>CM060443.1:18279070-18603564 GCA_030545235.1 Helianthus tuberosus | reverse complement strand
TTACATATGTTGTTTTTTTTCAAAAAAAAAAAATGTCGGGAGCTTAGAGTTTCCTGGGTTTTCTAGCTAAAAGTGGTTTTCTATATATCCTTTCCCTATATATATATATATATAGGGAGGAGTTCATGCGAGAACCACCCTTATTGCGAGAACCGCGAGAACCAATGTGACACAACCTAAAATAGCTAAAAAAAACCTAACCCCCACCCCCAAAAAACCTAACCCCCCCCCCCCCCCCCCAAGCTAAATGCTAAAAACCAAAACCCTCAAAAAACCTAAAAAAATCTTAACCCCCCCCCCCCCCCCCCCCCCCCCCCCCCCCCCCCCCAAACCTAACCCCCCTCCCCCCACCCCCCAAAAACCTAACCCCCCCTAAGCTAAAATGCTAAAAACTAAACCCCAAAAAAAACCTAACAAAAATCTAAAAAAAATCTAATTTTTTTTATTTTTTATCCTCAAATCGCTACTTTTAGTGGCAAAAAAAAAAAAAAATTAAAAAAAAAATTTTTAAATTTTTTTTTTTGCTTCGAAAAGTAGCGATTTTTATATAAAAAATATTAAAAAAAAAATTTGTGTGATTTTTAGCTATTTTTAGGCATTTTTGGTTGTGTTCACATTGGTTCTCGTAATAAGAGGTGGTTCTCGCATGATCTTCTCCCTATATATATATATATACATATATAGGAGAAGAATCTGTTAGGAACCACCCTTTATTGCTAGAACCGCGAGAACCAGTGTGAACACAAACAGTAATACCTAAAAAAAATCTAAAAAACACCCAATTTTTTTTTTTATTTTTTTTACTATTTTTTTGGAAAAATCGCTATATTTTGTTTATAAAAAAAATAAAAAAAAATTCAAAAAAATAAAAATAAAAAATTCCGAGTAACAGTTATCCATGCGCATGTGCATTTGTATAATTTCTTTGACAAATTCCGTATTTCATTACAAATATTAGACAATTGCACTTTCATTTACACTACCACGTGTAATACACTACTTTTTACGTTAACAATATTAAAAATGCACATGTGCATCTATATGTATCAACAGTGTGTAGGTACACTACTTTCTTTTTCATCTATCATTCCATCCATAATACACAAACATGCACATGTGCATTTTTGTCATTTCTTTTACAAATTCCGTAATTCATTACAAATATTAGACAATTGCACTTTCATTTACACTACCATATGTAATACACTACTTTTTACATTACAAATATTAGAAACGCATATGTGTATCTATATGTATCAACATGAAATAAGGTGTTTTGATACACTACTTTGAATACACTTTGCCTTTCATCTATCATACCATCCATAATACACTACCATTACCTTCTACCATCCATAATACAATACCATTACATCCTACCATCCATAACACAATACCATTACCAATATTTTCACTTTATTAGATGTATGTCAACACCATTTATACCATCCAATCAACATATTACATCATAAATTGACAACTATAACCAAACCATCAACCACTAGATATAACTAACCAAAAAACATGTATATGGGTCTACTTCTCCAATCAAAATCACAAACTTTTTGTACCAAAACACGTTATATCATGGTTATACATAATGATGCACATGTGCATTTTGAATATTTGTAATGTAAAAAGTAGTGTATTATGGATGGTATTAATTAAAGTGCAATTGTCTATTACTGATGACGTATTACGGAATTTGTCGAAATAATGATACATATGCACATGTGCATGGATAACTGTTACTCGAAAAAAAAAGTTTTTTTTTTGCTAATTAATATAGCGATTTTTAAAAAAAAAAAATATTAAATTTTTTTTTTGAGTGCTTTTTGATTTTTTTAGATTTTATTTTGTGTTCACATTGGTTCTCGCGGTTCTCACAATAAGGGTGGTTCTCGCATGAACCTTACCCTATATAGGAGAAGGATCCCCTAATCATACATTACGCACGCGATGATAATATCCCTACACGTGTCCCTGATTTTTCCTATGCGTACGCGATTAGTGTTCGAGTTTGTGAGTCCGGGTTTGTGAAGCCATGCGATTTTGGACATAACATAGCGAACAACCATTTTTGTGAGTCCATGCGATTTTTGAAAATGTCAGGGTTTGTGAGTCAAAGTTTGTGAGTCAGAGTTTGGACATAACATGCGAACAACCTTTTTTATGAGTCAGAGTTTGTGAGTCCATGCGATTTATGAAAATGTCAGGGTTTGTGAAGCCATGCGATTTTGGACATAACATGCGAACAACCTTTTTTGTGAGTCAGAGTTTGTGAGTCCATGCGATTTATGAAAATGTCAGGGTTTGTGAAGCCATGCGATTTTGGACATAACATGCGAACAACCTTTTTTGTGAGTCAGAGTTTGTGAGTCCATGCGATTTATGAAAATGTCAGGGTTTGTGAAGCCATACGATTTTGGACATAACGTGCGAAGTGAGTCAGAGTTTGTGAGTCCCATGCGACTTTATGAACATGTCCGGGTTTGTGAAGTCCGGGTTTGATAGACAGAAGATCTAACGGCTGGGGTCATCGCGTACAATTTGTAGGATAAGGGGTATTGTACAATAACTAGCCTCTCTCTCTCTCTCTATATATATATATATATTTTAAACGGATGACGTAGTGTTCATGGATGAAAGCATGCCGGATAACTTCAGAAATCTCAAGAGAATCTTTAGATGCTTTTTCATGGCTTCGGGTTTAAAGTTTAGCTCGTCTAAAAGCAAAGTGTATGGTGTATGCTTGGATGAACAAAGTTCCAAACAGATTGCCTCGGTTTTAAAATGTAATAAGAACGATGGTGGGCTCAAATATGAATAGAGTGACGAGCTGGAAGCCGGTGGTGGACCAATTTAACAACAAGTTGTCTAGATGGAGAGCAAAATATTTATCCTTTGCGGGTCGAGTTACTTTGGCCAAAGCAGTGCTTGGTAACTTACCCACGTGCTATCTGTCTTTGTATAAGCGCCGACAAAAGTAATAAGCACATTGGAGGGAACCAGGAGAAGGTTTTTAAGGGGTGGGGGAGGCAATGTTAAGAAGATTAGATGGGAGGCAAAAAAAATTGGAGGCTTAGGTATGGGTAGTCTTAAATAAGCTAATTTGGCACCACTAGTAAAATGGTGGTGGCGTATAAGGGGTGACAGGAACCAACTTTAGGCACAAGTTTATCCATGGGAAGAACTCTGATAATTCTTAATTCTGGTAAATAGACAAGTTGCGGAGCTTTGGAAAAACATCAGTTGCATTGATAGAGAGTTCCAAAAACTAAACATCTCCTCAAGTAAAAAACTGAAGTGTAAGTTGGAGGACCACTTAATTTCAACCATTGATCTTGCAAATCAAGGGTCAACTTCTCCCCTACACTTCGTGTCACACCCCAACCGATGGCGGAATCATCAGGGCGCGGCACTAGGCGGACCAGATTGCTCAAGAGAATCCATAACAACTATATTGTGACAGTATTTAATGCGTTCATTATCCCATACTAATAAACAATACATTCACATAAGTTATCACATATTTCTTGTCCTCTCGAACAATACAAATCCGACAACATAGCATTTAGGTGAGTTTCTAGACTTCCTAGCTTGATTTGAAGTAGACTGCGACTAAACCTGCAACATACGTTAAAACAACGTCAATACAAAAGTATTGGCGAGTATACAAGTTTTGATAGTGTAGCGTAAAGTAGTTAAAAGTGCTGCGAATTACCAAATACACATCGGGATACCTCAACATACATGCATATAAGACTGATACTACCAGCTAAGTCACTCGAGCTGCGATTGCTATTCATCCTAACTAGACCCCGTCGGGTGCTATCGTACTATACTAGTTAAGGCGGGACCTCGCGAGTATAAGTCCTAACACATATGTAACTAGCATCACGTGTAAATATGCATATCAGTTATTCGCAAGTGATAAACAGTTTGATTGAATAATTCGTTTTTTAAATTTGATTTGATAGGAACATATGTTACACCCAAAATGCGATAAAAAGGGGTTCGAGTATACTCACAGTAAGTGTTCGGTAAGCAACACAACTTGGTTGGATTGAAGGGAGCGCGTCTGAGATTAGCCTGAGTTTAGATTGATAGCGTAAGCGTTGGATAGTGCGTGAAATGGGGCAAGGTGTCAATGGATCAGACAGTACTCCAATCGGATGGCAATCCGATCGGGTGGCCGGTCGATCGGGTGACAATTCGCTGGGATGGTCATCCGATCGGGTGACCTTTCGAGTGGATTGTTTCTTCCTTTGTAAAGGATGTGTTTGTGTATGATGGCTTGACTTTTGAAGTTTTGTTGTAGCATTTGAAAATAGAGAAGTATCTCTACCTTTCAGGTCGGTCGATCTAACAGCTGTTCTATCGGGCATCAATCCGATTGGTGGACACTTTAGTGAGAACAAGTTCATAGCAGTTTGTCACTCGATCGGAGCGTAGTCCGATCGGGTGACAATCCGTTTGTATTGAGTATGTTAAAAATTGTTTAAGTGTCGAAGTCTAAACACCACATGGTCGGATGGTAGTCTGATCGGGTGACAATCCGACCGGGCAGTAGTCCGTTCAATGTCCAGACTCCAATTTGTTGAAATAAAAGTCAAGCGTGGGACCCAAGGTGCAATCCGATCGGATGGCAGTCCGATCGGATGACTGTCCTGTCCGATCGGATGACTGTCTGATCGGACGGCAATCCATCCAAACGATATAGTCGTCCTTGGCACTTGATAATTTTGAAGGCTTTCAACGGTTTTGATCGAGACGGTGTCGTGACGTGCTAAACAACAGAAACCCCATCGCGAACCAAGGGACCCGATCGGACAGGAATCACCCGAATCTGACCGGTTTTCTGGTTCGTGACGGTCATTCTTGGTTAACCAGAAATCGGTCGTCTCTTTGTTAAAAACCTGATCTTGAACCAACACGACACTAAGAATGAGTAGAAGGTTTTTAACTCTTTTACACTCAATGCCCGATTGTTTTATTTCATAATTAGGGACAAACCCCGTAATTTACAATAAAGGTGATTTCTCACGGAAATCCCTTGTTTTATAAAAACACGTTTCTTTATTTATTTAAGCCACTTCTTCAAGCTTGTAGTGCTACACGTCACTTTTTCTTGGATCACAGTAGATCACCTGAAACATGTTTTTAAAAAAATTTTACCAGCAGGGAAATACTGCCGAGTCACTCAAGTTGCACAAAATGACACATTGTTATAATATACAGTATTAAGGGTGATTACATTGTTTTTATCAACCAATTACCCCAAATTGGTATTTGTCACTCGACTGTATCTGTGACTATGGTCAGATCACCCATTGGCTAACCCGTTGTCCAATGGTGACGGGAAACAAGTAATGTATACAAAACCCCACATACCGGCAGTAATTGAAGATTACAAAGACTTAATCCCTGTAATTATAACCTTGAAAACATTTTAAGATTTTGTAAAGCACTTTGATAAAAAGAGAATGACTCACATTGCAGATTTAAACGGGCAAAGTTTTGCCTACTGATTAGCCTTGTAACCTAATTTAGATAACAATGCACACGAAAACTAGGTTAGTAACTTAATTCAACATTTACGATAACTCACGAGATTAAAACCCTCACGACGAATGACAAAGTGTAATACTTAAACATCCATCGAATTTACGACGAATGACAAAGTATAGCCCAATTAAGGGCAGCACTTAAACATCCATCGGACATTAAATCGTAGCAGTGATCGAGTTATTACCCTGTTATCGCGGCAGCGTTTCGTGCTGTGTGTGTGTTTTGAACTGTTTAGATGATATTTCAGTGTACGAAATGAATTTTAACGTCGAACCAACGCCAAAATTCAAGTGCCAAACTCCAGAATTTATACTGAAAAAACGTCTCCCTCGCGTGGCGCGAGGGGACCACTTCTAGCATAGGGTAGCCACGCCTGTTACTAGCTTGGGTGAGTCGACGGTTCGAAGAAATTCAATTTAGACAACGAACTGTGATGATAATCATTATTGGGGAATACCCCCCCCCCCCTGAGTTTTAGGGGCCCTGATCCTGATTCCGATTGTTCTGAAAATTTTAGGGGTTATGCAGGATTACTTGGGGGTCTCAATTAGGGTTTCCTATTGGACAAAATAAAATAAGAAATAGGACTTTTGGTGAGAGTTGTTACATCCTCCCCGCCTTAATTAAAATCTCGTCCTCGAGATTTACTGGAACAAGTGAGGATATTTCCGCTTCATTTCCGATTCCAGCTCCCAGTATTCAGGTCCTCTCTTTGAATCCCACTTGACTTTGACCACCACTAGTCGTTTGTGTTTGAGAAACTTAACTTTTCTGTCTTCTATCTGCAGTGGCTTCTCAATAAATTTTAACTTCTCATTTACCTCTACGTCTTGAAGAGGTACTACCAGGGATTCGTCAGTTAGACATTTCTTGAGGTTGGATACATGAAATACGTCATGTACCCCGGCTAGCTCTTCTGGTAGTTGTAAACGATAGGCAACTGGTCCTATTCGCTGGATTACTGGGAATGGTACTATGTACCTTGGACTTAGCTTTCCCTTCTTTCCGAACCGCACTACTCCTTTCCAAGGAGAAACTTTTAAGAGTACCTTGTCTCCAACTTGAAATTCTAGCGGCTTGCGTCTATTGTCTGCATAACTTTTCTGGCGATCTCGAGCCGTCTTTAGTCTTTCCTTGATTTGAGTGATCTTGTCGGTGGTTTCTTGCACGATTTCAGGACCTGATAATTGGCTTTCTCCTATTTCTGCCCAACAAACTGGAGTTCTGCACTTTCGTCCATACAGTGCTTCGAATGGGGCAGCTTCAATGCTTGCATGGTAACTATTGTTATAGGAGAATTCAATTAAGGGTAGGTGGTCATCTCAGTTTCCACCAAAATCTATCACACATGCCCTAAGCATGTCTTCTAGGGTTTGAATCGTCCTTTCACTTAGTCCGCCTGTTTGGGGATGATAAGCTGTACTTAAATTTAATCGCGTCCCCATGGCTTCTTGGAAACTTGTCCAAAAATGTGAAGTGAAGCGACTATCTCTATCCGATACAATGGAGAGTGGGACTCCATGTAAGGATACTACTTCGTCTACGTACAACTTTGCTAACCTTTCCATGCTAAAGGTTTCTTTCATGGGTAGGAAATGAGCTGATTTGGTTAATCGATCCACAATTACCCAAATCTCATCATTACCCTTTCTGGTTTTGGGTAACTTAGTAACAAAATCCATAGTTATTAGTTCCCATTTCCAAACATGCGTTTCTAATTGTTGAAGTAGCCCTGAAGGTTTCTGGTGTTCTGCCTTAACTTGTGAACAAGTTAGACACTTAGAAACGTATCTAGCTATGTCCTTTTTCATACCAATCCACCAGAAATTATTTCTTAAATCTTGGTACATCTTATTATTTCCCGGGTGCATGGTATACCTAGATTTATGGGCTTCCTCTAAAATCTTATTTCTTAAATCTCCTTGCTTAGGTACCCAAATTCTTTTCTTGTGGAATCTCCAAATTCCATCAGTTCCCTGCTCTAATTCCTTTATTCTTCCTTTCATTCCTTCAGCATCATCATTGATTGCTGTTTCCTGAACATTCTTTAATTGTTCCATTAAGTCTAATTGTAAAATTAATCTAAGAGCACGAACTCGCTTTTGCTTTTCATGACACTTACGACTTAGGGCATCTGCAACTACATTTGCTTTTCCTTCGTGATATCGAATATCACAGTCGTAGTCACTTAAAATTTCCATCCATCTCCTTTGCCTCATGTTCAATTCTTTTTGCCCAAATATGTACTTTAAACTCTTATGATCTGTATAGAAAGTAAACTTACTTCCATACAGATAGTGTCTCCAAATCTTAAGGGCAAAAATTATGGCTCCTAATTCTAAGTCATGAGTCGTATAATTTTCCTCGTGCTTCTTCATTTGCCTTGAGGCATACACAATTACCTTTTTGCGTTGCATTAGCACACATCCTAATCCTAGCTTTAAAGCATCACAGTAAACTTCAAAATCTTATGTCCCTTCTGGTAAAGCAAGAATTGGGGTATTTGTTAACTTTTGCTTTAAATTTCTAAAAGCTTCTTCTTGCTTAGATCCCCATTCAAACTTAATTGTTTTACAGGTTAGCTTAGTTAATGGCACAACTATCTTAGAAAAATCCTTAATGAAGCGCCTATAGTATCCAGCTAATCCTAGAAAACTTCTAACTTTCGTGGCTGATTGCAGGACCTTCCATTTGGTGATTGCTTCTATTTTAGCAGGATCTGCGTGAATACCTTCGTGATTCACCATGTGTCCTAAAAATTGCACCTCCTGTAGCCAAAATTCACACTTCGAGAATTTGGAGTAAAGCTTCTCCTTTCTTAACAAAGTTAAGAGTGCATGCAGGTGCTTACAATGTTCTTCCTGACTTTTGGAATAAATAAGTATATCATTGATGAAGACAATTACAAATTTATCCAAGTACGGTTTACAGATCCTATTCATCATGTCCATAAATGCTGCAGGAGCATTTGTTAATCCAAAGGGCATGACTGTAAACTCGTAATGACCATACCTAGTTCTGAAAGCAGTTTTAGGTATGTCTTCTTCTTGTACCTTCAATTGATGATATCCGGAGCGCAAATCAATCTTAGAAAAATATCTAGCTCCCTGGAGTTGATCAAAGAGATCATCGATCCTAGGTAATGGGTATCGATTCTTAATTGTAACCTTATTCAATTCCCTGTAATCGATACACATTCGCATCGAACCATCTTTCTTTTTCACAAACAACACTGGAGCTCCCCACGGGGATGAACTAGGTTGTATAAATCCTTTACTGAGCAATTAATCTAATTGCTTTTTCAGTTCTAACATTTCGGTGGGTGCTAACCGATAAGGTGCCTTTGCTACGGGTGTAGTTCCAGGAATCAAATGAATTCTAAATTCTACCTCCCTATCTGGTGGTAATCCTGGTAGTTCTTCTGGAAATACATCCGAGTATTCTGATACTACAGGAATTTCCTTAAGTTCCTTACCCTTAGTGCTAATGATTACCAAAATCATATACACTATTCCTTGCTTTCGTTCATAACTAGCAATTTTCATTACTGAAATGAACTTCATGGGTTTACGCGGCTTATCTCCTGTAATCATAATTACTTCCCCTGTGGGTGTATGAATTTCTATGGAATTCTTATCACAAAGGATTCGAGCATGGTTGGCTACTAACCAATCCATTCCTAACACGACATCGAATCCAGCTAAATTCATGGGTAATAGGTTTGCAGAAAATTTATGACCTGAAAGTTCTATAGTTTCTTTTTGCAAAACCATGTCTATGTTAACGGAGTTCCCGTCTGCCGTTTCTACTGTAAAAACTTGCCTAAGTTTTGTTAAGGGTAGCTTAAGAGCTTGACAGAATGAAGTATTTATAAAACTTTGGTTTGCACCAGAGTCAAATAATACTTTCGCGTAAACGTCATGAACTAATAACGTACCAGCTATTACGTCAGGAATCAGTTCGGCTTCCTGCGTGGCCAATTGAAAGGCTCATGCGTTTTTCTTTGTAGTCCCTTCGGCAAGTTTGGCCTTGTTATCTGCTGGTTTGACCAATTTAGGGCATTCGGGTCTGAAATGGCCAGCTTCACCGCAGTTGTAGCAGACCTTTGTTTTCTTTCTGCAATCTTCTTCACGATGTCCTATCGCTTTGCAGAAGTTGCAGGGTTCGTTACATTTTCCAAAATGTTTCTTTTTACAGTTCCTGCAGAACGGCGGAGTGGAAGATTGCCCAGTTCCTCTTTTCTTGAAATTGCTATTATTACCCACACGAAATCCTTGGGTAATTTTCTGAGCCAAGTCCTTCTTCCTGTTTTCTTCGCGCGTACGCACCAGCCCTTCAGTCAAGGTGTTGGCTATTCTACCGCATCATCGATCGTGCAGGGTCTCGCAGCTTTAACAATATCACGGATCTCGCTAATTAAACCCCAAATGTAGCGATAAATAAGTACCGGTTCTGGCGAAGCCAGAGTAGGCACACTTCGAGCATATTCGAAAAACTTCGAAGTATATCCTCTGCAATCAACATCCACCATTCGGTGGCTCAGGAATTTGTTCGCCATTTCTTCCTTTTCATATTCTGAGCAGAATTTTCTTTCCACCAGACGCTTAAATTCTTCCCATTTCATGGCATAGGCCATGTCGCTTCCCTTAGCTTGTAATACCGTATTCCACCATTCTAATGCTTCTTCCTTAAAAAGATGAGAAGCATACATGACTTTATCCTCCTCGGCACATTTACTTATTTTAATTACTGCCTCGGTTTTCTCCAACCAATGCAGTGCAGCTGTCGCCCCATCATTGCCTGCAAATTCAACAGGTTTACAGGCAAGAAATTCTTTGTAAGTGCAACCAGGCGTTGCAGCTTTCATTCTCTTAAGAATTGGGGCTTGCACTACATCATTATCATTATTATTGTAACACCCCGAAAATATAAAACTTTATATTAAAATTATAAAGTATATATAACGAGAATTTACTTATTAGGAATTTTAACCTAGTTAGTTAATTCTTTTAGAAAGGGCTTATTACAAGGTTAAAAGCTACCAAACTATATGTTGAACATAGTAGAGGGGCCTTAGTTGTTAAAATTGAAACTATAATATTGTTTTTAATAAAAATCAAACCAAAACCCCATTTTTTGAAGGGTCTGGTCGCATAAAAGAAGAGCAGGGGCGACACCCCACTCTCACAAACCTAAAATCACTAGAACTCTCAAATTGAAGGTTAAATCCTGTCCCAAATCAAAATCCGAGCATAGATTATTGATCCTCATCACAAGAGGATTCCAAGGTATGTAAAATTCAAGGAAAACTCTGAATTTGAAATTCTCATGAATTGGGAAAAATCTGAAATTAGGCTTGCATGTATGTGTTATGATGATTAAGGAACAACTATAGTGTTTAGGGACAAACCCTAGACCAATATAAGTTGAAATCATATGAAATTTAGTGAAACCTATGAACACCATTGTGGGTGATTTGTGAATTATGTGTAATTTGATGAACACTAGGGAAATAGATTATTGATCTAGTGTAAATTGACAAATTTGAAGCGATTCCAGAAAATTAGAAGCTATCAATCATGTAAAAAGGTTGAATGTTGTGAAATTGGGGCTATATGATAAACTAGAGATTTGATGTTTAATCATGTAAAAATCTGCTCATGAAGTGTTTGATAAAATGCCCCTATGAAGGCTTAAAACTGAAATTTCAAGTTTAAACGCATAATCATGATGTTTGGTGTATTATGCGAATTATGATTTGAAGAGAGTTCTAAACAAATGATAAATGAACTCTATAGGAACAGGCGCAGGAGCGTCAAGCGGACAAGCGGGTAGCGAACCACGTTTAAAAGGCCTACTTTGAAAGGTATGTAACTTGACCCGTTACATTAAGTAAATTTAGATCATTGTAATATGCATAGTTGAATTTTAGAATAAAAGTTGATATGAATTAAAGCGATGATATCGCTATATTGAATATTTGGTCAAAAGTTGGTTAGAACTCGTTGGTAGTCGTCAAAAAGGAAGGAATTCCGTATACGAGCCAAACGGGTCGGATAATCAAGTAAGGCATGGTTAATGCTCCGGATTATGATAGTTTGATTGTTGATTTTGAATATTATATAACATATTAGAGATACGAAGTTTTAATGTATCGGTATCATAGAAAACTAAAATCCGAGAGTTGGGGTCTTGGTGTAATGAACAAACAAAACAAAACATGAAATTCCAGGTACTACCGTAAATTACGGTAGTACCGTAATTTACGGTAGAGGTTATATGTTTACGGTATGAGTCTACTGCTTTACGGTGGACACTTATTGAACATTGACCACCGTAACTTACGGTGGAACCGTAAGTTACGGTAGGGTCTAAACTTTTATAAAACTTGTGAAATTGAAAAATTTTAAATCTCATTTCGATTGTAGTTTTGAACAAGTAATATTCTGACCATTCTAACATAAATGTTTATGTAAACATTGCAGTCTCAGGTACTCAAAATTATGGATGACGATCAAGCAACTTTTGAAGAACCGAACACGACTTTTGAAGCTTCCGCTATGTTTTAATCTTACTTAAACTTTGTTCATGGGTTGTAAAAAATTTCTCAAACAACTTTTGAATGTTCCAACCTAGTCATTAGTTGACTAAGGTTTATGATACTTCTGAAACTTATGTTATTTTAATATCTTTTGGTATAAAATTAGTAATTAATTCAAGTAGAAATTTAAGGGTGTTACAAGTTGGTAATCAGAGCTCAAGGTTGTCAATAAGTGTTCGGTTCAAGCTTGATCGATCGTCCGGTAAGAACTAACTTATTTTGTTAATAAATTATGTACTACGTAAAGAATGAGAAATGAACAAATATGCATGAAAAGAGTGCGTAAGCTCACTCAAAAACAAGAAATGCATGAAACAAGAATGATTAAATCAAGTTATGAACTTGATTGGATTGAAACAAGAATGATTAAATCAAGTTATGAACTTGATTGAATTGAAACAAGAATGATTAAATCAAGTTATGAACTTGATTAAATCAAAACAAGTAAAGCATGTGTTATAAATGGAATGTTTAACAACCCATGTAAACATTTCAGAAAAAGAGATGGCTGATGGAGGTAATGATAATGCGGTGCCAAGAGTCACCGAACAAATGAGGGAACTGATTGCCGAAGAGGTTGGAAAGGCGATCGAAAACAGTTTGTCGGGCTTTATTGATAAAATTCAAAACACAGTTTTATCAATAGTAGAAGAGAGAATCAAGAAATTGGAAGATGATTCAAATTCAGCAAAGGAAAAACATGGTGGACGAAAGCCTTGTTCATACAAGGAATTCATGGCCTGTAAACCACTAATATATAATGGGGAGGTTGGCCCAATAGTGTGCCAACGATGGCTAAGTGATATCGAAGGGGTATTCGAGAGGACCCATTGTGACGAAGATGACTACGTAGCCTATGGTACGGGTCAACTAAGGAGTCAAGCGAAAGATTGGTGGGATAACAAGAAGAGAGAGATTGGTATTGAAGCTGCTAAGGTCATGACTTGGGAAGAATTCAAGACGCCATTTCTTAAGCATCATAGCCCTAAAGCGGTTATGAATAAAATCAAGGAGGAGTTCATGCAACTTAGGCACAAGAATGAGACCATAGACAAGATTACGGCAACGTTTATGGATAAGATGAAGTTTTGCGATGATCTAGTGACGAATGAAGAACAAAAGATATACTACTACCATAACATGTTGAGTGCGGAGTATAGGGAATTTATCACCCCTTCCAAATACGAGACTCTTACCGAGATCATAAATGCTGCTCGGGAAAGGGAGATCGAACTGAAAAAGAGCATTGAAAGGGGTGAACGGAAAGCACAAGATGTAAACCCAAGCCCTACTAAGAAGGCACGAACAAATGAAAGCGCAAAGAAATCTGATACGAAAGGCGGGTCGCCAAGTTGCAGAATCTGCGGGAAGGGTCATAAAGGCGTATGCCGTTACAAGGATAAGCCTTGTCCCATATGCAAGAAAACGGGACATATGGCTATATCGTGCCCAGAGAAAGTGACGGTTTGTTACAATTGTTATCGAATGGGTCACAAAAAGTCGGAATGCCCGGAACTGATTGGAAAGAAGGATGAGCAGAACCCGAAAGGTGAAGCCCCTAAAGCAAAGGCAAGATCTTTCCAATTGACCGCCGCAGAAGCAAAGGTTGAACCTGACGTGGTCTCAGGTATATTTGCTGTAAATTCGATTCCTGCACGCGTGTTATTTGATACGGGTGCGAATAAATCCTTTGTTTCCTATGGATTTATTCGACATCCTTCATTTGTTCTAACAAAATTACCTGTGCCCTTAGAAGTAGAGATAGGTAATAACAAGAGCTTCATTGTTTGTGATGTATGTAAAAACTGTAAACTGAGCATTGATGACGAAGAGTATTTGATAAATCTAATCCCGATGTCAATGGGAGAATTTCAAGTAGTCGTTGGGATGGATTGGCTATCTCAACACCATGCAAAGGTCGTGTGTTTTCGTAAAGAGATAAAACTAACGTCTCCGAGCGGGAAACACGTCACCATTTATGGCGAAAAAGGAGGCAACCCTATAGTATGCTCAATGTTGAAAGCTCACAAGCTTATGAAGCGAGGATGCAAGGCATTCATAATATACGCTAATGAGCCCGAAAAAGAATCACAAAAGATTGGAGAGGTACCGGTAGTACGAGATTATGAAGATGTGTTTCCGGAGGATTTACCGGGGATACCGCCTGAACGAGAAGTAGAGTTCGGGATCGAATTGATTCCGGGCGCAAAACCCGTAGCAAAAGCCTCGTACCGACTCGCACCGTCGGAATTACAAGAGTTAATGTCCCAAATTCAAGACCTGCTTGACAAGGGATTCATAAGGCCGAGTGTGTCTCCTTGGGGCGCACCGGTATTGTTCGTGAGAAAGAAAGACGGGAGCATGCGCATGTGTATCGATTACCGGGAGTTAAACAAACTCACGGTAAAGAACCGATACCCGCTCCCGAGGATAGATGATTTATTCGACCAATTACAAGGTGCGAACTGGTTTTCAAAAATTGACCTTAGATCTGGGTACCACCAACTAAAGGTCAAAGAAGAAGATGTGCCGAAGACGGCTTTCCGCACGAGATACGGACATTACGAATTCCTCGTGATGTCATTTGGGCTAACAAACGCACCCGCGGCTTTCATGGACCTCATGAACCGGGTTTGTAAGCCAATGTTGGATAAGTCGGTCATCGTGTTTATCGATGACATCTTGGTGTATTCGAAAAGTGAAGAGGAACATGCACACCATTTACAAGAGGTGTTGGAGACACTTAGGCGAGAGAGGTTATATGCAAAATTCTCTAAATGTGCCTTTTGGTTACGAGAGGTACAATTTCTTGGCCACGTTATAAGTGCCGACGGAGTCTTGGTGGATCCGTCCAAGATTGACGCTGTGTCAAAATGGAATCCCCCGAGGAACCCTTCGGAAATTAGAAGCTTTTTGGGGCTCACGGGATATTATAGGAGATTCATTCAAGATTTCTCCAAGATTGCGTCACCACTAACAAAGCTAACACGAAAGAAAGAAAGGTTCATTTGGGGTGTTGATCAAGAGAAAGCGTTTCAAACGCTAAAAGAAAAGTTAACTCAAGCTCCGGTATTGACATTACCGGACGGAGTCGAAGACATGGTGGTTTATTCGGATGCTTCGTTATCGGGGCTCGGTTGCGTGTTGATGCAACGGGGCAAGGTAATAGCCTATGCCTCGAGACAATTGAAGATACACGAGAAGAAATATCCCACGCACGATCTCGAGTTGGCAGCGGTGGTATTTGCATTAAAATTATGGAGGCATTACTTGTATGGGGTAAAGTGCACCATATTCACCGACCACAAGAGCTTGAAATACTTCTTTGATCAGAAGGAGTTAAATATGCGACAAAGGCGATGGCTGGAAACAGTGAAAGACTATGATTGTGAGATACATTATCACCCCGGAAAGGCAAATGTGGTAGCGGACGCTCTGAGCAGAAAAGCGGATTACGTCCCAATACGAGTGAGGTCGATGCAACTCGTGGTGACCTCGGGTATACTTGAACGTATTCGAGAGGCACAGTTAGAAGCAGTAAAAGAAGAGAATTGGAAGAAAGAAAGAATAATCGGTCAATTGAAAGATTTGTCGGATGGGAATCACGGGTTGAAGACTCGATCCGGAAGGATATGGGTCCCACATACTTGTGGAGTGAAGGCGCTTCTACTTAATGAAGCTCATAAATCCCGTTATTCAATTCATCCGGGTGCGACCAAGATGTACAATGATTTGAAACAAAATTATTGGTGGCCCGGAATGAAGAGGGATGTGGCGAAGTATGTGGAAAAATGCTTGACATGTTTACAAGTCAAGGCGGAGCACCAGAAACCATATGGCAAACTCCAACCGTTAGAAATTCCGGTTTGGAAATGGGAACATATTACAATGGACCTATTAACCAAGTTGCCTAAGACGAATCGTGGTTTCGATGCCATTTGGGTAGTGGTAGATAGATTGACGAAAAGTGCTCACTTCATTCCAATTCGTGAGACTTATACGTCAGAAAAGATGTCAGAAGTTTACACTAATGAAATAATAGCACGTCATGGGGTTCCGGTATCCATCGTATCTGATAGGGATACCCGGTTTACTTCAAATTTCTGGTGAGATTTCCAAGAGCAAATGGGAACCAAATTGTTCATTAGCACTGCGTACCATCCTCAAACGGATGGACAGAGTGAAAGAACAATACAAACACTGGGGGATATGCTACGGGCATGTATAATCGACTTTGGAGGAAGTTGGGATGTTCACCTACCGTTAGTCGAGTTTTCGTATAATAACAGCTACCAATCTAGTATTAAGATGGCACCGTATGAAATGCTTTATGGTAGGAAGTGTCGAACCCCGGTATGTTGGGGTGAAGTGGGTCCACGTGAACTCGCTCATCAAGATATAGTACGGGCCACGAATGAAAAGATCGATATAGTTCAGGCACATTTGAAAGCAGCTCAAGACAGACAAAAGGCGTATGTTGATAAAAGGAAAAGGCCAATCGAATTCCAGGTTGGCGACATGGTCATGCTAAAAGTTTCCCCTTGGAAGGGCGTTATTAGATTCAGAAAAAGGGGGAAGCTAAGCCCGAGGTTTATTGGGCCATTTAAAATTATCGGAAAGATTGGCAAGGTAGCTTACCGCCTTGAGTTACCGGAGGAACTAAGTGGGATTCATGGCACGTTTCACGTGTCACAATTAAGAAAGTGCCTAGCAGACGAAACGGCCTATATCCATTACGATGATATCGAAGTGGATAATAGTCTGAATTATGCGGTAAGACCGGTGGGGATTTTAGACCGAAAGGTCAAACATTTACGAAATAAACAAATTGACCAAGTCAAAGTCAAATGGGAGCATAGGAAAGGTTCGGACACTACGTGGGAGTCCGAAGAGGAGATGCGACGTCTCCACCCTACATTATTTGGTACGTATTACGGTTTCGGGGACGAAACCCTTTTTAAGGGGGGTGGACTTGTAACACCCCGAAAATATAAAACTTTATATTAAAATTATAAAGTATATATAACGAGAATTTACTTATTAGGAATTTTAACCTAGTTAGTTAATTCTTTTAGAAAGGGCTTATTACAAGGTTAAAAGCTACCAAACTATATGTTGAACATAGTAGAGGGGCCTTAGTTGTTAAAATTGAAACTATAATATTGTTTTTAATAAAAATCAAACCAAAACCCCATTTTTTGAAGGGTCTGGTCGCATAAAAGAAGAGCAGGGGCGACACCCCACTCTCACAAACCTAAAATCACTAGAACTCTCAAATTGAAGGTTAAATCCTGTCCCAAATCAAAATCCGAGCATAGATTATTGATCCTCATCACAAGAGGATTCCAAGGTATGTAAAATTCAAGGAAAACTCTGAATTTGAAATTCTCATGAATTGGGAAAAATCTGAAATTAGGCTTGCATGTATGTGTTATGATGATTAAGGAACAACTATAGTGTTTAGGGACAAACCCTAGACCAATATAAGTTGAAATCATATGAAATTTAGTGAAACCTATGAACACCATTGTGGGTGATTTGTGAATTATGTGTAATTTGATGAACACTAGGGAAATAGATTATTGATCTAGTGTAAATTGACAAATTTGAAGCGATTCCAGAAAATTAGAAGCTATCAATCATGTAAAAAGGTTGAATGTTGTGAAATTAGGGCTATATGATAAACTAGAGATTTGATGTTTAATCATGTAAAAATCTGCTCATGAAGTGTTTGATAAAATGCCCCTATGAAGGCTTAAAACTGAAATTTCAAGTTTAAACGCATAATCATGATGTTTGGTGTATTATGCGAATTATGATTTGAAGAGAGTTCTAAACAAATGATAAATGAACTCTATAGGAACAGGCGCAGGAGCGTCAAGCGGACAAGCGGGTAGCGAACCACGTTTAAAAGGCCTACTTTGAAAGGTATGTAACTTGACCCGTTACATTAAGTAAATTTAGATCATTGTAATATGCATAGTTGAATTTTAGAATAAAAGTTGATATGAATTAAAGCGATGATATCGCTATATTGAATATTTGGTCAAAAGTTGGTTAGAACTCGTTGGTAGTCGTCAAAAAGGAAGGAATTCCGTAGACGAGCCAAACGGGTCGGATAATCAAGTAAGGCATGGTTAATGCTCCGGATTATGATAGTTTGATTGTTGATTTTGAATATTATATAACATATTAGAGATACGAAGTTTTAATGTATCGGTATCATAGAAAACTGAAATCCGAGAGTTGGGGTCTTGGTGTAATGAACAAACAAAACAAAACATGAAATTCCAGGTACTACCGTAAATTACGGTAGTACCGTAATTTACGGTAGAGGTTATATGTTTACGGTATGAGTCTACTGCTTTACGGTGGACATTTATTGAACATTGACCACCGTAACTTACGGTGGAACCGTAAGTTACGGTAGGGTCTAAACTTTTATAAAACTTGTGAAATTGAAAAATTTTAAATCTCATTTCGATTGTAGTTTTGAACAAGTAATATTCTGACCATTCTAACATAAATGTTTATGTAAACATTGCAGTCTCAGGTACTCAAAATTATGGATGACGATCAAGCAACTTTTGAAGAACCGAACACGACTTTTGAAGCTTCCGCTATGTTTTAATCTTACTTAAACTTTGTTCATGGGTTGTAAAAAATTTCTCAAACAACTTTTGAATGTTCCAACCTAGTCATTAGTTGACTAAGGTTTATGATACTTCTGAAACTTATGTTATTTTAATATCTTTTGGTATAAAATTAGTAATTAATTCAAGTAAAAATTTAAGGGTTATACAATTATTAATGTTGCCGCCTCCATTTATGCTATTACTAAAGTTGTCTTCATGAGTACGTTTGCTAGGAATAATTTGTTGAGGTTCAACTGGATTCCGAGCAGCAGCAATAATTGCTGGAATAGCATTTGCTATTCCCTGGGCAACGATATTCTCTATATCTTGTCTATTCAGGAAATGGTCCTCGTTGTTTTGCTCGGATTGGTTACCCTCATTAACTGGTTCATTACCAGCGTGTTCCATCTGGTAATTAATATATGTAACTTATTAGCACAAAAATAAATAACAACCAAGCATAATAAACAATCGCACATAATCACGACCACACATATAGCCAAAATTGTCGATTTCTCGACTTCCATATTTTTATATATTACTATGCGTCCGTACACACCCGTTATCTTACAAAAGTTTTATTTTTAAGTTATTTCACAGGATTATATTTTTATTATTATACTATTATTAAACGCACATTCCCACAACCACACAACCACACAACCACAGTCAGCTGGCGTTTTAGAAACGACGCTCCCTCTCGTCGTACTTCCAAGATATCCTCTCCCCTACTTCCCGGATCCTATTTCCTGCGTCCACCAGCTCCTCGCTATAGTGGCGGAGTTCAGCTAGGTTCTCGGTGCTCATTGGTGGGTGTAGTGGAGGTTCAGGGTCAAATTGGGGGAAAAGGTATTAGGGTTATTTAGGAGATTCTGAAATTGCCAGTCGGTGGTCCACCACTCTTCTAGTTCTGCTGGTAGAGGTTGGGAGTGGATAGTAGGATCTGGGATATTAGGCTCTAGATCAACTGGAAGCTTTGCTTCCGCTGGGTAATTAAAGAGGTTTTCACCGGCTGGTCCGATGAGGTCACTAAGTGCCAGTTTATGATCCAGCTCCTCCCAGGATGGCATTTCCTGGTCTTGCCTGGAAATTTCCCCAATCTCTATTCCTTTGCCTTTATCTTTGGGATCCTCAGTCTTTATAACTTTTCATGTCGCTGGTTTCTTCCTACGCACACACCTCCAGCCCACGAATCTTCTTCTCTTTTTCGGTTTGGGTTTCTCCGGAGGTTGGGCTTGAAATTCCATAGGTTCATCAGTGTCGGCACAATAACCGGTAAAGTCTCTGGAAACTTCCACATTAACAGAATAGAGATTGAGATTCTGAAGAGCTTCAGACAACTCATTCATGCTGTTTAGCAAATATGAAGAAATACACAAAATTCTAAGTTAAAATTTTGTAACTTCAATTTCCACATAATCACAGAATGGCAATCAGAAAAATTAAGTATTTCTAAATACTTAATTGGCTTAAATCAGTGGCTCTGATACCACCTTTTTCTGTCACGGCCCCCGTCCCAGTTTGACCCGGTCCAGAAGCCGCGGGACAGAAACCCTGTGGTATTTATTTAATTTGGCAGCGGAATTATTAACAGGATCGTTAATACTTGAAAATGCCCGATTGTTTTATTTCATAATTAGGGACAAACCCCGTAATTTACAATAAAGGTGATTTCTCATGGAAATCCCTTGTTTTATAAAAAAACATGTTTCTTTATTTATTTAAGCCACTTCTTCAATCTTGTAGTGCTATACGACACTTTTTCCTAGATCACAGCAGATCACCTGAAACATGTTTTTAAAAAAATTTTAACAGCAGGGAAATACTGGCGAGTCACTCAAGTTGCATAAAACGACACATTGTTATAATATACAGTATTAAGGGTGATTACATTGTTTTTATCAACCAATTACCCCAAATCGGGATTTGTCACTCGACTGTATCTGTGACTATGGTCAGATCACCCATTGGCTAACCCGTTGTCCAATGGTGACGAGAAACAAGTAATGTATACAAAACCCCACACACCGGCAGTAATTGAAGATTACAAAGACTTAATCCCTGTAATTATAACCTTGAAAACATTTTAAGATTTTGTAAAGCACTTTGATAAAAAGAGAATGACTCACATTGCAGATTTAAACGGACAAAGTTTTGCCTACTGATTAGCCTTGTAACCTAATTTAGATAACAATGCACACGAAAACTAGGTTAGTAACTTAATTCAACATTTACGATAACTCACGAGATTAAAACCCTCACGACGAATGACAAAGTGTAATACTTAAACATCCATCGAATTTACGACGAATGACAAAGTATAGCCCAATTAAGGGCAGCACTTAAACATCCATCAGACTGGTCTCTATCGATCGGACATTAAATCGTAGCAGTGATCGAGTTATTACCCTGTTATCGCGGCAGCGTTTCGTGCTGTGTGTGTGTTTTGAACTGTTTAGATGATATTACAGTGTACGAAATGAATTTTAACGTCGAACCAACGCCAAACTTCAAGTGCCAAACTCCAGAATTTATACTGAAAAAAGGTCTCCCTCGCGTGGCGCGAGGGCCTGTCGCGTGGCGCGAGGGGACCACTTCTAGCATAGGGTAGCCACGTCTGTTACTAGCTTGGGTGACTCGACGGTTCGAAGAAATTCAATTTAGACAACGAACTGTGATGATAATCGTTATTGGGGAATACCCCCCCCCCCCCCCTGAGTTTTAGGGGCGGGCCCTGATCCTGATTTCGATTGTTCTGAAAATTTTAGGGGTTATGCATGATTACTTGGGGGTCTCAATTAGGGTTTCCTATTGGACAAAATAAAATAAGAAATATGACTTTTGGTGAGAGTTGTTACACTAGGCGTAACGAGTATAACGAGTAGTAACATCGCACGAACGTGCGGGTTGTTACACTTCGTACACTTCATACCTCTTGTATAATAACCTTTCTCGTTAAATGTTATGTGATACGAATTTGAGTTTGAAAATTTATTCACAACTAGTTGATTTTTCGCCCGTGCGTTGCGGCGGGGACCCAATGACTGCAAAACGCGTGTCAGTAACGGCAAGCAGATACCGTATATCGAAACATAAATAAAAATGTCATGAAAAGGATAGTCACTCCGTCCTAAAAAAACGATTTTAAATAACCTAATATATAATAATAGGACCCACACGTCCTACACGTTGGAAATTCGGTTGTTTTCAGTTCAGTTATTACGGTGCTAACACGTTAAAATATGGATGAGCTCGGTACCGGTAACGGCACTGAAAGTACCGATCCGGAAAATCATCGAAATTAGGTACCGGCACCGAAAATGCTCGGTACAATACGGTATGGTATTTGAAGGTAAAAATCAATAAATACAGGTATGGTGTTAGACCGGTGTCGAACCGAAAGTAACGATTCTGAAAACGCCAAAAGGTGGGTACCAAATTGGTATCGAAAATGATTTGGTATAGTAAATTTAGTACCGATACGATACCGGTTTGATTACAGGATTTGATACGATTTGCTCATCAATAATCTAAATATTTAAGTTAATTTTACATGCTACAATTCATTCATTACAGAAAAAGACAAAAAATAAAGCAAAATAAGTTGTGTATATAAAACCTCATTCAAACGAAATACAGTTTACTTACTGTGTGTATGAAAAATAATCTAAACGGTGTAATTACTTGAATTGCTACGTTGCTACGGGATTTGATGAGCTCGGTATCAACCGGTACCGAAAATACCTCTACCGAAATCCCCAAAAGTGGGTACCGGTACCGAATATACCTGGTACAGTACGGCTCGATACGGTCGGCACTGGTACGGCACGGGTATTTGAGGATAAAAACCGATGAATACCGGTGCCGAACCGGTACCAAAAACACACTCGGTTTGGTAAGTTTGATACCGGTACGGCTCGATACGGTCGGCACTGTTACGGCACGGGTATTTGAGGATAAAAACCGATGAATACCGGTACCAAAAACACACTCGGTTTGGTAAGTTTGATACCGATACCGGTACCCGATACCATTTACTCATTCATTAGTGATATTATTTATTTAATTATTTGTTTGTTACTGTTCAATCCATTCAGTTTTTAATATATAGGTAATGCGAGTTTAAAGTTTAGATATAAAGTTTGAAAGGATTTGAGTTCTAAATTTGAAAATTATTCTTAAGATGAACTTGAGCTATGTTAAAATGTTAAATTAACCCAACTCGTTTACACTACCCATGGTCAAAAAAAATTGTAGGATTGATCTTCATCCCACTTAAACCTTTGAATGTCACACCTGTCAATAAGATAACACATGTAATAACCAATGATTGCATATAAAATATACATGAAATACAAATAGCTACAACATCTCTATCTATGATGTGATTTGCAACATTAATATATATGAATTTCGCATTATTCAAGTTACAGATACATAATGTTTATTCAAATTTAGCAAAAAGGGACAACCCATGGGAATGTTTTTAATTGGATGTTTTAAATGACAAATTTAATCTAGTGTTCCAATACTATTTTTGTTTACAAAATAGATTTGATTTTGTTTGTGATTTTGAATAATAATCACTTTGCCGTTAAAAAAAAATCAAATCAAAATTAAAACGTGCATGAAATCTCAATAAATGCTCAAAGTAATAAAATGAACCACGCCATAAATAAACTTTAATAAGAGAGATAAAATAAAACTCTTTTTAAACTATTTAATTAATGTAGCATGATGATAAGATGATTTATAGTTGATCCACAGGCAAACTATTTGTGATAATAAAGATAAAAATATTTAGTGGGTTTCCACCTGAATTGATGTATAGGTATTATGCCTAGTGGAGATGGATATAATTGGTGGTTCCACTAGTGGCAGGATGATTCTCCAGTGGTCCGTCAGTAATTCAAATTTACCGTTCAAAAAAAAAAAAGATAAAATGATTTTTATTGACTTTTATGAGCCAAAATCATTAAACTACTTACTAAATTTAAAAATAATTATCTAATTTTTCATTATCCCACTAATCATTTTTGTTAAAATTCCTTACAATTTTAAATAAAATCTCATCATCCATGAAACAACCAAAACGCAAATCCGTACAAGTTGTTATACTTTCAAGCGATAATAATCACATTTGAATTAAATTGAACTAATGAGCTGTCCCTTTGACCTTTTCTTATCCAAAAATTCTAATTAAAGGGTACTAATTACTAATTAGTAAAAATAATTACGCTTAAGAAACGCTTGTTTGACTTTGACTTTTACTCGTGAAACCCACTGTCATTCGCCAACAAGTAAGCATCGTACCAGAAACCGCCACGTGTATGAACCTCAAACTCCACATGGAACCCACTCGTCATTTTAGCATAATAATATTAGAGTAAAATGCCATTTTAGTCCCTGTGGTTTGGGCCATTTTGCCAATTTAGTCCAAAGATTTTATTTTTTATCTGTGGGTCTAAAAATGTTTCACCGTTGCCATTTTAGACCACTAGGTTAAATTCATCTATTTTTTCTAGGGTGGAGATATTTGGACACCCTCTGCGCCTATTTGGACACCCTTTGCCTCGTATAGGCCTCGTATAGGCCTATACGAGGCGTATAGGGTTACATCAAAATCAGTGCCTGACTCATGTCACTTCTGGTTTGACCCCTTCAAGACGCCTCGTATAGGCCTATACTGGGCGTATAGGACCCTTCGTATAGGCCTCGTATAGGACCCTTTGCCCCTTATATGCCTCGTATAGGCCTATACTGGGCGTCTTGAAGGGTTTTTTTTTTTTTTTTTTTTTTTTTTTTAACAAACATTTTATACAATATTAATCGTTTTAGCAAACTTTTATACAAAAACAAGTTTTTTTATTTTAAATCATTATTATTAGGACCCCCTCGTTGGTTTTTTTTTGTTGAAAAATGGATGTTTTGGTAGGGTAATTTGATTGTTTTTTGAGTAAAAAAATGGGTGTTTTGGTGGGGTAATTTGAGTTGTTTTTTAAGAAAAGTTTTATTTTTTTATAAAAATATTTTACCGTTTTCAAGATCGGCCTTTAAAAAATATTCAATCGTAGAAATATTACATTGTTTTTAACATATAGTGTAGTATAGGTCTCGTATAGGTCCCTTATAGGTCTTGTATAGGCCTATTGACGTATACGGGCGTTGTATCATATCCTATAGTATCGTATCGTATCGTATCGTATCGTATCGTATAGTGTAGTATAAGTCTCGTATAGCTCTCGTATAGACCTATACGATACCATACTATACGATACAATACAATACGATACTATCGTATCATATAGTGTAGTATAGGTCCCTTATAGGTCTTGTATAGGCCTATCGACGTATACGGGTGTTGTATCGTATCGTATAGTGTATAGTATAAGTCTAGTATAGGTCCCATATAGGTCTTGTATAAGCCTATAGGCCTAAACGGGACCTAAACCACACCTATAGTCCTATACGAGTGTTGTATCTTATCCAATAGTCTAATATCGTATTGTATTGTATCGTATCATATCGTATCGTATCCTATAGTATCGTGTTGTATCGCATCGTATCGTATCGTATAATATAGTGTAGTATAAGTCTCGTATAGGTCTTGTATAAGCATATCGTGTTGTATCGTATCGTATAGTATAGTATAAGTCTCCTATAGGTCTCGTATAGGCATCGTATAATTAATATTAGTGTTATTATAATTAATATGAGTTTTTTATAGTTAATATTAGTGTTATTATAATTAATATGAGTTTTTTATAATTAATATTAGTGTTATTATAATTAATATGAGTTTTTTATAATTAATATTAGTGTTATTATAATTAATATGAGTTTTTTATAATTAATATTAGTGTTATTATAATTAATATGAGTTTTTTATAATTAATATTAGTGTTATTATAATTAATATGAGTTTTTTTTATAATTAATATGAGTTTATTATAATTAATATGAGTTTTTATAGTTAATATTAGTGTTATTGGTATTTAAAAAGAGAAAAAAAAAAAAAAACCCTTCAAGACGCCCAGTATAGGGCTATACTGGGCGTCTATGTGGACCAAAAGACCATTAAACCCCTGAATTAGGGCTATACTGGGGGCAAAACAGGGTTATTATGGTCTTTTGGACCCCTCGTATAGGCCCAGTATAGCCCTATACTGGGCGTCTATTATTATTATTTTTTGTTTTCTTTTTTTAAATATTAAAAAGAGAAAAAAAAAATAAAAATAGACGCCCAGTATAGGGCTATACTGGGCGTATACGAGGGGTCCAAAAGACCATTATAGCCCTGTTTTGCCCCCAGTATAGGCCTAATTCAGGGGTTTAATGGTCTTTTGCCCCTTATACGCCTCGTATAGGCCTATACTGGGCGTCTTGAAGGGTTTTTTTTTTTTTTTTTTTTTTTTTTTAATAAACATTTTAAACAATATTAATCGTTTTAGCAAACTTTTATACAAAAACAAGTTTTTTTATTTTAAATAATTAATATTAGGACCCCTCGTTGGTTTTTTTTGATATGTTTATTTTTTTATAAAAATATTTTACCGAATGTAATATTTCTACGATCGAATATTTTTAAAGGCCGATCTTGAAAACGGTAAAATATTTTTATAAAAAAATAAAACTTTTCTTAAAAAACAACTCAACTAAAAAAAAACCAACGAGGGGTCCTAATATTAATTATTTAAAATAAAAAAACTTGTTTTTGTATAAAAGTTTGCTAAAACGATTAATATTGTATAAAATGTTTGTTAAAAAAAAAAAAAAAAAAAAAAAAAAAAAACCCCTTATATACGCCTAGTATAGGCCTATACTAGGCATATAAGAGAGGCAAAAAAGACCAATTTACCCCCAGTATAGGCCTAAATCAGGGGCTAAATGGTCTTTTTCGCATAGACGCCCAGTATAGGCCTATACGAGGCGTATACGTGGCAAATAAGACAAAATATGACATAATCAGAGATTCTCTTGGAAATTGGAAAAGGCTATACGCCTCGTATAGGTCTATACGAGGCGTCTTGAAGGGTGTCCAAATAGGCAATAGGGTGTGTAAATATGTAGACCCTTTTTCTATTAACGAAAAGGGCAATTTGGTCATTTTATATGGCCGAATTGTCCTTCTAGTTAACAGAATTACAAATAAAATGACCGAATTGCCCTTTCTCGTTAACAGAAAAAATGGATGAAGTTAACCCAGTTGACTAAAATGGCAACGGTGAAACCTTTTTGGACTCATAGGCGCAAAATGAAACTTTGGACTAAACTGGTAAAATAACCCAAACCACAGGGACTAAAATGACATTTAACTCTAATATTATATACATGTGTGTGTATATATATACCACCTATCAACTTTTCATTGATTTTGTTTATAATCACAATTTCACATATCAACTTTTCATATATTTTTTTTATATATCCGGTTTGAGATTTGTTATTGTTGATTGAAAACATGATGTCATCAGGTGAGATCATGTTGTTTGGAGTTAGAGTGAAGGTTGATCCATTGAGGAAAAGTGGGAGTATGAATGATCTGTCAAATTACGTAAAGGCGTGTGATTCGTCTAGTAATCATGTGCCTGATGCGGTTGCTATGGATTCTGGTTATGCATCCGCTGACGATGCTGCTCGTAATAACCACTCGAATGGTGGTAGAGAGCGTAAACGAGGTTAGATCTGGTTTTTTTTTATGAACGTATTTGTTTTTTCTGTTGTTTATCGATGTGTACATATGACTCGATATGGTTTTGTATTTGACGAGGTTGTTGTATGTTTTCCGATGCATATGAATGGAATATTTTCAGTTTAAGAACTGTTTATTTGTTAAAAATCCAATGAGGCCTCCGGGTTTAGGGTGTTTTGAGTAAGGGTGCGAGCGAGCCGAGCCGAACTTGTTTAACTTATGAAAGCTCGGGCTCGAGCTCGGCTCTGTTCGAGCTATGATTCTAAGGCTCCAGCTCGGCTCGTAGGTAATATTTCATGCTCGAGCTCGGCTCGTAGGTAATTTTTCAAGCTCGAGCTCGGCTCATTTGTTATTTTCTAATTAATTTATATTAATTATAACTATTATTTTATATATATTTTTTATTTTCTTCATAAATTTATAATATTAATTATTAGTATTTAAATATATATTTAATATATTAATAAAAATATATATAAACAGTAGGGCTCGTTTAGGCCCGCGAGCCGGCTTGAGCTTGATAAGCGAAGATCGGAATCGTTTATTAAATGCGCTTGTTTTTTAAGCTCGAGCTCGTTTAAGCTCGGCTCGTTTGCACCCCTAGTGTCGAGTTGCTTAATCTTATCTTATTACCTACATATACACAAAATGGTGGGCGGCAATAGTTCCACCATTCTACCGGTGGAAAAGGGCGGCTGCCCCCCCCCCCCCCCCCCCCCTCTTTCTTTTTTTCCTTTTTGCATTTTCAAATTTAGTATAACTGTAGTTGAGCACGGATTTCATTTCATTATCAAAAGTACATGTGGTGTAGTGGTTTTGATGTTTGATATATTTTATATACATACAAAAGGCACGGAGGAGAATAGCTGCCTGACACTTTCTTATTGGTCCAGCTAAATTATGATTTTACCCCGTTTACAATTGGTTTTGTTTTTTTCTCACGGCTAAATTACGAATTTTCCCCCGGTTCAAATTTACGGTTTTGCCATTGTTTTTGTTTTTTTCTTGTCAAATTACGAATTTGCCCCAGTGAAAAATTACAGTAATGCGGTCGTTTTTTTTTAATAAAACTATGATAGTGTTTTGTTTTAAACGTTGACTTGGTGTAATTTTTATTCGTGTCAGATTGTTTTAGTTTTTTTTAGAAAAAAAAGTATGGTAGCGTTTTGTTTTAATTGGTTGACTCGATGTAAATTTTTTTTAAATCGTGTTATGAGTAATATGTACAAGTAACCGAAACACAGACGTATATGAGATAGTCGGCTTAGTGTCCCACAACGCGGCCGGGACAAAAACTAGTTAAGTTTAAGAACAATTTACAGACGAGGCTCCCGTGTTTAGAGTGTTTCAAGTTGCCATAATCTTATGATAGTTTTATAATTTTATATCAACAGGGGTACCATGGACAGAGGATGAACACAAGCTATTTCTGTTAGGGCTGCAGCAGGTAGGAAAAGGGGACTGGAGGGGGATCTCAAGGAAATTCGTGAAGACGCGCACGCCTACGCAAGTAGCAAGCCATGCTCAGAAATATTTCCTACGTCGGAGCAACCTTAATCGTCGTCGTAGGAGATCCAGCCTCTTTGATATCACTACTGATTCAGTAAGTGTCATCACATAACATATTTAACAATCATCAATTAGCATATTTGGATTATTGGATGAATTAACAACTTTATGAATGATGACAGGTTGCTGACACCCCAATGGAAGAACAACAAGTTCATAAAGGTAACAACAGTCAGCCTATGCAACCACCTATGCAGTCTTCACACCAGATATCACCTTTATCAATTGCTGTCTTCCCAGCTGCTGTTGGTCCGGTTTCATCATCGCTGTCGATCAAGAATCAAATGGAAACTGTAGCTTTCAGTAAACATGAACGATTCAACGTTGGACCAACGCCACCCGTTCGCCCAATCCCCGTTCTTCCAACCCTCAACTTAACAAGAGCAGATAATTATTTGGATCAGAAACGCGAAAGGGATATGTTGTCGTTATCTCTATCTCTCAACCTGTCTCTGTCTTGTGATCACAACAATGGGGCGGGTTCTTCAGGGTTCAACAATAAAGATGGTCTAATTAGTGTTGGTTAAACATCACTCCAATCTAATTCTTTGTGATGTACAACTTATCATTATGCTTCATGTTCTTTATATTTATTTGTATTGCAATTAAAAAAGAGGAACATATATGGGGTGGTTTTTCTTAGTTTTTATACAATATTCTGCTCTATGAGATTTTGCTTATTTGAGTTATTTATTATATATATAAAAGATTGAATTTGACCATCTTTTTATTTTTTATTTTGAAAATTACTCTTTAATTTTTAGCATTACACCCCCTTAATTTTTTAAAAAGTTTATAAACCCATTATAGAAATTTTTTCTATAAAACCCTATCATCATCATCATTCATCAGCATTCATCATCCCCCCCACCCCCTTCCCCTTTCTCTCCCTACCTGCAACACCGCCACCGCCATCATCATCATCATCTCCGCCACCGATCTGAGTTCTCCGCCACCGCCATCATCATCATCATCAACATCATCTCCGCCACCGCCATCATCGTCAATCGCCAGAGCTGAGTTCTCCGCCACCGCCATCATCGTCAATCGCCTCAATCGTCGCCATCATCATCATCATCATCTCCGCCACCGCCATCATCATCATCAACACCCACCACCGATCTGAGTTCAACATCAACACCCACCACCGATCTGAGTTCATCATCAACTGATAGGTAATTAAATGATTTGAGTTGAAATGTAATAGTATATAACCTGAATTGAAGAACGAGTCTGACGATGAAAATTTGAGTTTCGATTGTGGAGGTGGGCGGCGGAGGTGTTGACGGAGATGATGGGGCGAATTGGAGGGGAGGCAAGGTGGAGGAGGGGCAACGGGTGGGTGGAGAAGGAGCTGCTGTGGAGAAACAGCCCCTTAGCTGCTGTGGAGAAACGACAGGGGTAGATGTGTCTTGTTTTTCATTCAGATCCATTCAGCGTTGTTTTAAATCTGACCCATTCAGAGCCATATTCAGCCATTCAGATGTTTTGTTTTGTTGAACCAAACAAGTTTAACCTCTGACCGATTCAGAGGTTGATTCCATTCAGATGCATTCAGAAGCAAACAAACAGCCCCTTAATTTTTTAAAAAGTTTATAAAGTGTCACTTTGACTCACTCAAGTTTTACATGTTTATTTTTGTATGCGGGTTTGTATAAATTTAAGTTGATTTACGTTTTGATCGATAAGCAATTGCAAAAACATTTAGTACGCTCAAGTCACGATAAAAAACCAACCCCGCAACGCGGGGAATCAATTCTAGTTGGTCTCAATTCACCAGAGCAAATTTACCCCCTAATACATATAGTTTTTCTACAAATTAACCTTTTCATTGGATTATTCTCTGTTCACTTTAAGGGAAAGGTTAAAGATAAAGAGACCCTCTTTTCTTCAAATAATGTCCACTTGTGGAGTATGATAGCATGTGTTGTGTTTTCATATGAAAACAATAAACTATTTTATTCACCTATATATATTGTTATTGAATCACTTATAGTGTATTCAATATGAATAAAATGGTTCCTATATTATTAATACTTATACTTATGAGTTATGACTGATTATTGTTCTGCTAGTTTTGAAAACCTCATTTTCAAAACCAAGATTACAAGAACCCAGACAAACCCATGTTTAAATAACCAAAACAAAAGTAAACTGAAACATAAAAACTGAATGATTCTAGAAACACTCTTTGGGTATAAGAAAAACAGTAGAAAAATCAAACAATTTTAAGTCAAAACAGCATGTTGAATCTAAGTCAAAAGGAGGGCAAAATCGACAAATTATGAGCAGATTCACATCTTCAACCGAGCTATTAAGGAGACGTAAGCCAATGGTTAGGTGCCACGTAAGTATAACCATGAAAATGCTCACCGGATGTCGGTGTAGGAGCTGGCGAGTCATCTAAAGGCATCGCAGTCCAACATTTGTCAAAATTTTCAGTGCAGTCTTCACCACTGACATCTGGCTTGAACTTCGGTTGCAATTCTCTGGACTCTAATTTCTTCCAGTTTATTGTTCGAAACCATTTATGATTTTTGATATCATCGCCACCCTGAGGCCCGCTTCCAAGCCTTAACGACGGATCCTTTTGCAACAACTGTCGTATGTAATCATGCAAAATTGAATTAGTTCTAGTGATTAACATGTACAGTAAAAGCTTAATCATGATTACGTGAACTTACCCCTTTTAGCAAAGAGTGAGCTTCACCACTTAACAGCGGTAGCAGCTTCACTTTTTCATTGATTATCTTTTCTTGAAGTTTCTTTCTGTTGGAATGTGTGTATGGTGGCTGAAGAAAAGATGGCAAAAGTACATGCAATTATAGAATTCAGTTGGTATAACCATAGAAAGAATTAGAAATAAAAATGTGCGTATATGTACACCTTCCCGGTTAGCATTTCATACAAGAGTATTCCAACACTCCACCAGTCTGCACTTTTATTATGGCCTTTCGCTAGTAAAATTTCGGGAGCCATGTATTCCGTGGTCCCACACATTGAGTTTGATCGGCTTGATTCATCGATCTCCTTTGCTAGACCAAAATCAGTTAGCATAACCTGACAATCAAGTAGTTAAATACCGACTTTAATGAACATAAATGATAGAACGGTTACTTTCAACAGATATGAATCTATAGGTGTGGTGATTACATGCCCATCGGCATCCATGAGTATGTTTTCAGGTTTAAGATCTCGATGCACGATTCCTCTCTCGTGAAGATGTGAAACCGCAGATACAATCTCAGCCGTATAAACCCTTGCTTGATCCTCACTATCCAAGACATACCCAAAAAAGAGAATTAAAAAAAAGAAGCAAACATACATCATATACATGTTAATGAACAACATGTATGTACCTGAAGATCCCTTGTCTGTATAGGTGAAAGAAAAGATGGCCTCCATTAATGAAATCCAGGATCAAATACAACTTAGTTTTTGTCTGTAATCAAATCCAGGATCAACACATAAAAAAAAAAAAAAAAAAAAAAAAAAAAAAAAACACACACACACACAAACACAAACACAAACAAACAACAATCATACCCAGTAAAATCCCACAAATAGCAAAGCTACTTATAGGGTCTGGGGAGGGGTTGAAGGGGGCAAACCATACCACTATCCTCAGAGATAGAGAGGTTGCTCCCACTAACACCCTCGACTCCAAAATCCCTTTTTAACCACTTGAGTCCAAAATCAAAATGTTTAGGGTTACAAAGCATTTAGGGACTCAGGGCGTTAAACATTTTGATTTTGGAATCAAGTGGTTAACACCCATAAAACACAGGACTCAAAAAGTAATTTTCTCAACTAATAATGGAAGTTGTAAAGTATTGCAGCCCACTAACATACATTGATAAGTAAACTACTATGCAGTTAACCTCGGTGATATGTCGGTTATATCGGTCCCCTAGTAAAATATCGGTCAGAACATCGGTACCGATATTATCGGCGATATTGACCGATATTTGATTAATATAACTGATATATCACCGATATTTGACCGACATAATCAATATATCACCGATATTTGACCGATATAACCGATATATCACTGAATTATTAGTGTTAAATTGCTATATATCTAAATTCTGCATTATATTATAATTACCGATATCCCACCATTATCTGATATTTTACCACATTAACGGCATAGGTAAATACAGATTTAACTAAAACAACCACTAAATCTAAAATGTACTATAATCACCATACATTCAAAGGCACTCATCATAATAACAAGAGTAATCAAAGTCCGAGCCGGTTATACCTGAAACGAATAACGAAGCTGCACGATAAACGGATGAACAACTTTAGTAAGTATATCCCTTTCAGCCTTCATATAATCCACATGATTATTCTTTATAATAGTATCCTTTCTCATCACTTTCATAGCAAATATCCCATCCCCAATTACACTTTCACCCTTCCTTCTAACCTGAAACACCTTCCCAAAAGACCCTTTTCCAATCACCCTCATAATCTCAAAATCCCCGGGCCCAATCTTACAACCCACTAATCCTCCCACCTTCTCTTCAACCTTTTCGACTCCAATCGATTCGATTAACTCTTCGTCGTCGTCTTCTTCGGAGCTTTCGGGGCCGAATTCTTGGTGAAATGGGAGGGATGTGGATAGAGTGTAACGAGGAGAAGGGCCTATGAATGAGTGGGAACGGTTGTGGATGATTTGTGGGTCGCTAATGAACAAATTGGGATTAGGGTTTGTTGAAGAGGATGAGGTGTGGCCGAATACATCGGCAAAGTCGAAATCTTGATCGGTTGTTGATGTGGAGATAGTGAGGTTATTGAGCTGAGTTGATAATAGTGAGTGTGACGACATGTTTGAGTTCAAATTGAGTGTTGCGCCGAGAAATGAATCAAGGCGGGTGGGAGATTTAGGGTTACATTTTATGAAGGCGGATGAATGTATTGGACAAAATCAGCAAGAAATTACGGAGAAGATGAATAGAATAGAGGATATATGTAGGGATTTGGTGATAAAAAAATCAGCAAGAAACTATTGCAAGCTGAGAAGCGTTAGCTCTCAGATGAGCTTCGATTCTTTCCTTTTTTAAACTGAAGAACTTAGTATTGCTCGCTCTACTTTGTCTAGATTATGTTGTCTTAACCAGGCCTATGTTGGCTCGAAGTTTGTTTTTTTGGGTGTTTCCTTCGAGAAACCATACCGCCGGCTGTCACTTGACAATCGTTATGCCACCACAAGAGCAGAACTCTCTGGTGAAACACACGGTGGGACGAAAACCCGGTTGAGTTCGGGAATCGAACTGACAATCTTACACAGGGCCTAGTCCAAATCCTTCATTGCTGATAACCACTTCAATATGACACAAATGAAAATTGAACTTGAGTTAGATAGTTTTTTCTTCACATCCCTGTTTTATTAAACGAGAATAAAGTATAGATTGATAAAACTTAAAACAAAAGGGGAGAAAGAAACATAATTATTAATTATATCTATTATTATATTATTATTTACTGAATGGTAAGTTTGTTTTTGTTTTTTTTAAAGTAATATTTAAGGATTTTCATTTATATTTGTCAAGTTACATCAAAACAGAGAGTAGACGGGCAAAAAGCTGCGTTGCCACCCTCTTTCTGGATTGCAAACCCCAATCTACCAAAGACAAAACCCTGCCCCCTGGGGCTGAACAATTGTTGTGGATGACTCGTTGGACCCTGATCAGGAATTGGATAGCTTCTGGCACTAGGGAGCCAAATGTGTCAAAGGCAAAAGGGACAAAAACATGTTGGTTCTCTGTATAAGTTTTAGCGTGCTTATCAACTTTCTTCGATTTGTTTATTTTCCAAATTGGCCACACAGGTTTTGTTTTATATACTTGCCACACCACACAGGCATTTCCCTAGCCAGCAACATTCAAGAGTTTTTAGTGTTGCTATAGGCCAGCAACTTTAAAGAGATGCATGAGTTTGTCGGAAAAATATCAGTGAAAATAATTTTTCGCTAATTTTGGACGATAAATAATTGTATTTATATACGAGTTACATAAATAATTATTTATGAGTTTGTGTCACATGATGTGAGAGTTTCACAAACGAACTAAACCACATCCAAATAGGAGCTAAGATGAATGAGATATGAATACTCAAATGCGGAATGATCAGTTTTTAACCAGGTATGAATTGTTTTCTCAAATGCGGTTTTTGGTTTGTAGCTAAATATAGGCTGGACTATGACTTCTGTGTTTCCAATTGTTGGTTAGTAAAGTTGTTTGGACTTTGGATACAATTGTGATCATTAGTGACTCGAATTCCCTACATAGAACATCTTTATCTTGTTTTTAGATAAATATAAGATCAAGAACTCAGGGGCGTTTATATCTTTGTAATGATTGACGTAGCATTGTGTCGAACATATCACTTTTATTAACGTGAACAAAATCTGTGATCAATCTAATCCCACTCGAAGATCGGGGATTTGGGAGATGATGGGCCGATACTTTCCTTTTCTGTTACACTTTTTTCTTAACTCTATGGAAGAATCAAACATCCACAAACTTGAAAGTGAAGGGAGTAGTGTCTCCGGCAGATCTCTAAGCTTCGGGCATGACCAAATATGAAGATGTTGAAGGCATGTGAGGTGTTGCAGGCCCTCTGAAAGTGATTCCAACTCCACAAAACCACTGATTGTTAGAGAAGTTAGAGATGATGGAAGAAGAAAAGATGATGAACTCGGATTTTCTTCCGCCTTTGCAAATGACACCACTCTTGAATCTTCACCATATAAGGATAGTTCAACAAGTGAGGTTGGGAAGTTTTGAAGGCCCCACTCTGAAATGGGCTTCTTTAAGCCTCCAATTTCTAGGAAACTTAGATTCGGAGGCCACAAACCACAAGGAAAAGAGTAATCGAGACTTGGACAGTTACGTATCCACATTTGTTCCAAAAATGTGAGACTTTGCAAATGCTCATAAGGAAATGACTTTATATTCTTGCAGTTACTGATCATAAGGCTCTTCAAGCAAAGAAGTGGAAGAAAACCATAACCATTATCTGGAATGGATTCTATGTTATCACAACAAGAAACTTCTAACTTGGTGATATGAATTAAGCATCCTTCGGGAAACAACCTTAGATTGGGCATTTCAGAAATGTGAAGAGATTCAAGTAATGACAACAAGTTGTTGAGAAGCCAACTTAGCTCCAGACTATCACAATCTTTAATGGTAAGCTTCTTAAAACTGGATGGAGGGTCGTCCATCGTTGAGAAGGTCAAGGATGTAAGCGAACCGCAACTCCTTATTTTCAACTTCTTAATGCTATTCGAACAATGGAAACTCTCAAGTCGTGGACAACATTTAATTTGCACTACGGAAACAGATTGAGTGGTAGTCTTCAAGTGTAACCCTTTCTCTCCCAATGATACCAAATTTACACACCCTCTTACTTCCAGTTTTTGTAAACTCGCAAGAATCTCGCATGCGGCTGCTTCTGATTCCCACAAGTAAGTGACTTCATCACAATCTAAAATGCTTAAATATTCAACTGCCTTAAGATGCTCTAAAACTTCTCCATGTAGGTGAGTAAGTCGTTTAATATTCTTCATCGTCAACGTAGCGATTGATGAAGACGCACTGACCATGCTTTTTAACACCATTGAAGAACATTCTTCTACATGTAAAACTCGAAGTGACGGTATAAACTCAAGTGTCACTACATCTAGCTTCGGACAATTAATCATAGATATTTCATGAACACGAGGAAATGCTCCAGCTTTGTCACCACCACTGGTTGACCATTCCTCCCAGCCCATCATATCTGAAAATTTTAAAACTTCAAGTGATGGAAACACAACCCCATGACAAGAGTTATAAGGTCTAAGTAGCTCGGGACCCAGCCTCTTTAACCCATCCATGTTTTCAACAAGCAACTTTTGAAGTGAAGGTAGATGACCAAGGGTCGGTAAACATGTACACCTTCTACAGCCACGTAATGTAAGTTGGTTTAAGCAAACAAATGAGGAATCCCCGACCCAAGTAGGAAATTTTGTTCCCCTATAGTACACAATCTTCAGTCTACTCAACTTCTCAGAAGGCCTTAACCCTTCAAGTACTTCATATTCAGTTATATCATTCAGATAACCATCAAAGACATCGCTCCATAGCAGCTGCAAATCACGAATACCCTTCTTTTGTTGCAAGTTTGCTTCCTTTGTGTGTGCTGAATTTTTAACTTCCTGCAGCCCCTCAATGGAAAGTTGACCCTTGAGATGCAATAGGCCTTTAAGATCAAATATTTTAAACTCATCAGCTCCCCCAATGATAACTTTTGGTAGAGTTTGTAGACCTTTTAATCGACTAATTCCTGATGGCATCTTGTTCAACTTTGGAGTATGAGTGATGTCGAGATGTCTCAGATTTATTAACGATATAATACTATTTGGCAAGCTAGATAATTCACAACAATCGGACACCAACAAACTTTGTAGATTAAGAAGGTCACCAATTTGTTCAGGTAAACATGTGATCTCGGTGTTGGATAAATTGAGGTACCGCATATGCTTAAGACTACCGATGGATTGCGGTATTTCTGTAATATTATAATTAGCTAGGCTTAACACCCTTAGGAATTGTAGTTTTGGAAGTAGTTCTGTAATTACCTTGTTCGAAACATAGAATTTCTGCCAAATGCTTAATCTTGTAACAGACATGGCTAACAAAGTTCGCAAGCGTCTAGCTCTTTGTAGTGCATTGAACTTTTTGTATGCTCCATATTTTTCCCGAATATATGAAAGGTGGTGGACTTTCTCAAAAGCTTCATTCCTACCGTAAACATCCATCTTATCATCCAACATAAGAAAGAACTCTCCTGCGACACTCATAGCCAAGTCATTTATCAGGTCATGCATTGTATATTGTGATTTATCGTTGGCTAAATGCTGAAAAAACGACCTCGACACTAGTTCTTCAAAACACTCCTGGCCAAAACTCTCCATTGACTTGCTATCGTTTGACTCGTACAAAAAACCCTCGGCCATCCACAACATGACTAGTTCATCCTGGTCAAACATGTAATCCTTGGGGAATACGCAACAATATGCAAAGATTTGCTTCAAATGTGGTGGGAGATCATAGTAGCTGAGCCTTAGAGCCGGAAGAACCTCGCTTTTAGTATGTGAAGTCCATATCTCACTATTCAAGAGCTCCTCCCATTCTTCATGATTGGATTTTGTTCTAAATACCCTCCCAAGTGTTCTTAAAGCCAAAGGCAATCTACCACATTTTTTGACAATATCTTCGCCATGTGATTTTAACAGTCGGTTCACATTGAAGTTCTGTTTTCCTAACGCATGCTGAGCAAAAAAAGATAGAGCTTCTTCATTTGACAAAAGCTCCAGAGGGTAAACTTTTACAGAATCCATCACCAATGCAACTTTGGTCTTCCGTGTTGTCACAAGAATTTTACTTCCAGGAGCACCTACAGTAAAAGGGCGTTGGAGGAGTTCCCACTCATCGTAGATTTCATTCCACGCATCGTCTAGAACAAATAAGAACCTTTTCCTTGAAAGTTTTTCTGTAAGGGCCACCTGAAGCTGATTTAGAGTTTCAAATTTTCTGTCATCCCCACCAACATCTATAAATATAGCCTTGCTAATCGTAAACACATCAAACTCATTTGAAACACAAACCCATGACATGAGTTCAAAGTGATCTTTCACATCCTTATCATTGTACAAAAGTTGGGCAAGAGTGGTTTTGCCAATCCCACCCAGACCAACTATGGACACGACGTCGTAGACACTAACGTTTTGACTACAAGATTCATTACCCAACAACTTCCCCAACAACGTCTCCTTATCACCTTCCCGACCTATAATTCTGGATTCATCAACCAGTGAAGTTTCCTCTGGCCGTCGACTTGGTCTGTTTGATCTTTCAACGTTATCATTCAAACCCAAAAGATTTTTCTCCTCAACGAGATCACACATTTTGGTTGTAATCCTATCTAGCTTAGAACTCATCTTATGACCATACTTAAGAGCATGAAATTTGGTTGGAATGAACTTTAATACCTTGCTTGAGCTGGTGTTGGCATAAGATTTATAATTCAAATGGCGCCGTATTGCTTCGGTGGCTAAATCATCGAGCACATCGTCTATTTCATAAGCCAAATGGTGGAGTTTGTTCAACCACAATTGAACTGATGTGTCTGTTATATGCTTCTGACTTGCATCGACAAGTACAGCTCGGATCAGGGTCAAGTTGTTTCTCAGTTTCTTGAGCTCAGAATAGATGCCTGCGGATCGAGCCAGCCTGATCAAGTCACCAGAAGCCAGCTTCTCAAACAACACAGTGATGAATGCTCCAATAAAGACTTCACCAATAGCCATTGCAGTTTAGAAATGTTTGAAAAAAAAAAAAAAAACTGTTGGTATGGAAGTTTGAAAATGATGCAAAGGATTGAATTTGTTTGGAACCAGTAGACTTCCACTGTACCACAAAGTCGCAATAACGGATAAGACTTCTCACATGTGTGCTCCATTGCAAATTATATAAATTATTATTTTGAAAAAAAAAAAAAAGATTCATTTTTTTGGTCTGTGTATGCAATAAACTTACATGTTTGTTAATCTGTTTAATCCCAAAAAAAAAAAAAAAAAAAATCTTATGATTTGAGTGTCATTTGATGTTTATTTGACAAAACTTTTACATTATTTTTACTAGTTCATATAGTTAATCTGTTTAATCCCAAAAAAGAAAAAAAAATCTTATGATTTGAGTGTCATTTTATTGATAGTTAATTCCTTAATCCATGTGGGTTAAAACTAGTGGGTAGTTTATGTAAATAGGTAGAGTAAACTGCCATTTTGGTCCCTGTGGTTTGGCCAGTTTTGCCACTTTAGTCCAAATCTCAAACTTATTACATCCAGGGCCCTGTGGTTTGGTTTTTGTTGCCATTTTGGTCCAAATTTCAAATTTGACCAGATTTCCCATTAATGACCTGCTATTTTGTCTTTACCCTCAGGGGCATTTTGGTCATTTTAGAATTATTATCTCTTTATAATAACCCAATTATAATAAAACCCTTATATCATCTTCATCTTCAACCTTATGAATGAACAAACAGACATATCTCTCTCTCTCAAGATACAACTCTCTGCTCTCTCTCTAAAATTATAATAAAACCCTTATATCATCTTCATCTTCACCCCACCATCACTGAAGATCATCTTCTCAAACAATCACCACCACCACCGTCACCCTCACCTCACCGCCTCCACCATCACCGCCGCCACCCCGATCTGAGTTCATCTTCATCATCGACCAACTCTCTCTCTCTATAGCACCACCGCCGCCACCTCCTCCCTCTCTCTCTCTTCTCTCTCTCTATAGCACCACCACCACCGCCACCTCCTCCCCCTTCTCACCGCCGCCACCTCCTCCCCCTGAATCAAACTCACCAAAAATACCACGTTTCAACTCACACAGATCTTCTGTATCCGATCCCAACACACCCAAAACCAAAAAATGGTTCGAATCAAAGACATATTCGTGGAAAGACCAAGGTGCAAGGAAAGAAGTTCAAGTGGAAGATGAAGACTTCATTCTCTTGAAGAATGAAGATGTTGAAGGCATGGATTAAGAAATTAGGGGGGAATATTGATAGTTAATTCCTTAATCCATGTGGGTTAAAACTAGTGGGTAGTTTATGTAAATAGGTAATAGTTAGTTTATGTTATAATTAGATTAGTTAGTAAAGTGTGAGGACCGGAAGCGACAAAGTGGAACTTTATAACCTACATTAGAAGAGATGCGACCTCTCCTGGAGACGCACTGCTTCACAAAGGGCGGCAACATCACAGCAACTTCAAACATCACGTCGCTTCATCAAAAGAAACAACGGTTCAGACGCACCTCTTCGATTAGTATAAATAGGATTAGATATTTCAATTGTACACATACTCATACATTTACAATCATTGTTCATTCCGAAATCAAAGGTACTAGTTTGTTTATTATTGTTCTTTATCATTGTGTTCATCATCAAGAAGATCTGGGCAACAGTGGTATCAGAGCCAAAGGCTCGAATCGCAGACACGTTCTCAATTAGCGGAAATTGATGTTCTAATCGAAGGTACGTTCTCAATTAGCGAAAATTGAAATTCGAATCAGTGTTCTCAATTAGCAGAAATTGAAATCCGAATCCGGTCAGTTCCGAAGTTCGAAATCAGAAACGAAATTTTAAAGGAAATCAAAATTGGTTCTAGTGTGGTGTATCACAAAGGAGGCGTGAACAGGAGTTTTGTTTTTTGAAAATCAATTGCAAGTTTGACTTTTTCAAAAGAGATAAGGAAAATTACATTATTTGATTATTAAATTGTTTACTCACAATTGGAAGGGTTGTTGATTTGTATCTCTGTACGAAACCAAAAGAAATAAAGCCAAGGGTTGGCTGGTAAAAGTTCTACAATCACAAAATAATAATCAAGTGGGTTATTCAATTAAGTTGGTGGTCACCGATTATAAGAAATACCACTAGATTTGAGTGGTGTTTTTTGGTACATCATTAAAACAAGGACGTTTGCATTACAAGATCAAAAGAGGACAGAATCACGCGGAGTCGGTTCGCGAATTCCAGGAGAAAACCAAAAAAATATAATAAGGGAAAATTGTTGAGCAAGAAATTATGGCGGATTCAGGAGGAGGCTCTCCGTCAAATGCGTTAGTAATTAAAGAGAGTAGTTCGTTCTCCCAGTTTCAGTGTCCTATCTTAAAGTCTACAAACTATACGGTATGGGCAATCCGTATCAAAACCATACTTAGGGCAAACGGATTATGGGAAATGATAGAACCAAAGGAAAATACGCAAGCAGATGAAAAGAAGGATATGACGGCAACCGCTTACTTATATCAAGCACTACCGGAAGATATGATAATACAAGTTGCAAGAGTGCAAAAGAAATTTGGGATGCATTAAAGGCAAGACACGTCGGTGCAGATCGAGTGCAGAAGGCACGTCTTCAAACGCTCAAAACAGAGTTTGAGATGTTAAAAATGAAGGAGGAAGACACTATCAATTCGTTCACTGCAAGACTAAATAGTATTGTCACGAGGGCAAGTGGTCTTGGATCAACTTTTGATCAACCAACTTTAGTACGGAAACTTCTGAGTTCTGTACCAAAAAGGTTCGTTCAAATTGTTGCAACCATTGAACAATTCGCTGATTTAGAAACAACGACGCTAGACGAGACAATTGGAAGATTGAAGGCCTACGAAGAAAGAACCGGTTTGGTGGATGAAAACCTGGTAGACAATCAAGAGAAACTTATGTTTACACGACGCGACAAGAACTATGGTCGTGGAAGGCGTTTTGGAAACCATGGACAAGGAAGGTTCAATTCATCACAAGGCAAGTGGCGTGATGAAAAGTTTAGACAAGAAGAAAGAGGCGGAAGTATCTCGCGTGATGATTCCAAGAACAAGGACGAAGGTTATGATAGGAGGAATAGAAACCCTAGAGATCAAAATCGCTTCAAGAAAGATATGAGAGAAGTGGAGTGTTACAATTGCCATGAGTTTGGACATTATGCCTCTCAGTGCCCGAAAGCAAAACAAGCACAGGAGGAATCACACTTGTTAGAAGAGGACGAGGAACCAACACTCTTGATGGCAATTACAGAAGAAGAAAGTTCAGAAACAGAAAGTGATATGAAAAGAGAATTAGAATCTTGGAAGTTTGATATGCTCCACGATTTTGAAATAAAGAAACAAGAGTTTGAGACTGAGATGAAAAACAGAGAAATACAGTTTGAAAGGCAAATGCATGAAAGGGAAACGTCATTTGCAGAAAAGATGAGCATAGAAATTGAAAAGTTGAAGTCAGAAAGCATACAGTTAGAGACAAACAAGAGATGCAAGGGATGCGAAGAGATATCATCCAAGAACGAAAACAACGTTGTCAAAGATGACAAATCAAATTGCAAGAACAGGAAACATGAAGTAGTTCGTGATATACCATCTAAAAACGAACCTGACAAAGACATAGAAGATGACACGCATGTTAAAGATGGTGATATTCAAACGTGTGAAGACATCAAAGAATTTGCTCATGTTCAAAACAAAGTTCGTGTTGCAATTGTTGGAGAATCAGATCAAGAAGTCAAGCAAGTGACCGGTAGAAAACCGAAGTTTAAAGACAAGGATCCTCTACAACAAGTTCGTGATAAAAACGGAGAAGCACATGATGGCAATCAAGACATGGAGAAAGACCAAGGTGCAAGGAAAGAAGTTCAAGTGGAAGATGAAGACTTCATTCTCTTGAAGAATGAAGATGTTGAAGGCATGGATTAAGAAATTAGGGGGGAATATTGATAGTTAATTCCTTAATCCATGTGGGTTAAAACTAGTGGGTAGTTTATGTAAATAGGTAATAGTTAGTTTATGTTATAATTAGATTAGTTAGTAAAGTGTGAGGACCGGAAGCGACAAAGTGGAACTTTATAACCTACATTAGAAGAGATGCGACCTCTCCTGGAGACGCACTGCTTCACAAAGGGCGGCAACATCACAGCAACTTCAAACATCACGTCGCTTCATCAAAAGACACAACGGTTCAGACGCACCTCTTCGATTAGTATAAATAGGATTAGACACATACTCATACATTTACAATCATTGTTCATTCAGAAATCAAAGGTACTAGTTTGTTTATTATTGTTCTTTATCATTGTGTTCATCATCAAGAAGATCTGGGCAACACATTTGATGTTTATCAGACAAAACTTTTACGTCATTTTTACTAGTTCATATAAAATCTTATGATTTTGGGTCTCATTTGAGCATTCACATCCCTATATTTTAACTAAAAATCATATTTTTCAAAAGAGTAAAATGCCAAAACGTCCCTGAAGTTTGGGCACTTTTGCATGTTACATCTCAAAATATTTCCAAAGAGTAAAATGCCAAAACGTCATACACAAATTAAGAGCCTAAGAAATCTGAAAACATTTAATTGGAAGTTGGAATGGTAAAATTAGCAAACTTGGAACGAGTCCAAGTGGCTCAACATCACCAACCGCCAATGCTTGTCGCCAGTGGTACAACTACCATCACCGCTGCCACCTCTAACAACACAAGTCATTGTCGTCATCAAACCACCACTGTCTCCACCCGCACTAACCACCTTAGTAATAAAAAAATGACATGTTTCCATGATATAACTATATGCTACTATGATACACAGACCATATTCAACTCGACTTGCCTCAATGCTTCCAAAACAATCTCTTGAACCGTACGATTGCGTCTACAAACCTCAGAAAGCTCTTCAATAGGATTTGTCAAAACTTCGATATCTACACCCGATGCTGCATCTAATAACGCCTGCAAAAACTTGGATTTTTCCTTGTCAGTGGCTGCAGAAACTGGAAATAATCAAAGACACGCTCTATTTAGCCCACTCAAGAGCTTTAACCTCGTATGCCCGTGATAGTGCCAGCAGTGCATATGCCACCTATTAAGAAAGTATTTTATTAAAATATAAAAAAAATGTATGGAACGAAGAAAAGTGTAAACGAAGTTTTACCGTTTCTAATCTTGAACTTGGGAGGGCCCGTTTGCAGCAGCGGTTAAGATTCTAGTAATGTTGCCACCTCGAGGCACAATAACACCATCCCGGCCATGCGTAGTCATAAAGCCCCTTTGGGGGCGTTATGCGACACGTGTCGTGCCACGTCACACAAGGGGTTTATGGGGCGTTATGTCACTAGAGCCCGTAGTCACAAAGCTCCTACCTCATCGTTACTCAATTAATTAATTTTTATTTTTTTAAATTAATTTCTAACTTTTTTAAATTAAAAACCATTACATTAAATAAAAGAAAAATATTAAATAAAATAAGTTTCTATAAATGCAGGGACCAAATATGTTAAAAACTAATTTTAAAAACCAAGTTTAAAAAAAAATTTAGATATTTGAGAAAATGCAGGGACCAAATGTGTATAAACCAAAAAATTTCAAAATCAAATCGCCTCCTTGTCTTCTTCTCCGATCTTCTCCGATTTTCCGACGAACTTGCAGGGACCAAATTGTCTTCTTCTCCAATTTGGAGGGTCCAATTGTGTATAAACCAAAAATCTTACAAACCATCACGCAGCGAAGGTGATGGCGCTGGTTTTTTTTTTGGCCGAAAGCGCCCTTCGTCGTGGTGTATACCGGCGCTATGTGGCGCTATAAAGCCACAAAACGCCCCATTACAGCAGGTCTTATGGAAATAAATTGTTGACCTTGACTAGATTTTCCCAGGTCAAATATGTCAGATAAGAAGCTTAGTATATAATATGATGCCTCCCTGCATATGTCAAATTTTTAAAAAATATTTTTATGTTGTGTAACAACGACCTAATAGCAACAATATATAAAGTATATAAGCACATGAACTAAGATTAGAGAGATTATGGAGACAAAAGGAAAATAGAGAATGTAAGAATTTCATTTTTATTGATGTGTCTCATACAAAATACATGAGCCACTATATATAGGTTATAACATTAATACAAACATAAATGTGACATGGGAGTTAGAAATATGGATAGTCACTAATAATGGATGCATTCATAACACTCCCCCTTGACTATCCACATGATGATATACTATTCTTTAATACGCTTGGTGATGTTGTCTCGTTAAAAACCTTGCTATGAAAACCCAGTGGGACAAAACAACAGCTAAGGGAAAAAGAGTGCAGCGCGTATTGTCTCCCCCTAATACTTCTGGATCAGGTATGTTGCCTCATTAAAAACCTTAGTAAGAAAACCCAATGGGACAAAACTTAGTCAAGGGAAAAAGAGTGCAACTTGAATAAGTCTCCCCCTCATTTTCACATGTATCCTTTAAGTGACGTGTGCCCATCTTCCTTGAAAGTCAAACAAAGCTTTTATAGCCAATGATTTTTCGCTTGATCCCTTAATGTGCACGACTGTGTTTTGTTACATTCCTGCATCTACAAGACTAACCAAACTTGTTTTGATGGGTTAGTAAAACATAATCAAATATCGTTTATACCTGAAATATTTCTTTAAACTCATTCCAATGTCTCTTCGCTTGACAAATGTTATATCATGACAATAAGCTCAAGTGAAAGATATTATAACCATACATAGCTAGCAAAACATATTAATGCACCTATGCATTTAACGATGGTAATTCTAGAATGAGAATTTCTACTTTGGTATGAGATGATAATAGACATTTCTTTTAACAAATAACTTGACAACCTTTAACATACTTTAAGGTTCAATTATGTCCATACTAAAATATCCAAACATCATCTTCTAGATGTACTTGATGGATTAGTAAAATATAATTACATATATACTCTACTGCAGTTCGAGTAATAATTAGACCGTGCAAAGATCATTAAAAAAATTCTCCCTCTAAAAGCTCGACAATTTCTCTCAATGATGCCTAGACATCATTACTGTAAATTGCGATTATAGTGAACTTTTAAAAGTAGAATGTTCATAGAACATGGCTAATTTAATCAAACTTATATCCCTCTTTATGCGAATATCTCGAGTTGTACAACACTCGTTTCGACTATTTAGTTCGTACGTATTTTCTCAACTTCATATAATACGTTCTTGAGGTTTTGACATCATTAATGCTTCTAGCATTATCAATCCATGAGGGAATTCTTTCCATCTTATCCAAATATGCATGTGCTTTCACTCTTTAGAAGTTTTGCTACATAAATTTGCCCATTTAACACATAGATATCTATATCATATGCAAAAATATCATGAACACTTGCTTTTATCTCCAAAATCCATATTGTACCATGCGTGTACACTATTTATTGAGATATCTCAATCACCGGGTACAAGTTTTCTATGTATGTTTCTTGGTGCACAAGTATTACATCGTTAAGATGTGTCAATTAACTTTTTAAGCAGTCAATTGCTTTAGAAACTCATTAGGAGTTCCAATTATATCCAACATGTAAAATAATCATAACCTATTCAAATCAGAATATGTATAGAATGATTACATTATTCTTGAGAACTTACTTTACATGACCTACATAATTTAATCCTTCGGGACTTTCATGTAAACTCTCAGTATCAAGTGATACATAACATTCATAAGACGAATATGAATTATCTTTTTATATTACCAGACTAAAAAAATATTGGAAAGTCAATGCATCCACCATTGGAGAATTCGTTTCCTCATAATCAATCATAGGTCTTTGTGAAAATTCTTGTGCCACCAATTTTGACTTATATTACTTAATTTGATTTTCACATGATTCGTGTAAAAGACACTTTTGTATCCAACATATTTTACAACTTTAGTTGTATGGACTGTTGGTCCAGAAACTTTCCATTTCATTAGAGAACTAAATTCTGCCTTATTTGCGTCTTTCTATTTTGGCCAATCATTTCTTAATATTCATTCATAGGCAGTTCTTAAATCTTGATCCTCATCATTTAATCATTTTAAGCGCTACATTATATACAAAAGTATAACGACGTCAATTTTTATTTCGATTCCATACATATCTTAGACATGATACAACTTATCGAGATCTCTTTATTTTCTGGTACCTGAGGTTATGTCTATTGTCTCTTCAGGAGATCTTATTACTATAACCTCGACTTGACCATCTTAATTACTTGCTCCAATTTTCTAGGAATTTTATTATTGGAATCAACTTGTCTACCACGCTTTATACAATAGACTCATTACAAAAATACGTTATGTCCTCTTGGGACACAAATATAACTGGAGCATAAGCAGTTGATTATGTGACTTACTTAGTCACTCTATTTAGGTCAGTGAACTTGTCTGGTAATTTGTTCTTTAATTTTGGTAAATGAATTATACTTTAAACTTCTAGTTCATAGTTTATAGTCTGAGGATCAAGATGACATGATAATTCATTTCACTTTTCACTTTCCAACTGCTTGTTATCTCACCCTAATGTCGGGAACATTCGTTCACTAAAGTGAAAACCAATGAGCTATAAACAAATTTCTCACTAATGGCTTTAAGTATTGTGACAACCCGTGATTTACGGCTCTTAATTACGTAATTAACAGGTGATTAACGCGATAAGAAATAGTGTTTACAGCGCAAATGAACTTAATTAGGCCTTTGGAGTGCCCAGGAACGTTTATTGGACATTACAGTGCGCGTGTGGGGTTTACAGGAAATCTGCTGAATATCAAGCGACAACGAACTGAAACTGTACGAAATACTGACAACGCCGACAAGTATGAATGTTACACGAATATTTTATGTCTATCGAATTAATTTTGTGAATTTATTGGGGTTCCGTGCGACACAAATGCAGCGTGAACTGAAAACGCGAAGGTAGGGAACGCATCGGCAATGAAACGGAAGTAACGGAGATGCCTGTCACCTTCGAAAGTCGTATTTCACGCTATATTTAGCTCCGTAATAAAGTTTTTGTAATTACAGTCAAAATCGGATCGAAGAACGGGTTAAAAACGACGAACGAAGCATTTTACGCGATTTTCACGCAACCGACGAACGAACACGCAAACACCGACTACCGACCCTAATTTACGTATTTTAGTATTAAAACTATGCTCTACGATGCTTCAATGATGTTACGGTGCGAAGGCAGGCTTCAAAAACGAGATCGGGCCGTTCGAAATAACCAAAAACAGGCTTGTGGGCCTTAGGCCCAAGCCCATACGGCACACACTATATAAAGGATTCTAACCCAAAATCTATCATTTTTCACCTACACACCCTCTCTCTAACTTAAAATTCTCTCAAAACTCTCTCTCTCTAGAACAGTTCCGGTAACAAGTCCGGCGAATGACTCCGGCGACAAGGCCGGCGACCGGCGACAAGGCCGGCGACCGGCGACGGCGGTAAGGTGGCGGCGCTGCCGCTTGCGGCGGCGGTGGCGGTGGTTTTCCGGTGACCTTTTTCTTCAACGAGACACCCTACCCCGCTAATCCGAACCTTCCCGACACGATGGCGGTGTCCGTCTTCAAAGATTCTCAGTCGTATGAGCTGTGGAGCAACTCCGGAGAAGCTCCGACCGTTTTCCGGCGAAGTCGTTTTGGATTTTTCTTTCCATGCATGTCTAGATCGGTTTATGAGGAGCCATTCTGCAAAGTTTCAAGTAATTTTACATTCCGGCGAAATTCCGGTGAGTCCCGACTCGGTTCTTTACTTCCTTTTCTTCTTTTGTTTCGGGTGTTCGACCCCCTTTAACAATGGACTGTCGTATTTTAGGCATTTTCGGTATGGGGGGGGGGGTTACGGTGGTGGTGCGACGGGTTAATGACAGCAGCAGCTGCCAGCGGCGGCTCCGGTCCGGGCCAGCCGGACGGCGACGAGAGCAGGCGGAGGTGGTGCTAATGTTCTAGCTCGGGTTGTTTGGTTCAAGATGTGAGTCCGAGTCAAGAGTACAAACTCGTGTCAGATCCAGTTTCGGTTCACACGGTTCGGGTTTCGGTACGATAGTCAAACCCGGTCAACGCTGGTCAACAAAAGTCAAACATCAGTTTCGGTCGACTCTCGGTTCGGTGATTCGACATGAGGATTTGGTAAAGATTAGTGACGTGATTTATTTAATTACATTTTATATAGTTTTAACGTATCACGTGATAACGAGCTCGAACCGACCAAATAACTGAATTATTAGTTGATAGTTACTTTGAATTAATTGTTATTTCGGTTACACAAATTGGCTATACATAAATATTATTGAATTGTCAATTGAATTTTGATGAAATAACGACAACCTGTGTTGTCGGGGCCGTCCAAAAACAGAGGAAACTCTGCCCGTTTTTCGAGAAAACCCGTAAACAAAACTCATTTTATTATGAGACGAAACTTTTATCCGAGGAGCTTTTATAAAGACAAATACGAATATAAAACCTCTTTCGACAACAACTTACAACTTTCGATATCAACGATTCGGAAATTTCTTTTTCTACAACAAATAAATAATAGTTATTTATTTATTTTAAACTTCGAAAATTCGACGAATCTTTTATAAAATCAATATAATTATTTACATTGTTTCAAACACGCATTCTTTTATAAAATAAATATAGTTTTGTATATTTATTTCAAATGCCGAACAACACGAATTCGCTTTTATAAAAATAAATATAGTTTGCATATTTATTTTAAGTATCGAACACTACGAATTCTTTTATAGGAATAAATATAGATTTCATATTTATTTCATACTCCAAACAACTCGACGATCTTTTTATAAAATAAATATAACTTTTTATATTTATTTTTCAACGCCTAAACGGCATCTACATACTTTGACGAATATATACAAAACGCGATACATAATACGAGTTGTTATATGATATTTTGCATATAAATATCCTTTTCATACACGTACGACTACTCGAGACGGCTAACGCAATTACAACGATATATTCATATATTTATATATATAAATATTTATTTATCTCTCGAGAATCAAGTCTTTTCAAGACTTATTGATTATTATCGACAATAAAACGATACTTATCAAATATGACTTAATCATTTCCGATAAGTTAACTACTTACCGTTGAATCGTTCGATTAACGATTCGGTAGAGCTCGGCGACACGTAGACTAGTTACCGCTTTTATTTAGAAACTTATAAGATATTCCGTGTTAGGAATATTGTAGAATGCACGCTAGCAAGTCAAGTCTTGGAAACGAAATCATGACATCACGAAGTCGTATATAGCTAGCTTTGCACAGGAATATTCAGGTGAGTTCATAACCCCACCTTTTACAGTTTTACATTTTCGTAAATGTTTTCGGGGTGGAAAGACATGCACGTTTTTCAGAAACATACAAGGTTATCGATAAACAAAGATTTCATACTTTAGACAAAGCACGTTTTGCAAGAACATACAAAGTGTTCGAATGAATGAAAACTCACATTTCTAAATCATGTTACGAACGGATTTCAAGGAACTCAAACGGTTTACGAATGAACTTATACTAAATATACCGGTTTTTACAAAACAAATGCGTATTATCGAAAAGTGAGTGATTTTTATGACTAGTGGAAGTTAGCCTTAGAGGCTGGGGTAAAATACATGTTACGATTATTACAGACATTTAAAGAAATTTACAGACATTTACAGACTTATACCGACATTTACAGACATTTATTTTGGTATGGTTAGCTTACGGAGGGTTTTTACTACGCGATCATGTGAGTGGTGGGTACAACGCTTAAGGCCATTAATCCTCATTGTAGGACCACGGGACATTAGTGATAGATCTATTTGGGTGTAGCGAGCCCACACCCATGAGGCCGGGGCGGCCCATAGTGGTGACTATGTCTTCATACCGGAGACAAATTTGCTAGGTTTGAGTCTTCCTGCATCATTTCACACATACTATTGGTTTTGCAACCCAATGGTGATCAGGTTTTTCCTTAATTGCTGCATACCAGGGACTTTTATTCATACATGAAAGGTTTATACATACTCACAGAAATACTTGATTTATACAAATTAAATGTCATGTTTTTATACAAATTCAAAAAGCATAGGATTGTGCGGGCATGAAGTTAAAGTCAGGGTGGGCATTGACGGTTATACGAACGTTACAAATACGAGACTTTACAAATACATGGTTATAAATACAACGTTTCCATATAACTTGGCAAGAAAATGATTTCTAAATTCGTTTTCTCAATATTATTTCACAAACCGGCTATTCAAAAGATTTATTTCAAATCTGTTACAAACAAACTATGAACTCGCTCAACTTTATGTTGATTTTTCGCATGTTTCTTTCTCAGGTTACTTTTCAGAATTTATGGCACGGTTGGAATAGGAGAACTATTGGAGATTCGAGTACTTAGTGGGCGTTCAATTCCTAAAAGACTTAGAATAATTGCTTCCGCTGTGCAATGAAGATACCAGTCCAGTCACGCCAAGCTCTGATAATTTCGGGGTGTGACAACTTGGTATCAGAGCTATAGGTTACAGCGAATTAGGTTCCTGTTGTGATACCTATGCTCTAACCTCACTTTTCTCTGGGGCTTAGACTATTAAGACGTTGAATACATACAGAACGCCTAGTACTCGAATATGGTCTCCAACCGTTGCCGAAAAACAAACAGTCAATAATTTTGCTTTCAAACATACGCTATTGTGGTGTTTCATACACGTTGCACAAAACAGTTACATACAGTACACAAAGCTCTGAGAGTTTAGGAAGCATGCATTTAAGACCTTCGGAAACTTATGTTGAAGTTCATTAAAGGTCATCACGTAGGAACCGCGAATATTAACTCGGGCACACACTATTATCCATATTGTCTATGATATTTTAACTTCCCAAGCAGGCAGCCTACGCATAACAAAATGCTAGTGCACAGGCATACGTGAAACTTAAGCTATACATCAACGGAGGTTGAAGTACGACACCTACGACTATCAAGGCGAGGCCTTTGAAAAGACACGATGGCGCAATTCAACGACGACACTAGATTCCTGTCAGTAGGAGAACTATTAATCAGAAAGCGACGGCTTGGCACGTGGTCCTGCAAACGACACGAAACACGCCAGGGAGAAGACGTATTTCTTCACATTCCCCCTAACTCATAACGACAAGTACGCTATGTTCGACATTCCATGGTAATGTCACCTAACAACCGGACATCACACGCAACCCCAGGTAAAGTCCTCAAATTTCTTTTGTTGAAATTTCGACTATCACATTTACTGAGTAGATTTTCGTATCTCTACTCCTCTTAATGGTCATTGTGTCACGATCATTTCTTTACAAGTTACATACATGGTCTTTCGTTGTGACCATGCTGAGAGTTTTCTTATCGATACGTATATTTATTGTCGGATTACGCTAAAAACCAAGTTCAATTGTTTGAACTTGTTCATTTCACGTATTCGATTCAAGACACCATATGATGTATTGGGAGCATCATATTCAAATCAATTTTTAACGAGCACTTCATTTGTTTCGAGTCATGGTAAACTTTTTTGGTATTTGACTCCATTAAATTGTTGATTTCGACACCTTGTGGTGGTATTTGCACTTATTTAAACCTTGCGCTAAACTCGTTTACATATCTTATGCCCGGATTTAATTATTTATTTAATTGATTTAGATTAAACCCGCTTTGATTTATCACATTACGACAATCTTAACACAATGGTGGGTTAAGAAATTGGTACACAAATTCATTTCATATTCCGGTGTACCTCATAACGGTTCTTTCAACAACGATCGAATGTTTTGCAAAATTCATTGCTTCTTCATCTTCGATCGAAAACATTATTTCCTTAATGTTCCATTTTCAATTGAAAATCCTATGATGTCATTTGAAACAAACTTTCAGATTCACTTTATTACGCTTTCATTTGATTCCAAACACGGTGAGGTTGCTTGATCACCGCTATCATTGAATTATTTAAGTCACTACGACACCTTGTGGTGTCGGTACAAACTTGTAGCTTGGGCTAATCATGATTGAGCGTTTCATGCAAAACACAGATGATACTTATTCGATCACCCCTATTATTGAATTGTTTCATTCATTACGACACCTTGTGGCGTCGGTATAACTTGCAGCTTGTGCTGATCACAACCAAGCGTTTCATGCAAACTATTACTTTTGAGATTGTTGATTCTAAGTTCATCCAGTGGATGTTATTGCTTCTAGAACTCATTTACATGTTATAAACGTTCGTATGGAATTCGATTGATCGAAGTTCCTGTTCATTGTTGGATCCTTGTTAACTTAGTCTCACTGGTGACTGTATCATTACGTCTCGTTTCCTTTGACATCAATTACTGAGACACATTGCTTTTACCGTTGGGTTCTTATTGTTGAGGAATGTCATTAAATTCACATGATTCGAATAAGTCTTGTTTCGATTACGCGGTCATTCACTTTGTTATTATTCGGACTTACCTGCGAACAACACAATTCTGAGGAGATAACATAGTCTAAATTTCGAGGACGAAATTTATGTAACAGGGGGAGAATGTGACAACCCGTGATTTACGGCTCTTAATTACGTAATTAACAGGTGATTAAAGCGATAAGAAATAGTGTTTATAGCGCAAATGAACTTAATTAGGCCTTTGGAGTGCCCAGGAACGTTTATTGGACATTACAGTGCGCGTGTGGGGTTTACAGGAAATCTGCTGAATATCAAGCGACAACGAACTGAAACCGTACGAAATACTGACAACGCCGACAAGTATGAATGTTACATGAATATTTTATGTCTATGGAATTAATTTTGTGAATTTATTGGCCTTCCGTGCGACACAAATGCAACGTGAACTGAAAACGCGAAGGTAGGGAACGCATCGGCAATGAAACGGAAGTAACGGAGACGCCTGTCACCTTCGAAAGTCGTATTTCACGCTATATTTAGCTCCTTAATAAAGTTTTAGTAATTACAGTCAAAACCGGATCGAAGAACGGGTTAAAAACGACGAACGAAGCATTTTACGCGATTTTCACGCAACCGACGAACGAACACGCAAACACCGACTACCGACCCTAATTTACGTATTTTAGTATTAAAACTAAGCTCTACGATGCTTCCATGATGTTAGGGTGCGAAGGCAGGCTTCAAAAACGAGATCGGGTCGTTCGAAATAACCAAAAACAGGCTTGTGGGCCTTAGGCCCAAGCCCAGAAGGCACACACTATATAAAGGATTCTAACCCAAAATCTCTCATTTTTCACCTACACACCATCTCTCTAACTTAAAATTCTCTCAAAACTCTCTCTCTCTAACTTAGAACAAGTCCGGCGACCTTTTTCTTCAACGAGACACCCTACCCCGCTAAACCGAACCTTCCCGACACGATGGCGGTGTCCGTCTTCAAAGATTCTCAGTCGTATGAGCTGTGGAGCAACTCCGGCAAAGCTCCGACCGTTTTCCGGCGAAGCCGTTTTGGATTTTTCTTTCCATGCATGTCTAGATCGGTTTATGAGGAGCCATTCTGCAAAGTTTCAAGTAATTTTACATTCCGGCGAAATTCCGGTGAGTCCCGACTCGGTTCTTTACTTCCTTTTCTTCTTTTGTTTCGGGTGTTCGACCCCCTTTAACAATGGACTGTCGTATTTTAGGCATTTTCGGTATGGGGGGGTTGCGGTGGTGGTGCGACGGGTTAACGACAGCAGCAGCCGCCAGCGGAGGCTCCGGTCCGGGCCAGCCGGACGGCGACGAGAGCAGGCGGAGGTGGTGCTACTGTTCTAGCTCGGGTTGTTCGGTTCAAGATGTGAGTCCGAGTCAAGAGTACAAACTCGTGTCAGATCCAGTTTCGGTTCACACGGTTCGGGTTTCGGTACGATAGTCAAACCCGGTCAACGCTGGTCAACAAAAGTCAAACATCAGTTTCGGTCAACTCTCGGTTTGGTGATTCGACATGAGGATTTGGTAAAGATTAGTGACGTGATTTATTTAATTACGTTTTATATAGTTTTAACGTATCACGTGATAACGAGCTCGAACCGACCAAATAACTGAATTATTAGTTGATAGTTACTTTGAATTAATTGTTATTTCGGTTATACAAATTGGCTATACATAAATATTATTGAATTGTCAATTGAATTTTGATGAAATAACGACAACCTGTGTTGTCGGGGCCGTCCAAAAACAGAGGAAACTCTGCCCGTTTTTCGAGAAAACCCGTAAACAAAACTCATTTTATTATGAGACGAAACTTTTATCCGAGGAGCTTTTATAAAGACAAATACGAATATAAAACCTCTTTCGACAACAACTTACAACTTTCGATATCAACGATTCGGAAATTTCTTTTTCTACAACAAATAAATAATAGTTATTTTATTTATTTTAAACTTCGAAAATTCGACGAATCTTTTATAAAATCAATATAATTATTTACATTGTTTCAAACACGCATTCTTTTATAAAATAAATATAGTTTTGTATATTTATTTCAAATGCCGAACAACACGAATTCGCTTTTATAAAAATAAATATAGTTTGTATATTTATTTTAAGTATCGAACACTAAGAATTCTTTTATAGGAATAAATATAGATTTCATATTTATTTCATACTCCAAACAACTCGACGATCTTTTTATAAAATAAATATAACTTTTTATATTTATTTTTCAACGCCTAAACGGCATCTACATACTTTGACGAATATATACAAAACGCGATACATAATACGAGTTGTTATATGATATTTTGCATATAAATATCCTTTTCATACACGTACGACTACTCGAGACGGCTAACGCAATTACAACGATATATTCATATATTTATATATATAAATATTTATTTATCTCTCGAGAATCAAGTCTTTTCAAGACTTATTGATTATTATCGACAATAAAACGATACTTATCAAATATGACTTAATCATTTCCGATAAGTTAACTACTTACCGTTGAATCGTTCGATTAACGATTCGGTAGAGCTCGGCGACACGTAGACTAGTTACCGCTTTTATTTAGAAACTTATAAGATATTCCGTGTTAGGAATATTGTAGAATGCACGCTAGCAAGTCAAGTCTTGGAAACGACATCACGACATCACGAAGTCGTATATAGCTAGCTTTGCACAGGAATATTCAGGTGAGTTCATAACCCCACCTTTTACAGTTTTACATTTTCGTAAATGTTTTCGGGGTGGAAAGACATGCACGTTTTTCAGAAACATACAAGGTTATCGATAAACAAAGATTTCATACTTTAGACAAAGCACGTTTTGCAAGAACATACAAAGTGTTCGAATGAATGAAAACTCACATTTCTAAATCATGTTACGAACGGATTTCAAGGAACTCAAACGGTTTACGAATGAACTTATACTAAATATACCGGTTTTTACAAAACAAATGCGTATTATCGAAAAGTGAGTGATTTTTATGACTAGTGGAAGTTAGCCTTAGAGGCTGGGGTAAAATACATGTTACGATTATTACAGACATTTAAAGACATTTACAGACATTTACAGACTTATACCGACATTTACAGACATTTATTTTGGTATGGTTAGCTTACGGAGGGTTTTTACTACGCGATCATGTGAGTGGTGGGTACAACGCTTAAGGCCATTAATCCTCATTGTAGGACCACGTGACATTAGTGATAGATCTATTTGGGTGTAGCGAGCCCACACCCATGAGGCCGGGGCGGCCCATAGTGGTGACTATGTCTTCATACCGGAGACAAATTTGCTAGGTTTGAGTCTTCCTGCATCATTTCACACATACTATTGGTTTTGCAACCCAATGGTGATCAGGTTTTTCCTTAATTGCTGCATACCAGGGACTTTTATTCATACATGAAAGGTTTATACATACTCACAGAAATACTTGATTTATACAAATTAAATGTCATGTTTTTATACAAATTCAAAAAGCATAGGATTATGCGGGCATGAAGTCAAAGTCAGGGTGGGCATTGACGGTTATACGAACGTTACAAATACGAGACTTTAAAAATACATGGTTATAAATACAACGTTTCCATATAACTTGGCAAGAAAATGATTTCTAAATTCGTTTTCTCAATATTATTTCACAAACCGGCTATTCAAAAGATTTATTTCAAATCTGTTACAAACAAACTATGAACTCGCTCAACTTTATGTTGATTTTTCGCATGTTTCTTTCTCAGGTTACTTTTCAGAATTTATGGCACGGTTGGAATAGGAGAACCATTGGAGATTCGAGTACTTAGTGGGCGTTCAATTCCTAAAAGACTTAGAATAATTGCTTCCGCTGTGCAATGAAGATACCAGTCCAGTCACGCCAAGCTCTGATAATTTCGGGGTGTGACAAGTATTTAATCATAGACGATTATTTATACCCAACATATTCTCAAACTTTTTAGAAGTCCCATATTTTTGCGGTGTGGTGGATAAGTTTCATTATATGTCACACAACCAAAATCTTTGATGAGACATATTTGGTTCCTGACCAAAAACCAACTGTGTGGGGAGAAATATAACTTATTGGCTTGATGTGAATTGATAGTACTATATATAAAATTACATGTACCTAAATGAACTTTTGTTCATCTCATAATCATTGGCTTTGTAACCAATAGTAGACCTTTAGTGATCATCTCAACAATAACACTTATTCTAATGATCGTTAATAACTTGGGAATCAAATTCACTATTATCAAATAAATATACTAATCTGGATTAATATGCTTGCTATCACATTAGCTAAGCCACAATCATACAAGCTTCATGTTGTGGATTTGATAACCATTTAGACGATGCATCGATTTTAGAAAACTAAATGATATCATGTTTGTATATTTATTTCCATTATCATATCAAGAATATTTAGGGATTCACACCCTACTTTTGTTGATCAATACTTAACTTCACTTGAGAGCAAACATGACATGTATAATTATAAAGACGAATCTTCTGTTTCTTCGTTACTTTTCACATCATCATTAATGACTCGGTGTGGTCTAACCGGTCATGCCAACTAACTAAATAATTATGATCCATAAACTTTTGGATTATGATCGCATATGTATTACTTGCATGTATGTAATACAAAATATAAGATACGAGAGAATGTATTATAACTTCAAAGTTTAAACCACCATGTTATATGGTCATTCGTTAGTTTGCCACTTTTGGTGGTCGATCTCAATATTAAAATGGTTGTCAACATGAGGATTATTACAATTTCCTTAGTTACCATGATCATGACCTTTATAACGATCATTGTATAGTCATTGCACTATTAACATGGTTGATTTTATCACATGATCATCATAACAATTTTCTCAATTACCATCATCACGAACTTTACACCAATTAATATATCATCACATTCTATTCAAGGAATAAGTTATATCCATACAACATTCATGGTGACATCATTACAATTTTCTAATTATGTATATGATCATAACCTTTAATTGATCGTTATATTATCACATTCACATCAGGGAACCGATTAAAACCACAGAACTTTCATGCCTGTTTCAAATTTTATATATATTCTTTAACAATCTTGGTACTTCAATAGCATATATGATATTTGACGATGGAAATTGTTTTGCTCAATGGATTATGATATATATTTTTCTCATCACATGATATAAATCGAGATGTAGTTATATAACTGAGACATTTATACTTATCGGTTTAAAATCTTACAAGCTTCGATATGCTTGTAATAAGCTTTGAGAAGTTAGACACTCAAGGTGTCTTTTTATATAAACCTTGACCACAATTCAATCGGTTTTATAGCTTGTGATCATATACCACAACCCTGGTCACTTTGATGTTCCCTTCCAAATTTATAACATATGGAACATAATATATACATTAGATTATACAATGCATGACTATATAACATGTCACCAAATAAATAGGTTATGATACAACCTTATGAAATAAGATTTTTTCATCACTTGTAAAAAATATATAATTTTTTTTTGTATAAGCCTATCACGATAAAATAACTCAAAAGCATATCTCTTATACATACATACATATATATACATACACACACACACACATATATATATATAGGGGAAGGTTCTATGCAGAACACTAAATATTGCGAGAACACGCAGAACAAAATGAATCACTCATTTTTTCAATCGTAAAAACCTAAAAAGTAAATGAAAATGTTATAAATGTAGGATTTATTGTTTCTCACATTAGAATTTAAAACAAAATATTAAAAATCTACAGTTTTTAAATAACCTACACACATGTAGGTTATGTGTAGGCTAAATTACCTACATGTATGTAGACTATGTGTAGGAAAAAAATATATGATTTTTTTATGTATATATAATACACATATGAATGTAAGAAACATAAAATTTAAGAAATATGAACATTTAAATCTCAAAATTTTAGTGATTTAGAGTTGTTTTTTTTTTTGTTCTCGCAATAATTAGTGTTCTGTAATGATCCTTATCCTATATATATATATATATAGGGTAGGGATCCTAAGAGAAGTCCACCCTATTTGAGAAACTTGAGAAGCAATCTGTACCACACATTTTCCCTAAGCAAAAAATGCAAAAAAAGGTAAAATGCAAATTTTTTTTTTTTTTTTTTTTTTGAAAAATCGCTGCTTTTTCTTTAAGGATTAAAAAAAAAAATGTAAAAATTTTTTTTTTTTTTGGATTTATACACATGTGTATATTGTTAATCTTTTAACTATACATATATGTATATTGTCAATTATACATATATGTATATACATGTTTAAAATTGAAAAAATGTGTATATTGTTAATCTTAAACCATAAACACTAAAGCTAAACCCTAAACTCTAAACCCTAAAGCTAAACCCTAAAGCTAAACCCTAATGCTAAACCCTAATGCTAAACCCTAATTCTAAACCCTAAAGTTAAACCCTAATGCTAAACCCAAAAGCTAAAACTAAACACTAAAGCTAAACCCTTAATGCTAAACCCTAATACAAACCCTAAAGATAAAGCTAAACCCAAAAGTTAAAGCTAAACCCAAAAGCTAAACCCTAATGCTAAACCCAAAAGCTAAACCCTAATGCTAAACCCTAAATACTATTGCTAAACCCTAATACTAAACCCTAATGTTAAACCCTAAAGCTAAACCCTAAACCATAAAGCTAAACCCTAAATACTAATGCTAAACCCTAAATAACACTTATTTTTCAATTTTAAACATGTATATACATATATGTATAATTGACAATATACATATATGTATAGTTAAAAGATTAACAATATACACATGTGTATAAATCCAAAAAAAAAAAATTAAATTTTTTTTTTAATTCTTAAAGAAAAAGCTGCGATTTTTCCAAAAAAAAAAAAAAAAAAAAAAAAAATTTTTTTGCATTTTTTCACCTTTTTTTTGCATTTTTTTGCTTAGGGAAAATGTGTGGTCCAGAATGCTTCTCAAGTTTCTCATTTAGCCTACTACTTCTCACATGATCCTTATCCTATATATATATATATATATATATATATATATATATATATATATTAGTGTAACTTGAAACATATAAATACATAAGCATTAAGTCTTTACAATGTTTTAGTAGCATGTAATAACATATGATCGAGTATGTCCACTCTTTTTTTTATAAAGTTTGTTAGTGCATATAACATAAAAGGTTTCACGAGGTTCTCAGTGTTAGATTAATTTACTCGTATATCATCTTTTCCATACAAGCATTTCAAATATTAAAATATAGGCAAGAATATGATAGCATTCACAAATATTCATAGAAACTATTATGAAATATTCAACATTATAGCATGTAGTTATATAAAATTTATTATAACAACTTTAATAAACTACAACGATGACTTTGGAATGTAATATTAAAATTACTACTTCTACCCATAATATTTTTTTCTTCAACCACAAATAACAACACTAATGTCAAATTAAATATAAGACAAATGAGATAATCTTATATCTTTACAATGCTTGTTGAACTTTTAAGTTTAATAAACCCTTTTTTTCTCAATTTACGTAATGAGTAAAAAAAATAAGTAAATATACATCAAAATGAATTAATGATGAGAAAATCGGAATTAATTTTATAATTAATAATATTCAATTCACACTCATAAGTTATATATTAGAACTTTAATTGAATTTATGTTATATTAATTAAAACTAAATAATATATATAAATAATATAATCAACAAGTAAATGCAAAATCATGGATATTATAATACAACTTTTCTTGACAATCAATAAGTATGAGAAACGCAATATATGATTGCACCAACATTATAGTAGAAATCATGAACAAATTGTAATTGTTGTTCACCTCCACACAAATTATTTTTCTTAACTCTACTCATTTATATAGATCAACATAAAATTTTAATTTGGTTATACCATAGATCTTATTTATGCATAAACGTATAACCACATATTTAATCCTATAACATCACTAAACCCATTTAAATAATAAACTATACAAAATGAAAAAATAGTACATAAATCATTTATATATTACCACCAATACAAGCAGATATACCAAATACAATTGCACTGTTTAGTCCATAAATATTGAGTTCCATACTTTGTGAAATCAATATATGATAAAAAAGAAAGTGAATGAACAGTGCTTTATAATTTATTTTTTAAATTATTAAATTTAGAATGGAATACATCATTAAGAGATCAGCAAATGGTATCGGTTGTAGGTACCGGTCTCAAATTTACCAAATCGGTGTATTTTCGGTACCGGTTCTGCACAGTTATTCACCGGTTTTTACCCTCAAATACCGGTGCCGTACCAGTACCAACCGGTACCGAACCGTACCATACTAGGTATATTCGGTACTGGTACCCACTTTTGGGGATTTCGGTAACGGGAATAGTGCTTTATAATTTATTTTTTAAATTAAAATTAGAATGCAATACATCATTAAGAGATCAGCAAATGGTATCGGGTATAGGTACCAGTCTCAAATTTACCAAATCGGTGTATTTTCGGTACCGGTTCTGCACAGGTATTCACCGGTTTTTACCCTCAAATACCGGTACCGTACCAGTACCGACCGGTACCGAACCGTACCATACTAGGTATATTCGGTACCGGTACCCACTTTTGAGGATTTCGGTAACTGTATTTTCGGTACCGGTTGGTACCGAGCTCATCAAATCCTGTAGCAACGCAGCAATGCAAGTAATTGCACCGTTTAGATTACTTTTCATACACACAGTAAGTAAACTGTATTTCATTTGAATGAGGATTTATATACACAACAACGTATTTTGCTTTCTTTTTTGTCTTTTTCTGTAATGAATGAATTGTAACATGTAAAATTAACTTGGATATTTAGAATATTGATGAGCAAATTGTATCAAATCCTGTAAACGAATCGGTATCGTATCGGTACCAAATTTACTATACCAAATCATTTTCGGTACCAATTTGGTACCCACCTTTTGGTGTTTTCAGAATCGTTACTTTCAGTTCGACACCGGTCTAGCACCATACTTGTATTTATTGATTTTTACCTTCAAATACCATATCGTATTGTACCGAGCATTTTCGGTGTCGGCACCTAATTTCGATGATTTTCCGGATCGGTACTTTCGCTGCCGTTACCGGTACCGGTACCGAGCTCATCCATATTTTAATGTGTTAGCACCGTAATAACTGAACTGAAAACAACCAAATTTCCAACGTGTAGGACGTGTGGGTCCTATTATTATATATTAGGTTATTTAAAATCCTTTTTTTATGACGGAGTGATTATCCTTACCACGTCATTTTATTTATGTTTTGATATTCGGTATCTTTTTGCCGTTGCTGACACGCCTTTTGTAGTCATTGGATCCCGCCGCAACGCGCGGGCGAAAAATAACTAGTTGAATTTAATTGTCTTTCATGAGTTCTAAAAGCACATATAATATTCTCTAGATTGCAAATTAACTTCTACAAATCAAAATAATTCAACAATTTTACTTACAACTTAACAGGTTTAATATTTAACATCCTCAAATCAAACTAATTCAACAATTTTATTTACAACTTAACTTGTTTAATAAAGAAGCATAAATATATGATCATGGTGGCGCATTGACTATGCAGATGACCATCACTAGATTGTAAGAGTCCTAAACAACATATATTATAATTAAATTAACTAATTAAATGATAAGCCAACCAATTTAGAATAATAGAAGGGGTCATTTGTAAAAGATAAAAATAAAATAAATGTACGTAATATCGTCGTCAACGAAAACTAAAGTTATTCAATTAATAATGAGTATTAGAAAAAAATGAATTAACCAATTGTAACGTCATAATTATGACGTAACATCTAAAAGCCGATGAATACCAAGATGCTAATTTATATAATAACTTCTAAAATCAATTGAAAAAAAAATATAAATAGAGTTCAATTATAAGACTACATACTAGAATTTAGAGTAATGATCAGTTTTAAGTTTATATATTTATATTAAATATTAATATTAATAAGTGCCACCAGTAAGAATGATGTATCATCATCATCAAATATAGTATGAAATAATCTTACAAAGCATCATACCTTTATTAGTAGAGATTGCAGATCCGACTTTGTCAGTAGTGGCTACGCATCTATGTTTCCAACTTTCCATCGCATAGGAAACTCATCTTTCATCTTTTCGGATAATTATTTGGCTACTTTCTCAACATACGAGATTGATTTAGGCTGGAAAATAATGCACATCAAAGGCGAGGAAAAGGGACCAAGGGTGGCAAACACAGATAGAGCACTTTCGTGCTGATAATGTGTTGTGTAACAACGACCTAATAGCAACAATATATAAAGTATATAAACATATGAACTAAGATTAGAGAGATTATCGAGACACAAGGAAAATGGAGAATGTAAGAATTTCATTTTTATTGATGTGTCTCATACAAAATACACGAGCCACTATATATAGGCTATAACATTAATACAAACATAAATGTGACATGTGTAACGTCCAGCGTTTCAACACTCGAGACGACCGATCATAATGAAAATGAGACTGCTTGAAACTTCATTTGTGTTAAACTATGTGTGAAACTTTTACTCTATGTGAAACTTCCTGTACATGAACGCTATGTTTAAACAGATTTTTGACTCTTTGTGGTGCTTATTATATGTGAGCGATGTGGTTATCCTAGACTCTTGACTCGTTGCGATGCTTATGCGTAAACGACGTAGATTCTTGACTCTTTTAATGAACGTGAAACTAATTTGGCAGCAGGAACTCCTTGTGTTATTTATGCTATTCGAACGTCTAGATAAGATAATACTATACGAATTGGCTACTCACAATGATACGTAACACAACACTTAATTTTTCCCGTAAAATGAACCAAAGATGGAAAACTAACAAGCGCGAACCGGCTGTCCGAATGGACATCCGATCGGATGACCATCCAATCGGATAACCATCCGACCGGATGGCCATTTGACCGGAACGCCATCCGATCGACTGCCATACTTACACCAACTTAACCCATCCGACCGAGACCAATCGAATGGGCCTGTCATTGTCATCTATAAATAGGGCACTTAACCCATCATTCTCACCTTTCACCCAACCATTCTCTCCCACACTCCCAGACGCTTTCAGTCACGATTCAAGGCCAAATTGTAAGCTTTCTACCTCGAATCTTCTCTAATCTTTATCATTAATCACTTCTAAACTATCTTCTTCATCAAAATCACACGAACACTTCAACTTTTTCTCGACAACCAACTGATTTGGACCTCTTGAAGGTGGTTTCCACTCGGTTGCTTATGCAAACTGTTGTGGAGCACCATTAAACCAAGATTGGTTCCAAATCTAGAGGACTTTCACGACTTTATACAAGATCTAAAGGAATTTCACATTCGCATCTTGTGACAACCCCCATTAACCCAAGTATCCGTACAATTAATTAATTACAATTAAGTGCTTAATGAATGTGCTGAATTACTTAATTGCTTTCTGATTACTGCATCATACATACATGTGTATCACATTTCATATCGTCACACCATTTATTACATACAAACTTTAGTGACATACATGATGCATAAAGCACAGTTAGCACAGTGAGCGGATAACTCAGAAATATACTGACGGTGCCAGTACTTAGACAGACAGTGTTTTGAGACCCAGTATGGGCCAGGGACAAGGTACTACACTAGTATGGTGTGTAGGGAAGTGAGGACCATAAAACTGCGTCACTAGGTGATAGTTTGAGTGCTGGAAAGTGCCTAAAACTCAGTTTAAGTGCAGAATTCTGCATTTTTCAGCAAAATTCAGCTTTCTAACATACTAGTATTATGCAGAAAATTGACTAAATGGTTCTGAATGCTTTCCTAAGTGTTGGGAATTAATTATGTCATAAAAAGTTACATAAAAGACACTATACGATACAACTTAGCACTTTAACGAACCGGTATCTAACCAAACAACCGGACATTGCCCGGAACACCAAAATTTTGCCAGAAACATTGTTTTATTATTTTTGAACTAGTTATGGTCCCCGAATACCGCAACACATTATATAATGTGTCATACACATATAACACTAGATTTTTACACTTAACCTCCTAACCATTTACCTACTTACCATTACAAGTTACAATTAATCCCCCCCCCCTCAAAATCCACGGCCCCATGTGGGGGACCCCACCACCTTACTTACTAGATCTTATTTCATATTTTATTTAGATTTTGATTATGATAATGAACAAAATATTGGTGATCATTATAAGTATGGTGCATATCCCTTACAAGATCATTCCATATCTCACAACTTCACCCAACTCCCTCAACCTCTCTCTCTCCCTCTCGGCTCTCCCTAGTGCCGCCACCATCACCACCTTGTCACCACCATCCATCCATTTTCAAACTCATATCAAGTGCAAGAAGGTGATTCATGGAGCTTGGTGTTTGAAGAACTTGAAGAACCTTCATCCTTAGCTTTCATCCACCATTTTTCATCATCTTTTTCTAGTGATCTTCCCTAGCCTTTGAGCTAGTTGTAAGCTTCTTGCTACTAACTTTTACTTCTCATTTTGTTGGTTAAAAAAATGTACATTGTTATGAATCACAAGAACACAAAAAGACTTAAACAAGAATCATAAACATGAAACTTAAAGATGATGAAATCTTGTTAAAATAATGTTGATTAAAGCATGCATGGCACTTGATGGTTGATTTCTTGATAATATGATGTTGATCATCATATGGGACTTGTTAAAGTATGATTAAAAACATGGTTTAACAAGTTAGAAGGTGATTATGGGTTTACATGAAATAATCATCTTCTTGATCAAACATGAACTTGAAAGTGAAATGATTTTCTTGTAAAGCGACAAACCAAGTGAACTAGTAAACTTATAAATCCAAGAGTTGTGAATGATTTTTCTAAAAGAAACCAAGTTAAAAAGATGATTCTTGAAGGATCATGGTTTTTATTAAACTTACACTATTTTTAGTGGAAAGACAAATAAATAAACCCTAGAGAAACAAGAAAATGCTATGGATAAACGTTTTATAAATTATGTTTACAAGTTGTAAACACCAAATCTTTTCAAGAATGAGATTTCAAAAGAAGTAAACACACTTTGGAGGGTAACTAAACCCACTAAACACTTCACCAAGTTACTACGCGTTTTTGTGAAAGATCAAGTTCATGTTACTAAGAAAAGTGTATTGTTTTTACACTTGGTAAGTGTAAAATGATTAATGAATCATTGTTGTTTGTTTGAATGATTTTGGAAAAGAAAATGATATGCTCATATAGCATGGACACCTCCGTTTTTAGGGGAAACTATGGCGAAATTTTCTAAAAATATAAACACTTAGAAAATATTTTCTAGGCAAGTGTTTACTAGTGTATTTTAAACTATGTTTTTCAAATATAAACCTCGCCATAATTTTTGTAACAAAAATACAAAGTATCGGAGGTTGGTTTTGTACATGAAAATGGTTAAATATATATTTAGAATATATATTTTATACTAAGACACTTGTGTGAATATTTGTTTATTTTTTGGAATAGTTATATTATTTTAGGGTAAAATAATATAACTTAACAAATACAATGGGAATTACAACTCCAAAATAACACTAAAAATTTCAAGGAGTAAATAATTAAGTTACACACTTGTTATTGTGGAACCAAACCTAAAATGTAACTTATGAAATATTCCGGAAAATACTTTTACGTATATATTTTTGGTAAATATTGTTTTGGATACAAGAAGTGAAAATATATTATTTTTGGGAAAAATATATATTTTGGAATACATTATTTTTGACAAATAAGTTATATATATTTTCTAAGTGGGGCTTAAAAATATATTATTTCAAATACGAATATACATGTATAAATACCCCCATCCTTGGGAAGGAAATACAGAGATAAATACTTTAGAAGTATTAATACAAAAATATTGAATAACAATTATTCCAACACTATATATAATTTAAGTTGAAATATTAATTATTTTGACACATAATTATAACTCGGAATAATATAAGAAACGTAACTCAAAACGCAAATACTAAGCAAAGGCACGACCCGTTCGTCTAATCGACATTAGTACACTGTAGGTAGTCGTGTTCGCTGACAGAGTTTGGGTTACAAGCAGAGGACGCAACACTGTGAGTTCATGTCCCCCTTTTCTTTTACTGTTTTCAGATTTATACGTCGGGGGTGGAATACATGTTACGATTATTAAAGACATTTTTATACATGGTATGGTTAGCCTAAGGAGGGTTTACGACTAGATCATGTGAAGGGTGGGCACAACACTTAAGGCCATTAATCCTTGTCGTAGGACCAAGGGACATGAGTGATAGATCTATTTGGGTGTAGCGAGCCCACACCCATGAGGCCGGGGCGGCCCATAGTGGTGACTATGTCTTCAAGCCGGAAGTCCGGTACAAATTTGCTAGGTTTGAGTTTTCCTGCACCTTTTCACACATACCATTGGCTTTGCAACCCATTGGTGATCTCTTTTTCCTTATTGCTACATACTAGGGACATTTATACATACAAGACATACTTTAAAGGCTTTTCATACACTCACACATGAACTCGCTCAATTTTTTGTTGATATTTTTAAACTACATGTATTTCAGGGAACTAGTGGATCTGGCAAGGGTATGCATATGTTTTCAAGTTGCGCTTAAATAAAAGATGTTATCCATGGTTGCCGAGCTTAGGGGGTGTATCCTAATCCTGGACGGGATACACGTCTCTAAACTCAGGTTTTATTTAAGTACTTTTATTGAGTCCTTGTGAACTCGTTTAAACACGTCATGGGTTGTATCTTAATTTGGTATTGATGTTTTCAAACAATGGTATTGTGGTAGTTTCTAAACTTTATTAATGGATAAACATCTCGTGTTTTTATCATATAGCATTGTTATGATTGATTGCTATGGTATTAAGAAGTCACACCAAATAACCACGCTTTCGCAAAAGTCAGGGTGTGACAGCTTGGTATCAAAGCCTCGATCATAGCGAACTAGGATTCTTTCTCGAGTCTAGACTATGATCATCAGGGCTCTCACGAAAATGTTTTCACAAACATATTTTTATTGCATACCCAAAATGTCCAGATCCAGGGAACAAACATTTTTACAAACAAAAGGCACAAGTACACATTTCAAAAAGGTTATGTATGTAATTCAGTCTTAGAGACTGGGGGAGTTCAGTCTTAGAGACTGAGGGAGGTTCAGTCTTAAAGACTGGGGAAATTTAGTCTTAGAGACTGGGAGGTTTGGTCTTAGAGACCAGGGAGTTAGTCTTAGAGGCTGGGAGGTTTGGTCTTAGAGACCAGGGAGTTAGTCTTAGAGACTAGGAAAGTTTGGTCTTAGAGACCGGGGAGTTAGTCTGAGAGACTAGGGAGTTCAGTCTGAGAGACTGGGTGGGATAGTCTGGGAAGGCTAGGATGATTACTTGCTTACATTGCTATTTGCTTACATGCTTATCTGATATATGTGCATATGTTGTGGTTGTGTTACAGACACCATGTCATCATCCTCCGAGAGTGGAGTGTCAGACACCATAGACCCGATAGCTATAGTATCAGATGACAAGATCCTTCCAGAGGGCGAGGTTTACACTTCAGATACTACGAGCAGTGACGACGATGACTTCCAGCCCTTCGCCTTACCGGATTTCAGAGACGATTTACCTTTAGCTGATGGTTTTCTTGCTGGGGATCTACCTCTTGCTCAGATCCCTGCACCTATTCCTCATGCTGCTTTTCCCGTTGAGGATTTGCCTCTCGACGGTATGTTGGACGATGACGTCGATCTCTTCATCGAGGGTCCCCCTGAGGATGACCAGGATGGCGGGGCTCCGATTGATGATGATGTCGCTATTCCACTTTCTGATATTTCGGTTGATGACCTTGTTGTCCCTGTTGATGATATTCCTGTTGCCGACGCCATTGTTGTGCCACCTGTCGAGGTTCCTGTTTTATCTGACCCGTCTGGTCCTGACTTGTTTGAGCCCGTGTCGTCTTTTACCCTTCATGCACTGGGATTACAACGGTATCCCACAGACACTGAGTCCGACACTGCTATGTCTAAAGCGCCCGTTCCGCAGCTGGGTTTTGGGTTCATCCCTGACTTTCCACATGACGATGATCAGGATGTCGAGTTTGAGGGTGAGTTTGACCCTATTATTTTTTCCACACGATCAGGATCCAGACCATGAAATGGAGTTTATCCCTGAGGAGCAGTCTGTCGAGGCCCCTGTTATTCCTGATGATCAGCATCTTGATATACCCGCTGATCATGAGCTTGCTCCCACCGATCCAGAGCTTGAGATAGCACCTGAGCCCGTTCTTGCTCACGACCTTCCACCTGTGCATGACCCTATCCCTACTGATGTTCCAGTGATTGCACCTCCACTGCCCGACCCGGTCCCTGTGTTTGACGACCATGCTCCATTTGCCACCCACGTGGATCCTAGATATGCTCACACCCGCAATGGGTGGATTGAGGAGGACGACTATCCTCCTTTTTCAGACCAGTTACTCCTCCTGTTGCACCTGTTCAGGCACCCGTTGATGTCACACAGTCTCACCCGCACTTGTCCGATGCGCACCACACAGACCTACCAGTTACCTTTCTTCAGGACATTCCTCCTCCCCGTCCAGGGGAAGGACCTTCAGGTCAGCAGCACACGCACATACCTTTTGTGTCCGGAGCCGACCAGTTCATACCACAGTTTCCACACACGGTTTCTTCTTCTGCACCCACGGGCGAGCCATTTATGTGGTCTTCGCCCAACGTCATGCCTCTATCTGATCCGTACCACCCTTTCCATGTTGGATACTCTACGGATGATATACTTTTGTCACTACAGTTACAGCAGGATATGCTGAGTCGTCGAGTTGCGGAAATAGAGAGGATCCATCGTCCTCCACCTAGTACTGGTCCGTCACAGTTTGCTTTTCCACCTGCTCCACTATTTCCTTATCCGGATTTTTGATATTCGTTTTCTCATGATGGAGCAGCAGATTGCTTGTTTGTTGCAGCTTGTTCACATGCTCGAGGAGGAGTTAGCGCGTATGCACCGTCTGCTTTTCATCCCTCCACCTCCTCCTCCCCCACCATCAGCTTAGGGGTTTTTGGTTTGATGCAGATGTCATGCTTTTGATGAGAGTACAGCGATTGAGCCTGATTGCGTAGCATTTTGAAGACCACATGATGACTTATGACTTTTGATATTTGGTTGTTGTAGATTGTTAGACGATTCAGACAAGGGTGATGTGACCCTTAGTCTCTTTTGATGTACGATACAATTATGAAACTTGTAAACTGTATTTGTGGTCTTGTTATATGATAGCTCAATCGTAGCGTTCTCATTACATGCGTTGTTGGATCATTTTTTTGTGTTATGACATGGGATGTTATGTGTTATTGTGTTGAGGAATGTTATTACATGTGCGTGTTACGTACTCACTATACTTATTATGGCTTGACCTATACAATCTTCTTATAGAAGATGCCTCCTCGAAGGGAAAATCTTCTGCCCACTACTGAGGCCGAATTGCAAGCAAGAATCTCGCAAGCAATAGCAGATTATGAGGCCTCACGCGCCGAAACCAGCGGAGGTTCCTCAAGGAACAACCAACCACATGGTAATGTTTAAGTCGTTTGAGACACATTACGTTACATTTGGACATTCCATGTGCAATTGCTAATACTTCCTGTGAATAACGTTACTTGTACAGGTTGTACCTTTAAGCAATTTTTAGACTGCAAACCGCTGAACTTTGACAGCACCGTGGGTGCTGTGGGTTTTGTTCGATGGGCAGAAAAGACCGATTCGGTGTTAAGGATGAGCAAATGCGCACCAGATCAGCAGGTTACCTACATCTCCGGTCTGTTCATAGATGGAGCTCTATCGTGGTGGAATCTCCAGGTCCAAACCCTGGGAGAGGAAGCGACATACGAATTGACGTGGAACGAGCTGAAGGAGCTCATGAGAAAGAAATACTGCTCCAGGGCTGAGATCCAGAAATTAGAAACCGAATTCTGGAACCTCAAGATGGACGGCCCAAAGATCGCCGAATATGTGCAAAGATTCCACGATCTGTCTCACGTGGTACCCTATATGGTTACACCGGAATTTAAGCGCGTGGAGCGTTTCATCTGGGGGTTGGCGCCTCAGATTATGAGCATGGTAACAACGTCAAAGCCGCCAACAATTACCGAAGCCATTGATCTCAGAGTGTCACTGACTGAAGAAGCTATCCGCTTGAACAAGTTTTCAATCTCTGACCCGAAAAAGAAGGAGACACATGTTGAATTGTCAAGTGAGAACAAGAGGAAGTTCTCAAACTTCAAAAAGGGTACCAACAGTGTCAGCAAGAGAGAAGAGGGAAGCGCACCAGCCAGGGCCAAAACTGGTGCCGAAAACAAAGGAAGAGGGTACATGGGCACTCTGCCCAAGTGTGATGCATGCCAATATCATCACCCCGGCCCATGCAGATTCAGGAAATGCGAGTCTTGTGGGAAGACTGGCCACTCAAAAGAAACATGCTGGGCTGGTACTGGTGTTGGTCATGGTAATCAAAGAGGTTATGGAGGAGGGAATGGAAACCGCCAACAGGGAGGAAATGGCGGGAATGGAAATCGTGGAAATGCAGGGAATCAAGCTGGTAACCGGGGAGCGAACATCAATCGAGGCAGTAATGGTAATGGGAATGGTCGAGGACCAGGGTGTTTCAATTGTGGAGACATGGGGCACTTTAAGCGGGAATGCCCGAAACTCAATCAAGCGCAAGGCAGAGTCTTCAACATAGGTGCGAGGGAAGCACGCCAGGATCCCAATGTAGTTACTAGTAAGTTCCCTATTAATCAACGCTTTGCATCTGTTCTATTTGACACTGGTGCCGACTATAGTTTTGTATCGCTAGAATTTAAAAGTATGCTTGGGTTAACTGCTAGTAAGTTAGATATTCCGTACTCAATCGAACTGGCTAATGGAAAGCTAGTTGAAACGAATGAAGTCATCAGAGGATGCGTAATAGAGCTGGGAGAGCACGAGTTTACACTGGATCTACTGCCAGTCGAGTTGGGAGGCTTCGACGTGGTAGTAGGAATGGATTGGTTATCAAGCAATAGAGCCGAAATTGTATGTCACGAGAAGACCATTCGCATCCCAATGGTGAATGGAGAAACAATTGTGGTACATGGAGAGAAGCGCGATACGCCCTTAAGGATCATTAGTTGCTTGAAGGCTAGAAAATGTTTGAAGAAGGGATGTGTTGCCTTCTTGGCACACATCGTGGATAAGGAGGCCGCTGAGCCAAAGATAGAAGACATTCCAGTCGTAAAGGAATATCCTGAAGTCTTTCCCGAAGACTTGCCAGGATTTCCGCCGCAGCGACAAGTCGAGTTCCATATTGACCTGGTTCCAGGCGCCGCGCCTGTGGCTAAGGCACCTTATCGACTTGCGCCCTCCGAGATGCAAGAACTGTCAACGCAACTTCCGGAGCTATTGGATAAAGGATTTATCAGGCCAAGCTTCTCGCCTTGGGGAGCTCCAGTGCTGTTTGTCAAGAAGAAGGACGGTAGTTTTCGCATGTGCATCGACTACCGCGAGCTTAACAAGTTGACTATCAAGAATATATATCCTTTGCCAAGGATTGATGACCTGTTCGATCAATTACAAGGTTCGAGCTGTTACTCCAAGATCGATCTTCAATCAGGTTATCACCAGTTGCGTATACAAGAAGAGAGTATTCCGAAGACTGCCTTCAGAACACGTTATGGTCATTATGAGTTCCTGGTTATGCCGTTTGGTCTGACAAACGCGCCAGCAGTATTCATGGATTTGATGAATAGAGTTTGTAAGCCGTATCTTGATAAGTTTGTGATCGTGTTTATTGATGACATTTTGATCTACTCAAAGACGAAGGAAGAACATGAGCAACACCTAAGAGCTATCTTAGAACTTCTCAAGAAAGAGAAGTTGTACGCGAAGTTCTCGAAGTGCGAATTCTGGTTACGCGAAGTTCAGTTCCTTGGTCATGTGGTAAATGGAAATGGAATCCATGTGGATCCTACAAAGATTGAAGCGATCAAGAATTGGGAGACTCCAAAGACGCCAACCGAGATCCGCCAGTTCCTAGGTTTGGCAGGTTATTATCGCAGATTCATTGAGGATTTCTCGAAAATCGCTCAACCTTTGACCTCCCTCACACAGAAAGACAAGAAGTACGAATGGGGAGACAAGCAAGAAGAAGCATTTCAGCTGTTGAAAAACAAGCTTTGGGACGCACCCATCTTATCTCTACCCGAAGGCACTGACGACTTCGTGGAATATTGCGACGCCTCGCGTCAAGGTTTAGGCTGCGTGCTGATGCAGCAGCAGAAGTTATAGCCTATGCTTCACGCCAGCTGAAGGTTCACAAGAAAAACTACACCACGCGTGACTTGGAGTTAGGCGCGGTGGTGTTTGCATTAAAGATCTAGCGACATTACTTGTACGGCACGCGATGCACAATCTTCACTGATCACAAGAGCCTGCAACATATATTTGATCAGAAAGAGCTTAACATGACAGAGACGATGGGTAGAGTTGTTGAACGACTATGATTGCGAGATCAAGTATCACCCAGGGAAGGCGAATGTAGTCGCCGATGCCTTAAGTCGGAAAGAAAGGATTAAGCCCATAAGGGTTAGGGCTTTGGAAATGATTGTTCAGACAGACCTCACGTTGCACGTTCGTGCTGCTCAGAGGAAAGCTCTTAAAAGGGAGAATCTTGAAAATGAATATCTCCGGGGGATGGAGAAGCAATTTGTCACACCCCCAAAATCCACACACGGAGTATCACCGCTTGGAGGCGTGACATGACCAGGATCAAGCCACCAACCATATTGAACATATAAGTATAAGTAAAAGTAAATGTAATCCGTCACAATACAATTGGTGTTCAATCAAAAACATAGCGTAAGTAGCGGAAGCATAGTATGAAAATCCAACACACGTGTTTAGTTTAAAGAGTCATAAAGTTTTCATCAAACATCCACAATCCATGCCCACAACGACCGCGCCTCCCGTGCAAGCTCCATGAGTACCTACGGTCCTGCAAGGCATGTAACAGAAAGTCAACAACTAGTTGAGCGAGTTCACAGTAAGTAAGTTCGTTGCATAACTATGCGTTATTAACTAAGCCGTTTTGTATGTTCAATTGGTGTGGGCTTCCCATGTTTGTATTTACTAGACTAGTTGTACCATAAGTGTTCTTCTTAACCCGAGAACAGTAGTACGTACGAGGTTTACGTAGGCTTTACGTAAGTGCCCTTCTTAACCCGAGGACAGTGGTACGCGTGAGGTTTATGTAGGTTTTACGTAAAGTGTCCCTCGAAACCTGAGGACAGTAGCAAGCATAAGTATACGTAGGTTTTACGTAAGTGTCCCTCGAACCCTGAGGACAGTAGTAAGCACAAGTATACGTAGGTTTTACGTAAGTGTCCCTCGAACCCTGAGGACAGTAGTAAGCACAAGTATACGTAGGTTTTACCTAAGTGTCCCTCGAACCCTGAGGACGATGGTAAGTAGTCTAGTGTTTTACGTAGGTTTTACGTAAGTCTATCATATCTATCAATACCATTCCATCAATACCATTCCCAACCCACCGGGAATCCCATGCCTTGGAAATGTGAACTCACCTTGGTTTGCTCGGTATGCTTAACTATGTGCTCACAAGAAATCAGTCAAGTCCTATAGTGCACGTATACTCAATCAGTTAAACTCGTAAAGATTCACATGCCATTTATGTCACGAAGTGTGTTTAAGCAATTATCATGTATCACATAAGCAATTAATCAAAGTCATGCAAATCCATGCTTCACATGAGGGCTTTCTCAGTTTATTCGAACAATATTAACCATTAACATGTCTAACGGCGTTTAACAGGTTTAACGAGGTTCCACACTTGACAAGATTTACGCACTTAGCATAGAGAACATACGTAACAGAATCATTCAGAATTAATCAGAGTTATCATACACACATAACATACTGACATGTTTAATAGTGTTAGAAACTTAACATATTTGTCAAGTTAACAGAGTTAATAGAGCATAACAGAGTTAATAAACTTAACTTAGTTAATAGACTAAACATAGTCGGTAACTAACGGTATTAACAAACTATCAGATTTAATTAATTAACAGAGTTAACTAGCTAACCACGTTACTGTGCAGAACCCCTCAACGAAATCACAAAGTGGCGAAAACCCTTTGGTTTTCGTTGGACATGAGGTGTGACGAAAACACAGAAGTGTTTTTGTCTGATCCCTGTGTTTTCGTCCGGGACTTCAACAACATCATTAACAGTTACTATACCGGAGAACCCTACTGATCCGTCTAACAGTTATATTATCATAACATCAATCCCATCACACGGTCATAATTCAGTTATCATTCGCAATCGTCATACAATCATGAATAACATTCAACCATTATTCAGCACTAGCAAGTTGTTGTGATTATCAGAAACCCTAATCTGCTAGCATTTAGACAACCGATAACATCAATCGATCACAATAATCAATCATTGCTAACTATCAAGACACCATCTAACAGACTATATCCTAGATTATGTGTATTTCGAACCAAACAGCATGTGACCACATAATCTAATATTAATTATACATACAAGACACTTACTAGTGGCATACATATGAATCATCACAACCTTCAATGCACCTAATGATCCTACTGACCACATTAATGAGGAATCTATGTTATTTGATTAGACCAACACATGGCCGCCATTCTCTAGTCAAAGTTATCAATTTGATTGTTTTGAAGTTTGCAATTTCAATTGACAATTCTCATGCAACATAAACAGACAGCCGACAACATGAAGTAATCATTATCCACATTGGTTGCATTTTCGAGACATAACACATGTACTAGCATGATAGAATATAGGGCCAACATAACAAAGAAATTACTGATATAACTGACCTAGAGATGGAGAGTTATGTTCGAGCACAAGACTTCGAGGGGGGGGGGGGTTTCACTTCTGCCGACGCACCCTAGAGGGGTTTAGGGTTTGGTTTGGTTTGTTTTGATAAGATAAAGAGAATGATGAAGGTTACGTACACAATAGCTATAAGGCCAAAAGACCACACAAGTGGGCCGGCAGAATGGTCTTGGGCCAAAACCCATTCTTGTTTTCGTTGGCCACATAATGGACTAACAACATGGGTGTTTTCGTGGGTGGGGCATTTGGGTTGGGGTGATTTCGACTATAGTTCCATGTTTAATAATAAACATACTAATATATTGCTCATACAACCAAATAATAGCAAACATACAACCATATATCCTCAAACACATTTATGTCGCACAACAAATATAACATATCATTCACAACACGATTTAACATATTACAAACGTGTACCGTTGTGAAACAACGAGTCGTGTAAACAAACAACATAAATAATTAACGTGCAATTAATGCGAAGATGGAAATCTTGGAAATTCGAGTTGTCACATTATCCCCAACTTGAAAGAAATTTCGTCCCGAAATTTAGCACGCGGTTACTGAGGAAGCTAATTGTGTTGTGTAGTTTACTGGTTTTCCTGGGGTGTCACATCCTCCCCCCGTTGATCTGGAATTTCGTCCCGAAATTCCGTGGTAGCTTCAGCCTCAGTAGTGGTTGCACTGTTTTTGAATAAGTGGGGATACTTGAGTTTCATTTGATCTTCTCGTTCCCAGGTGAACTCTGGGCCATGACGGGAGTTCCAACGAACTCGAACAAGAGGTATTCTGGTGTGCTTGAGGACCTTAACATCCCGGTCCGTGATTTCAACTGGTTCCTCGACGAATCGCAACTGTTCGTCGATAGTAGGCTCCTTCAAAGGAACTATGAGGGTCTCATCTGACAGACACTTCTTCAGATTCGACACGTGAAAGACGTTGAGAACTGCACTGAGTTCAACTGGTAAGTTCAGTCTGTAGGCCACTTTGCCTATTTTCTCAATGATCTCGAATGGTCCGACATATCGCGGATTGAGCTTGCCTCGTTTGCCAAAACGAACCACACCCTTCCAGGGTGAAACTTTGAGTAGCACTCGATCCCCAACCTGGAACTCGAATGGTTTCCTGCCCTTATCGGCGTATGCTTTCTGACGGTCGCGAGCTGCCGCCATGCGTTGTTGTATTTGAGCAATCTTTTCTGTTGTGTCTACTACCAGTTCTGGACCTGTGATCTGACTATCACCCACCTCTGCCCAACAAAGAGGTGATCGGCATTTACGCCCGTACAATGCCTCGAATGGAGCGGCTTGGATGCTGGTGTGGTAACTGTTATTGTACGAGAACTCCACTAACGGGAGATGCCTTTCCCAGCTGTTGCCGAAATCGATAACACATGCTCGAAGCATGTCTTCTAGAGTTTGAATAGTGCGCTCAGACTGCCCATCCATCTGAGGGTGATAAGCTGTGCTCATGTCTAATCGTGAGCCAAAAGCTTTGTGCATTGCTTGCCATAGTTCTGAAGTGAATCGTGCATCACGATCCGAACTAATGGAGGTTGGCACTCCGTGCCTCGAAACCACTTCTTTAAGGTAAACATCTGCTAAGGTGGAGAACTTGTCCGTTTCCTTGATAGCCAAGAAGTGTGGAGACTTTGTGAGTCGATCCACGATCACCCAAATAGTATCGTTCCCACGCTGGGATCTAGGTAGGCCAGTAACAAAATCCATGGAAATTTGCTCCCATTTCCATTGTGGTATCTCTGGTTGTTGAAGTAGGCCCGATGGTTTCTGGTATTCCGTTTTGACTCTTGCACAAGTCAAGCACTTGCTGACGTAAGTTGCTATATGAGCTTTCATACTAGGCCACCAATATGTAGTTTTCAAATCGTGGTACATCTTATCCGAACCAGGATGTACTGAGTAGCGAGACTTATGAGCTTTATTCATTACAAGCTCGCGTAAGTTGCCGTAGAGTGGGACCCAAATGCGTCCTGTTACATAGTAGGCGCCGTCAGCCTTTTGTTCTAACCGTTGCCTTGAGCCGCGTAGGGCTTCAGCCCTGACGTTTTCTGGTTTCAATGCTTCTACCTGAGCATCTCGTATCTGAGAATGAAGACTAGACTGAATAGTGAGTTGCAACGCTCGTACACGCCTAGGTGTAGTATCCTTTCGACTAAGGGCGTCGGCCACCACATTGGCTTTGCTCGGATGGTACTTTATGGCACATTCATAATCGTTCAGTAGTTCGACCCATCGTCGTTGTCGCATGTTCAATTCCTTCTGCTTGAAGATATGCTCGAGACTCCTGTGATCGGTGTAGATAGTGCACTTGGTACCGTACAGGTAATGTCTCCATATCTTAAGTGCAAAGACAACAGCTCCCAGCTCTAAATCGTGCGTCGTGTAGTTCCGTTCGTGAACTTTAAGTTGGCGCGAAGCGTAAGCAATAACTTTATCCCGTTGCATCAATACACAACCAAGACCCTGAATCGATGCGTCGCAGTAGACCACGAAATCGTCTGTGCCCTCTGGCAATGAGAGAATAGGTGCGCTGCAGAGTCTATCCTTTAAGTGTTGGAAAGCCGTTTCTTGTGTATTACCTCAACGATATGTAACGCCTTTCTGTGGCAGTAGTGTGAGCGGCTGTGCAATCTTTGAGAAGTCTTTAATGAATCGTCTGTAATAACCTGCCAAACCCAAGAATTGGCGTATTTCCGTTGGTGTACGCAGTGCAGGCCAGTTCCTGATCGAGTCTACCTTGGTTGGATCAACATGTATCCCACCCTTGTTTACCACATGGCCTAGAAAGTGGACTTCACGAAGCCAGAAGTCGCATTTTGAAAACTTGGCGTACAGCTGTTCTGTTCGAAGAAGTTCCAATATAAGTCGTAAATGCTGCTCGTGTTCCTCCTGACTCTTAGAATAGATCAGGATGTCGTCGATGAAAACAATCACAAACTTGTCTAAGTAAGGCTTGCACGCTCGGCTCATTAGATCCATGAAGACTGTCGGTGCGTTCGTTAACCCGAATAGCATGACAAGAAACTCGTAGTGGCCGAAACGAGTTCTGAATGCTGTTTTGGAGACGTCCTCATCCCGGACTCTCAGTTGATGATAACCTGATCTCAGATCAATCTTCGAGTAGTAACTCGACCCTTGCAACTGGTCGAATAAGTCGTCGATGCGTGGAAGAGGATAGTGATTCTTCACGGTCACCTTGTTCAGTTCACGGTAATCTATGTACATGCGGAAGGTACCGTCTTTCTTCTTCACAAATAATACTGGAGCTCCCCAGGGCGAAGAGCTAGGACGAATAAAACCCTTATCCAAGAGTTCTTGTAGTTGTTTGGACAATTCCTCCGGTTCGGTTGGAGCTAAACGATACGGTGCGCGAGCTATTGGTGCTGCTCCAGGAGTTAGTTCAATCTGGAATTCGACCTGGCGGTGAGGCGGTAGCCCAGGTAAATCTTCAGGAAACACTTGAGGAAAATCGCGTACAACTGAGATATCCTCTAATCCCTTCTCTTTCGCTGATGTGTCCGTAACAAGTGCCAAAATGGCAGTGTGTCCCTTTCGCAAACATTTCTGAGCCTTCAGAAAGGAGATGATGCCAACCACGGCACCACTCTTGTCGCCTTGAATTTCGAGAGGTTCTTTGCCAGAACGGGGAATACCAACAATCTTCTCTTTGCATAGGATTTCTGGTTGCTGTTGGGATAACCAATCCATCCCCATGACGATGTCGAAACTACCCAAAACTATAGGAATGAGATCGATAGAGAAAGTCTGACCAGCTAAGACGAGGTTACAACCCTTGACTATGTGACCACTGTGGTGTCTGTTGCATCTATTGCACTTTGGGTGATTTCCTCGATATCCACCCTGCCTTTGACTACCAGACGACTGCTGACTGGGGCTCTGGTAGTTATCTATCTTTCGCTGTTGTGCCTGGGACTGAACCGAAGTTGAACCCTTGCTGGAGGTTCCATCCCATTTTCGTTTGTTATCACTGGGAATAGCAGAGGTAGTAATAGTAGTAGTAGTACCGATACGCTTAGGCAGCCTGTTCTGTTCCACTGCCTGGTCTGTGAGACGATGAGCAAGACGAGTAACATCCTGGATAGTAGCAAGGTTAGCAGAAGTCACATGACTTTGAATCTCTGGTACTAAGCCTTTAAGGTACAGCTCAATGCGTTTGATGGGAGGATCCACCATAGTTGGACACAAAATTGCCAGATCATTAGATCGCTTCGTATACGCCTCTATCTCTGACCCCGTCATCTTCAAGTTAAAGAATTCCACTTCCAGTTTGTGGATGTCATCACGGTTACAGTATTCACGTTTGATCAGTTCCTTAAAATCATTCCATGGGGTGGCATTAGCAGCCGCCAGCCCCAGCAACTGAACTTGCGCGTTCCACCAAGTTAGCGCAGTGCCTTTGAGAGTACCAGTGGCGTACTTCACCCTACGAGCCTCAGGGCATTCACACATCTCAAATACGGACTCGAGCTTTTCAAACCAATGGAGGAGTCCAACTGCTCCTTCCGTGCCACTGAAAGTAGTAGGACGACAGTCCATGAAAGTTTTGAACGTGCACACAGGTGGCTGAGCGTGTTGACCTGTCGTGTGCGTAAGTGTAAACATACTTGAGCACGAGTGTTGGTTTACGAGAGTAGGATCTAAAGATCCTAGAGTAAGTGGTGATGGCAGGTTACACCTCCTGCCTGGGCAGCTGCGAGAGCTGCAGTAACTTGTTCAGTGATCGAAGCCGCCAACTGGGCTAGAGTTAGGTTAACGCGTCCACTCATGATCTTGATATCAAGGAGAACATGAGTGAGAGAGGTTCGCGAAAGTGCAATGTCAGAATAGAGTGAGCACATAAGTATTCTCAAGCAATAGTTGTTACGTTTATCTAAGCATACCATGAGCAAAGTTCTATGTAATCTAGCATGTAGGCAATAAAACATATACCATATTACCTAGGATGTTGAGTCTTGCACGTGGAGCGAGGCGTCGTTGTGGATCGTTGAGAACTGTACAGGTTATAGTCTGGTTTTAATAAAAACGTTTTCCCCTTATTAAAACGAGTTCTCTATAACCAATGGCTATGATACCAATCTGTCACACCCCCAAAATCCACACGCGGAGTATCACCGCTTGGAGGCGTGACATGACCAGGATCAAGCCACCAACCATATTGAACATATAAGTATAAGTAAAAGTAAATGTAATCCGTCACAATACAATTGGTGTTCAATCAAAAACATAGCGTAAGTAGCGGAAGCATAGTATGAAAATCCAACACAAGTGTTTAGTTTAAAGAGTCATAAAGTTTTCATCAAACATCCACAATCCATGCCCACAACGACCGCGCCTCCCGTGCAAGCTCCATGAGTACCTACGGTCCTGCAAGGCATGTAACAGAAAGTCAACAACTAGTTGAGCGAGTTCACAGTAAGTAAGTTCGTTGCATAACTATGCGTTATTAACTAAGCCGTTTTGTAGGTTCAATTGGTGGGGGCTTCCCATGTTGTATTTACTATCAGTGGGGGCTTCCCATGTTTGTATTTACTAGACTAGTTGTACCATAAGTGTTCTTCTTAACCCGAGAACAGTAGTACGTACGAGGTTTACGTAGGCTTTACGTAAGTGCCCTTCTTAACCCGAGGACAGTGGTACGCGTGAGGTTTACGTAGGTTTTACGTAAAGTGTCCCTCGAAACCTGAGGACAGTAGCAAGCATAAGTATATGTAGGTTTTACGTAAGTGTCCCTCGAACTCTGAGGACAATAGTAAGCACAAGTATACGTAGGTTTTACGTAAGTGTCCCTCGAACCCTGAGGACAGTAGTAAGCACAAGTATACATAGGTTTTACGTAAGTGTCCCTCGAACCCGGAGGACGATGGTAAGTAGTCTAGTGTTTTACGTAGGTTTTACGTAAGTCTATCATATCTATCAATACCATTCCCAACCCACCGGGAATCCCATGCCTTGGAAATGTGAACTCACCTTGGTTTGCTCGGTATGCTTAACTATGTGCTCACAAGAAATCAGTCAAGTCCTATAGTGCACGTATACTCAATCAGTTAAACTCGTAAAGATTCACATGCCATTTATGTCACGAAGTGTGTTTAAGCAATTATCATGTATCACATAAGCAATTAATCAAAGTCATGCAAATCCATGCTTCACATGAGGGCTTTCTCAGTTTATTCGAACAATATTAACCATTAACATGTCTAACGGCGTTTAACAGGTTTAACGAGGTTCCACACTTGACAAGATTTACGCACTTAGCATAGAGAACATACGTAACAGAATCATTCAGAATTAATCAGAGTTATCATACACACATAACATACTGACATGTTTAATAGTGTTAGCAACTTAACATATTTGTCAAGTTAACAGAGTTAATAGAGCATAACAGAGTTAATAAACTTAACTTAGTTAATAGACTAAACATAGTCGGTAACTAACGGTATTAACAAACTATCAGATTTAATTAATTAACAGAGTTAACTAGCTAACCACGTTACTGTGCAGAACCCCTCAACGAAATCACAAAGTGGCGAAAACCCTTTGGTTTTCGTTGGACATGAGGTGTGACGAAAACACAGAAGTGTTTTTGTCTGATCCCTGTGTTTTCGTCCGGGACTTCAACAACATCATTAACAGTTACTATACCGGAGAACCCTACTGATCCGTCTAACAGTTATATTATCATAACATCAATACCATCACACGGTCATAATTCAGTTATCATTCGCAATCGTCATACAATCATGAATAACATTCAACCATTATTCAGCACTAGCAAGTTGTTGTGATTATCAGAAACCCTAATCTGCTAGCATTTAGACCACCGATAACATCAATCGATCACAATAATCAATCATTGCTAACTATCAAGACACCATCTAACAGACTATATCCTAGATTATGTGTATTTCTAACCAAACAGCATGTGACCACATAATCTAATATTAATTATACATACAAGACACTTACTAGTGGCATACATATGAATCATCACAACCTTCAATGCACCTAATGATCCTACTGACCACATTAATGAGGAATCTATGTTATTTGATTAGACCAACACATGGCCGCCATTCTCTAGTCAAAGTTATCAATTTGATTGTTTTGAAGTTTGCAATTTCAATTGACAATTCTCATGCAATATAAACAGACAGTCGACAACATGAAGTAATCATTATCCACATTGGTTGCATTTTCGAGACATAACACATGTACTAGCATGATAGAATATAGGGCCAACATAACAAAGAAATTGCTGATATAACTGACCTAGAGATGGAGAGTTATGTTCGAGCACAAGACTTCGAGGGGGGGTTCACTTCTGCCGACGCACCCTAGAGGGGTTTAGGGTTTGGTTTGGTTTGTTTTGATAAGATAAAGAGAATGATGAAGGTTACGTACACAATAGCTATAAGGCCAAAAGACCACATAAGTGGGCCGGCAGAATGGTCTTGGGCCAAAACCCATTCTTGTTTTCGTTGGCCACATAATGGACTAACAACATGGGTGTTTTCGTGGGTGGGGCATTTGGGTTGGGGTGATTTCGACTATAGTTCCATGTTTAATAATAAACATACTAATATATTGCTCATACAACCAAATACGAGCAAACATACAACCATATATCCTCAAACACATTTATGTCGCACAACAAATATAACATATCATTCACAACACGATTTAACATATTACAAACGTGTATCGTTGCGAAACAACGAGTCGTGTATACAAACAACATAAACAATTAACGTGCAATTAATGCGAAGATGGAAATCTTGGAAATTCGAGTTGTCACACAATTGGTACTAAAGGAGGATGGAACATTGTGTTTCTTGGGAAGAATTTGGGTTCCTTTCTTTGGTGGTCTGAGAGACGTTATTTTTTATGAGGCTCACAAGTCACGGTACTCGATCCATCCAGGATCGGATAAGATGTACCAAGATTTAAAGGATTTCTATTGGTGGCCGAGAATGAAAGGAGATGTTGCGGTTTATGTTGGCAAATGTTTAACTTGCGCCAAGGTAAAGGCCGAGTACCAGAAACCTTCAGGTCTCCTGCAACAACCTGAAATACCCCAGTGGAAGTGGGAACAGATTTCAATGGACTTTATATTGAAATTACCAAGGACGCCCAAGGGCCATGATACAATTTGGGTGATTGTAGACCGTTTAACGAAATCTGCACACTTTTTGGCAATCAAAGAGAAAGAGAACACAAGCAAGCTAGCTGAGCTATACCCGAGAGAGATTGTTGCACGACATGGAGTGCATCTCTCAATTATCTCTGATAGAGATGGAAGATTCGTGTGAAGGATTTGGCAATCCTTCCAAGAAGCTTTTGGCTCTCAGTTGAATCTGAGTACTGCATTACACCCGCAGACAGACGGACAGAGCGAATGAACGATTCAAACATTAGAAGACATGTTGCGAGCTTGCGTAATGGATTTTGGTGGAAGTTGGCACACTCACCTACCATTGGTCGAATTTACATACAATAACAGTTATCATGCAAGCATTCAGGCCGCACCGTTCGAAGCTCTCTATGGACGCAAGTGTCGATCACCATTATGCTAGGCTGACGCGGGTGATAGACAGCTTGTTGGCCCGGAATTGGTCCAGGAAATGACTGACAAGATTATACAGATCCGAGAGCGCATCAAAGCGGCTCGTGATCGGCAAAAGAGCTATGCGGGCCGAAGAAGGAAACCTCTGGAATTTGAGGTGGGAAACATGGTCTTATTGAAGGTTTCACCCTGGAAGGGTGTAGCACGCTTTGGGAAGCGTGGGAAGTTGAATCCGCGGTACATTGGACCATTTAAAATCCTGGAAAGGATTGGTCTTGTCGCCTACAAGTTGGATCTACCTGCTGAACTAAACGGCGTCCATGATACATTCCATGTATCAAACCTGAAAAAGAGTCCAACTCAAGAGACAGTGGTCATTCCTGCCGACGAAGTTCATATTGACGACACACTCCACTTTACTGAAGAACCAGTTGAGGTTACCGATTGGAAGATTAACAAAACACGCAGGAGTAGTGTCAAACTCGTCAAGGTTCGATGGAATGCACGACATGGCCCAGAATTCACGTGGGAACGTGAGGATCGTATGAAAGCAAAGTACCCATATTTATTCCCCAAGACCCCTGCATCTAGTAGCAGAACTTAAATTTCGGGACGAAATTTTCTTAACGGGGGGAGAATGTGACAACCCTCATTAAACCAGGTATCTATACAATTAACTAATTACAATTAAGTGCTTAATGACTGTGCTGAATTACTTAATTGCTTTCTGATTACTGCACCATACATATAGGTGCATCACATTTCATATCGTCACACCATTTATTACATACAAACTTTAGTGACATACATGATGCACAAAGCACAGTTAGCACAGTGAGCGGATAACTCAGAAATATACTGACGGTGCCAGCACTTAGACAGACAGTGTTTTGAGACCCAGTATAGGCCAGGGACAAGGTACTACACTAGTATGGTGTGTAGGGAAGTGAGGACCATAAAACTGCGTCACTAGGTGATAGTTTGAGTGCTGGAAAGTGCCTAAAACTCACTTTAAGTGCAGAATTCTGCATTTTTCAGCAAAATTCAGCTTTCTAACATACTAGTATTATGCAAAAAATTGACTAAATGGTCCTGAATGTTTTCCTAAGTGTTGGGAATTAATTGTGTCACAAAAAGTTACATAAAAGACACTATACGGTACAACTTAGCACTTTAACGAACCGGTATCTAACCAAACAACCGGACATTGCCCGGAACACCAAAATTTTGCCAGAAACATTGTTTTATTATTTTTGAACTAGTTATGGTCCCCGAATACCCCAACACATTATATAATGTGTCATACACATATAACACTAGATTTTTACACTTAACCTCCTAACCATTTACCTACTTACCATTACAAGTTACAATTAACCCCCCCCCCATCAAAATTCACGGCCACATGTGGGGGACCCCACCACCTTACTTACTAGATCTTATTTCATATTTTATTTAGATTTTGCTTGTGATAATGAACAAAATATTGGTGATCATTATAAGTATGGTGCATATCCCTTACAAGATCATTCCATATCTCACAACTTCACCAAACTCCCTCAACCTCTCTCTCTCCCTCTCGGCTCTCCCTAGTGCCGCCACCATCACCACCTTGTCACCACCATCCATCCATTTTCAAACTCATATCAAGTGCAAGAAGGTGATTCATGGAGCTTGGTGTTTGAAGAACTTGAAGAACCTTCATCCTTAGCTTTCATCCACCATTTTTCATCAAACTTTTCTAGTGATCTTCCCTAGCCTTTGAGCTAGTTGTAAGCTTCTTGCTACTAACTTTTACTTCTCATTTTGTTGGTTAAAAAGATGTACATTGTTATGAATCACAAGAACACAAAAAGACTTAAACAAGAATCATAAACATGAAAGTTAAAGATGATGAAATCTTGTTAAAATAATGTTGATTAAAGCATGCATGGCACTTGATGGTTGATTTCTTGATAATATGATGTTGATCATCATATGGGACTTGTTAAACTAGGATTAAAAACACGGTTTAACAAGTTAGAAGGTGATTATGGGTTTATATGAAATAATCATCTTCTTGATCAAACATGAACTTGAAAGTGAAATGATTTTCTTGTAAAGCGACAAACCAAGTGAACTAGTAAACTTATAAATCCAAGAGTTGTGAATGATTTTTCTAAAAGAAACTAAGTTAAAAAGATGATTCTTGAAGGATCATAGTTTTTATTAAACTTACACTATTTTTAGTGGAAAGACAAATAAATAAACCCTAGAGAAACAAGAAAATGCTATGGATAAACGTTTTATAAATTATGTTTACAAGTTGTAAACACCAAATCTTTTCAAGAATGAGATTTCAAAAGAAGTAAACACACTTTGGAGGGTAACTAAACCCACTAAACACTTCACCAAGTTACTACGCGTTATTGTGAAAGATCAAGTTCATGTTACTAAGAAAAGTGTATTGTTTTTACACTTGGTAAGTGTAAAATGATTAATGAATCATTGTTGATTGTTTGAATGATTTTGGAAAAGAAAATGATATGCTCATATAGCATGGACACCTCCGTTTTTAGGGGAAACTATGGCGAAATTTTCTAAAAATATAAACACTTAGAAAATATTTTCTAGACAAGTGTTTACTAGTGTATTTTAAACTATGTTTTTCAAATATAAACTTCGCCATAATTTTTGTAACAAAAATACAAAGTATCGGAGGTTGGTTTTGTACATGAAAATGGTTAAATATATATTTAGAATATATATTTTATACTAAGACACTTGTGTGAATATTTGTTTATTTTGTGGAATAGTTATGTTATTTTAGGGTAATATAACTTAACAAATACCATGGGAATTACAACTCCAAAATAACACTAAAAATTTCAATGAGTAAATAATTAAGTTACACACTTGTTATTGTGGAACCAAACCTAAAATGTAACTTATGAAATATTCCGGAAAATACTTTTACGTATGTATTTTTGGTAAATATTGTTTTGGATACAAGAAGTGAAAATATATTATTTTTGGGAAAAATATATATTTTGGAATACATTATTTTTGACAAATAAGTTATATATATTTTCTAAGTGGGACTTAAAAATATATTATTTCAAATACGAATATACATGTATAAATACCCCCATCCTTGGGAAGGAAATACGGAGATAAATACTTTAGAAGTATTAATACAAAAATATTGAATGAACAATTATTCGAACACTATATATAATTTAAGTTGAAATATTAATTATTTTGACAAATAATTATAACTCGGAATAATATAAGAAACGTAACTCAAAACGCAAATACTAAGCAAAGGCACGGCCCGTTCCTCTAATAGACATTAGTACACTGTAGGTAGTCGTGTTCGCTGACAGAGTTTGGGTTACGAGCAGAGGACGTAACACTGTGAGTTCATGTCCCCCTTTTATTTTATTGTATTCAGATTCATACGTCGGGGGTGGAATACATGTTACGATTATTACAGACATTTTTATACATGGTATGGTTAGCCTAAGGAGGGTTTACGACTAGATCATGTGAAGGGTGGGCACAACACTTAAGGCCATTAATCCTCGTCGTAGGACCAAGGGACATGAGTGATAGATCTATTTGGGTGTAGCGAGCCCACACCCATGAGGTCGGGGCGGCCCGGTACAAATTTGCTAGGTTTGAGTTTTCCTGCACCTTTTCACACATACCATTGGCTTTGCAACCCATTGGTGATCTCTTTTTCCTTATTGCTACATACCAGGGACATTTATACATACAAGACATACTTTAAAGGCTTTTCATACACTCACACATGAACTCGCTCAACTTTTTGTTGATATTTTTAAACTACATGTATTTCAGGGAACTAGTGGATCTGGCAAGGGTATGCATATGTTTTCAAGTTGCGCTTAAATAAAAGATGTTATCCATGGTTGTCGAGCTTAGGGGGTGTATCCTAATCCTGGACGGGATACACCTCTCTAAACTCAGGTTTTATTTAAGTACTTTTATTGAGTCCTTGTGAACTCGTTTAAACACGTCATGGGTTGTATCTTAATTTGGTATTGATGTTTTCAAACAATGGTATTGTGGTAGTTTCTAAACTTTATTAATGGATAAACATCTCGTGTTTTTATCATATAGCATTGTTATGATTGATTGCTATGGTATTAAGAAGTCACACCAAATAACCACGCTTCCGCAAAAGTCAGGGTGTGACAGCTTGGTATCAGAGCCTCGATCATAGCGAACTAGGATTCTTTCTCGAGTCTAGACTATGATCATCAGGGCTCTCACGAAAATGTTTTCACAAACATATTTTCATTGCATACCCAAAATGTCCAGATCCAGGGAACAAACATTTTTACAAACAAAAGGCACAAGTACACATTTCAAAAAGGTTATGTATGTAATTCAGTCTTAGAGACCGAGGGAGTTCAGTCTTAGAGACTGAGGGAGGTTCAGTCTTAGAGACTGAGGGAGGTCAGTCTTAGAGACTGGGGAAATTTAGTCTTAGAGACTGGGAGGTTTGGTCTTAGAGACCAGGGAGTTAGTCTTAGAGTCTGGGAGGTTTGGTCTTAGAGACCAGGGAGTTAGTCTTAAAGACTGGGAAAGTTTGGTCTTAGAGACCGGGGAGTTAGTCTGAGAGACTAGGGAGTTCAGTCTGAGAGACTGGGTGGGATAGTCTGGGAAGGCTAGGATGATTACTTGCTTACATTGCTATTTGCTTACATGCTTATCTGATATATGTGCATATGTTGTGGTTGTGTTACAGACACCATGTCATCATCCTCCGAGAGTGGAGTGTCAGACACCATAGACCCGATAGCTATAGTATCAGATGACGAGATCCTTCCAGAGGGCGAGGTTTACACTTCAGATACTACGAGCAGTGACGACGATGACTTCCAGCCCTTCGCCTTACCGGATTTCAGAGACGATTTACCTTTAGCTGATGGTTTTCTTGCTGGGGATCTACCTCTTGCTCAGATCCCTGCACCTATTCCTCATGCTGCTTTTCCCGTTGAGGATTTGCCTCTCGACGGTATGTTGGAAGATGACGTCGATCTCTTCATCGAGGGTCCCCCTGAGGATGACCAGGATGGCGGGGCTCCGATTGTTGAAGATGACCATCCGCTCAGATAGTCTGTCAGACACTTTGACTCAATTTTTGCACTGTTCGACACTCTATTCCCGACCGGGTCAGCACTTAGAGGACTTATGCTCTACTCCCGCACGCAAGTTGATCCAGCGCTCCCTTCGATCCAATCCTACTGTGTTTAGGATTTAAGCACCCACTGTGAGTATACTCGATCCCTTTTTGCTTTAACACTTTGGGATGCAACATGTATTCTATATCAAAACACTTGACACTTGAAACTTGTTTATAAACATACTCTATCTGTAGTAAACATGAAAACATGATACTTGTGAAACTTGAGTCTTTTATGCTATGTGAACGTTTGATTCTTATGTGTAGCTCACCTTAACAATTATAGCGCTATAGGGGTAACGCATCGCTCTTTAAGTCTTGGGGAGTATTGTTAAGTTTTGATTCTTTTACCTCCTCTTCGTTGCGACGAAGTAGGAAAGGCACGTTAACGCGTTGGAGACTTGGGTTATCATATGAACCACGTTACCTAGCATGTTCAAATTTGTGATATGTTGTTCATGTTGGATATGAGTTTTTATACGTGTCGCAACCCCCGATCCCTTATCTGTCCCGGGAATGGGCGGACGCGAACTTAGAGTTTCGGTGGTATCAGCTTGTTAATTTGGCAGCGGAAATTACATCAGGACCGTAGTTAGGAAATGTATATCAGAGTAAAACCACCATATTTGATATTAATAATCACATGGGTAAAATCCAAGTTTCTTATTACAATACGTTTATAGGGATAAACCCTATTTTATTGAATTTAAAACATCGTCTTTTAGGTAACTTTTATAGCCACATTTTTTCCAAGCCTTCAGTGCTCTCCAGCTGGCTTTTTACTAATTGGTTGTCACATTGTGTTACCTGAAATGCGTTTTAAAACCATTTGTCAGTGGGAAATACTGGTGAGTGAATCCCAGTTTAATCAAGAAACATTTTATCAATTAAAACAGTATTGAGAGCGATCACATTGTTTATTTCTACACAATTACTCATTCAGTACTGTCAATCCTGACTTGTGGGTCATATTACACATTGGCTAACTCGTTGTCCAATGGAAACGTGTTGACGTCCCGACTTACTATACACAGTGTAGTAAATTTTGTATTCAAAACCCCAACATACCGGCAGTAATTGAAGAACTACAAAGACTCAATCACCGCTTAATCACATTGTAAAACATTTAAGGTTTTGTAAAATATTACAAAAAGGTTAACAAAAAGAGGATAAACTCACATTGCTATCTTAGACTTTGCGTAAGGGTTTCCTAGGATTAATCTATAATTTATACAAATGTACATAGGTTAGTATAATAACCCTTTGAAAATATTAATGATACCCTCCCCGAGACGGTATTCCAACAACTACGTCGGGCAGAAGCACGACAGTTGTTACGGAACCCTAAATCAATCGGGCAGCGTATCTATTACGAAACTGGGGTTATAATACTTACAACGGAGCAGAACCTCGCTAATTAAGGGGTATAATACCAGCTTTATAAAGCCTATATTCAGAATTTGAGATTGAGAAATGAAAACGGGACGAACTGAAATAAAATCCGATGCGTTCTATTTATAGGTGCTGAATTTGGCTCTCACGCGGCCCGCGTAACATAGGGTCAGGGCCTACGCGGCCCGCGTTGACCTCTGGTCAACTTGTAGCTCGTCCGAATCACCAACTAGGCTTGACACGATGATGACACGTGTCATCACCGGGCTGCGCCACATTCTAGATCTCACGCGGCCCACGTTAGCTAAACGTGGGTCTTACGCGGCCCGCTTGAACTTAAGAAAATCAACGAAATCAGGTTTCAACCCTGATACCGCCCGCGTAAGGTTGGGGTGGGTCCTACGCGGCCCGCCTCAACTTAATAATCAAATTTTTAAATTTTATTTTTAATGCTATACTGTATTTCGGGCTCGGTTTTCACATACAGGATGTATTTAAAGACATATTGAGACATTTTAAAATATACTAGGGTGTCGGAACATATTATGAGGGTGTCGGTTTATTGAGGATTGTTACATCCTCCCCACCTTGTTTTAGAGCTCGTCCTCGAGATCTACTGGAACAATTGCAGATATTTCCTTTGCATTTCAGATTTAAGCTCCCATGTGTACTCAGGTCCTCTTTTGGAGTCCCACTTTACTTTGACCAGAACTAATCTCTTGTACTTGAGATTCTTGACTTTCCTGTCTTCAATCTGTAGAGGTCTTTCTACAAACTTGAGTTGTTCATTTACCTCTATATCCTTAAGAGGTACTATTAAGGATTCATCAGCTAAGCATTTCTTGAGATTAGATACATGAAACATATCATGTATTCCTGCCATCTCCTCTGGCAGTTGTAGCTGATAAGCTACAGGTCCTATTCTTCTAATAATCTCAAAAGGTCCAATATACCTGAGACTTAGCTTTCCCTGTTTGATGAATCTTACTACTCCTTTCCAAGGAGAGACCTTTAATAATACTTTGTCTCCTACTTGGAATTCCAATGGTTTGCGTCGATTATCAGCATAACTCTTCTGTCGATCACGTGCTGCTTTCAATCGTTCCTTGACTTGAATAATTTTTTCGGTTATTTCTTGCACTATCTCAGGTCCAGATAGTTGCTTTTCCCCAATTTCTACCCAACAGACTGGGGTTCGGCACTTTCGTCCATAAAGTGCTTCGAATGGTGCAACATTGATACTTGTGTGATAACTATTATTATAAGAAAATTCTATTAAAGGTAAGTGATCATCCCAATTACCTCCAAAATCAATTACACAAGCTCTAAGCATGTCCTCCTTTGTCTGAATTGTCCTTTCACTTTGTCCGTCCGTTTGAGGATGATAAGTTGTGCTTAGATTCAACATGGTTCCCATGGCTTTTTGGAAACTTGACCAAAAATGAGAGGTAAATCGGCTGTCCCTATCAGAAATAATTGATAAAGGAATTCCATGTAAAGAAACAATTTCATTTACATATAACTTAGCTAACTGTTCCATACTGAAAGTTTCATTCATAGGTAGGAAATGAGCTGACTTGGTTAGTCTATCTACAATCACCCAGATTGTATCATTGCCTTTCTTTGTTTTGGGTAATTTAATAACAAAATCCATTGTTATCAATTCCCATTTCCATACTGGCATTTCTAACTGTTGTAGAAATCCTGAGGGTTTCTGGTGTTCAGCTTTGACTTGTGAACAAGTTAAACATTTAGAAACATAGGCTGCTATGTCCTTTTTCATTCATATCCACCAGAAATTCTTTCTTAAATCTTGATACATCTTATCATTTCCTGGATGCATCGTATATTTGGATTTATGGGCTTCTTCTAATATACGATGACGTAGGTTTCCTAATTTAGGTATCCACATTCTCTTCTTATGGAATCTCCAAATTCCATCTGTTCCTTGTTCTAATTCCTTAATCAAACCTTTCAATTTTTCAGTATCATCCTTGATTACTGATTCTTGTGCTTCTCTTATCTGATTATTTAAATCTACTTGCAGATTTAATTTAAGAGAACGTACCATTTTTTGGCTTTTTATGATACTTTCGACTTAAAGCATCTGCTACTACATTTGCCTTTCCTTCATGATACTGGATATCACAATCATAATCACTAAGCATCTCCATCCAGTGTCTTTGTCTCATATTCAACTCCTTCTGCTTGAAAACATACCTTAAACTCTTATGATTGGTGAATACAGTAAACTTATTACCGTAAAGGTAATGTCTCCAAATCTTAAGAGCAAAAATTATAGCTCCTAACTCTAAATCATGGGTTGAATAATTTTCTTCATGATTCTTAAGTTGTCGAGATGCATAGGCTATAACCTTTTGGCGTTGCATTAATACACATCCATAACCTAATTTGGAAGCGTCACAATAGACTACAAAGTCTTCAGTTCCTTCTGGTAATGCTAATATGGGTGTATGGGTTAATTTATACTTAAGAATTCTAACTGCTTCTTCTTGTCTTAATCCCCATTCAAACTTAACAGATTTACAGGTTAGCTTAGTTAAGGGAATGGCTATTCTAGAAAAATCTTGAATAAATCTTCTATAATAACCGGCCAACCCTAAGAAACTTCTAACCTCGGTTGGTGATTCAGGAGTTTTCCATCTAGTAATCGCCTCAATTTTTGTGGGATCCACATGAATTCCTTCATGGTTGACTAGGTGTCCGAGAAACTGTACCTGTTCTAACCAAAATTCGCACTTGGAAAATTTAGCATAAAGCTTTTCCTTTCTTAATAAACTTAAAAGTGCGTGCAAATGCTTTGCATGATCCTCTTTATTCTTAGAATAAATTAGAATATCATCTATGAAGACAATTATGAATTTATCCAAATATGGCTTACATATTCGGTTCATCATGTCCATAAATGCAGCTGGGGCATTGGTTAACCAAATGGCATGACAGTAAATTCATAATGGCCATACCTTGTTCTGAATGCGGTTTTAGGAATAACCTCTTCCTGTACCTTTAATTGATGATATCCTGACATTAAATCGATTTTAGAGAAAAATTGAGCTCCTTGTAGTTGATCAAACAGATCATCGATCCTCGGTAATGGGTACCGATTCTTAATCGTAACCTTGTTTAATTCACGGTAGTCAATGCACATACGCATTGATCCGTCCTTCTTTTTAACAAACAGTATCGGTGCTCCCCATGGCGATGAACTTGGTTGTATAAATCCTTTCTCTAATAATTCGTCTAATTGTTTCTTTAATTCCTGCATTTCGGCGGGTGCCAAACGGTAAGGTGCTTTGGCAATCGGTGCTGTTCCTGGTATTAAATGGATTCTGAATTCAACTTCTCTATCTGGAGGTTGCCCTGGCAATTCTTCTGGAAATACATCTGAAAACTAAGATACTACTGGAATATCTTTTAGTTCTTTTCCTTTAGTGTTAGTGATTATAGAAATCAAATACACTAATGATCATTTTCTTATATAACTTGCAGTTTTCATCATAGAGATGAATTTTGTAGATCTAGATGGTTTATCTCCTTTAATTGTGATCTTTTCACCTTTTGGTGAATTTACTTGAATTGACTTTTGATCACATAAAATACTGGCTTTATTGGTTATTAACCAATCCATTCCCAATACAACATCAAATCCTGTCAGATTCATGGGATAAAGATTTGCAATAAATTTCTGATTTAAAATCTCTATTCTTGCTCCCTGCAAGATTTCAGAAATCCTAACAGTTTCTCCATTAGTTGTCTCTACTAAGCATTCTTGTGGTAGTTTAGTTAATGACTGATTTAGAAATTTGCAAAATGATGTATTAATAAAACTTTGGTTTGCACCAGAGTCAAATAATACTTTAGCAAAGACATCATTAACTAAAAACGTACCAGCTATGACATCTGGAATCATCTTAGCTTCATCTGCAGTCAGAACAAATGCTCTAGCATTTGTGGTGTTCTTGTTGTTTGTAGCCGGGGCTAATTTCGGGCAATTAGGCTTGATATGACCTTGTTCTCCACAGTTGTAACATATCCTGTTATTAGCTTTCTTCCTGCAATCTTCTTCCTTGTGTCCCGATATTTTGCAAAAGTTACAGTATATGGAGCATCTTCCTGAATGCTTTCTTTTTCAATTCTTACAGTAAGGTGCAGAGGTAGAACCTACATTTCTCCCACGGTTAAAATTTCCAGAACGAAATTCTTGTGTGAGCTTCTGGGTTAGGTTCCTCCTTTGATCCTCTTCTCGTGTACGGACTAATTCATCTGTCAAGGTATTTGCTAGTTCTACAGCTTCTTCTATGGTTTGAGGTCTAGCTGCCTTGACTACGTGTCTAATCTCTCCAATTAATCCCCAGATATAACGGGAGACTAATACTGGTTCAGGTGAAGCAAGGGTTGGTACTATTCTAGCATATTCGAAGAATAATTTAGTGTATCCCTTACTATCTACACCAGTCATCCTAAGGTTTAGGAATTTGTTTGCTATCTGTTTCTTCTCATTGGGTGGGCAGAATTTCCTTTCTACCTTGTCCTTAAATTCTTCCCATTCCATATTGTAAGTTCTTTCACTTCCTCTTGATTGGAGGATAGTGTTCCACCATTCTAGTGTTGAATTCTTAAACAGATTAGAAGCAAACATTATCTTATCTTCTTCAGCACACTTGCTTATTCTTAAGACTGCCTCAGTCTTCTCTATCCAGCGTAGGGTTGCAATGGCCCCTTCGTTGCCCGAGAATTCCATTTGTTTACAAGACCAGAATTCTTTATAAGAACAACCGCAAGGCACGGTTCTTCTCCTTTTGGGAATGGGCACTTGTAGTACGGGTCCATTGTTCACACTATTTTCTAGTTCAATTGGTCGCTTACTGCTATGCTTACTTTTATTATTCGCTTCTTGAATCGTTTGAATAATAAATGGCATTGCATCTATGATTCCTTGTGCCACTATATGTTGAAAGGCACTATTATCCATTTGGTTTCCATTGTTATTGATGCTTGGATTCTCATTAACCACGTTAATGTTACTCTGGTTATCGTTATTCAGATTTCCTTGATTTCTTTCGTCGGCCATCTGAATTTTAAACATTCACCCCGTATTAATATCACAAAATAATATTAATATAGTCAATCACATGCCACACATTTTTGCCAAAAGCGTCGATCATTGCGACTTTACTCTATTCATATACTATTATGCATCTATTACATACTAGTACTGAAATAAAATTACAATACCAACTAAAATAGAATTACACTAATAGTAATAGGCATCCATACACACATATATTTTATTATTATTACTATTATCGTTTTACTATTCTCACATTCACGGATATGGATTTATCCAAAAATCCATATTGCGCTCGTCGTATTTCCATACGAGTCGCTCTCCCACCTGTCGCATTCTCTCACTGCTTTCTAAAATTTCCTCACCAAATGTCCTAAGTTCTTGCACGTTTTCTGCACTCATTGGGGGTGCAGGTTCTAGGACTGGGTTCGGAATCTGGGGTGCGGGTTCCTGATATGGGGGTGAAAGTGCCTGAAATCGGTAAGGATCTTCTAAGATCTCCCTAATGTAGTCATCATGGTAATAGGGATCTAAAGGGTCCATACCTGGGTAGGCTCCTATGTTCTGTATAGGTGTGTCTTCATGGATCGGGTAACGTTGCACATAGTCCCTATCGTCATCCCACCAGGGATCGTAATTTGGGTCTAGGGGGTTTGGTGCTGGTACCCTAGGGATTTCTTCCGGATTGAAGTCATGCATCTCCACTTGGTTTTCAGGGTTTTCTATCTCCATGGGTTGATCAGGGATTGACAGTTGTGGTTGGGGTGCTATTATTTGCTCCAGACTTGGGTCAGCAGCACTTGTAGCTAGGATATGGAAATTAGCTAGGCTTCTATTAAGCTATCCTGCGTATGGGCATATGTCTCTCGCTTAACGACTGCTAAGGCTCTTTGCTGTTGCAACTTTCACATTCTTTTCCTACGTGCAAATGCTTCCTTACTGAACCATCCTCTCTTTTTATGAGGGAACGACTCTTCCGACTAAGCTTTAAAGGCAAACATCCCTTCTTCCTGATCAGCAGAATACCCAGAAAGGGCAGGCTGTGAAGAGGTACCTTCACTCCTAGGTGAATCAGACAACTGACGACACATGTCTGAGGGTCCTTGATCACTCATATTGTAAACTAACAAATAGTCAAATAACACAAAACACATAATCACATAAATTATTTCCTAACACAAAATTTAGATTTTAAGTGTCAGCAGAACACTTCTTTGGCTTAGACCAGTGGCTAGGCTCTGATACCACCTTCTGTCGCAACCCCCGATCCCTTATCTGTCCCGGGAACGGGCGGACGCGAACTCAGAGTTTCGGTGGTATCAGCTTGTTAATTTGGCAGCGGAAATTACATCAGGACCGTAGTTAGGAAATGTTTATCAGAGTAAAACCACCATATTTGATATTAATAATCACATGGGTAAAATCTAAGTTTCTTATTACAATACGTTTATAGGGATAAACCCTATTTTATTGAATTTAAAACATCGTTTTTTAGGTAACTTTTATAGCCACATTTTTCCCAAGCCTTCAGTGCTCTCCAGCTTGCTTTTTACTAATTGGCTGTCATATTGTGTTACCTGAAACGTGTTTTAAAAACATTTTTCAGTGGGAAATACTGGTGAGTGAATCCCAGTTTAATCAAGAAACATTTTATCAATTAAAACAGTATTGAGAGCGATCACATTGTTTATTTCTACACAATTTCTCATTCAGTACTGTCAATCCTGACTTGTGGGTCATATTACACATTGGCTAACTCGTTGTCCAATGGTAACGTGTTGTCGTCCCGACTTACTACTCACAGTGTAGTAAATTTTGTATACAAAACCCCAACATACCGGCAGTAATTGAAGAACTACAAAGACTCAATCACCGCTTAATCACATTGTAAAACATTTAAGGTTTTGTAAAATATTACAAAAAGGTTAACAAAAAGAGGATAAACTCACATTGCTATCTTAGACTTTGCGTAAGGGTTTCCTGGGATTAATCTATAATTTATGCAAATGTACATAGGTTAGTATAATAACCCTTTGAAAATATTAATGATACCCTCCCCGAGACGGTATTCCAACAACTACGTCGGGCAGAACCACGACAGTTGTTACGGAACCCTAAATCAATCGGGCAACGTATCTATTATGAAACTGGGGTTATAATACTTACAACGGAGCAGAACCTCGCTAATTAGGGGGTATAATACCAGCTTTATAAAGCCTATATTCAGAATTTGAGATTGAGAAATGAAAACAGGACGAACTGAAATGAAATCCGATGCGTTCTATTTATAGGTGCTGAATTTGGCTCTCACGCGGCCCGCGTAACATAGGGTCAGGGCCTACGCGGCCCGCGTTGACCTCTGGTCAACTTGTAGCTCATCCGGATCACCAACTAGGCTTGACACGATGATGACACGTGTCATCACCGGGCTGTGCCACATTCTAGATCTCACGAGGCCCGCGTTAGCTAAACGGGGGTCTTACTCAGCCCGCTTGAACTTAAGAAAATCAACGAAATCAGGTTTCAACCCTGATACCGCCCGCGTAAGGTTGGGGTGGGTCCTACGCGGCCCGCCTCAACTTAATAATCAAATTTTTAAATTTTATTTTTAATGCTATGCTGTATTTCGGGCTCGGTTTTCACATACGTGATGTATTTAAAGACATATTGAGACATTTTAAAATATACTAGGGTGTCGGAACTTATTATGAGGGTGTCGGTTTATTGAGGATTGTTACAATACGTTTAAACTATTACGCTATGAATTCAAACTTGTATACTCGCCAACATTTTTGTTGATTGTATTTTAATACATGTTGCGGGTTGATAATAGCAGGGGAAACAAGAAATCAAGCTAGGATGACCTTAGAAACTCATCTTAGATAAATGCTATTTTGAAACTTGTTGAATTTGGATGACATTTTGATACAAATTTTGATCATGTTTGGTTAGTATTACAATTTAGTCTTTAATATGAAATTTTGATTAAACTAAATTGTCACAATTAGTTGTTATGGATTCTCTTGAGCAATCTGATTCGCTTAGTGCCACACCCCGATGTTTCTGTCATCGGTTGGGGTGTGACAGATTGGTATTAGAGCCATAACTATAGGGAATTAGGTAGAATTGCCTAGCTTTTGCATAAGTCTATTAGGAGAAGTAGGAATGCTTTTACCTAGTCTATAGTTAATGAACTTTCTCATTATGTGTTGTTTAAAACTACTTGCCTTCTATCCTGTTTGATTCTATCTCTTCTTTTTGGTCTGCTAAAATACATTGCATTTCCTAAGACTAACACAATACACACTTGGACGCTTTGAAGACACTCTTGTAACAAAAGCGAAACGACTCATCAAAACAGGGGTGATTCCCGCCTTTGATGACGACTTTTGATCGGTGCATTTTAGGTAGACTCTAGTTCATATTAATTATAATTAAAATGCATTAATATTTGCTAAAATTATGGTTCTTTGATGTGGTTTTATTATCATACGGGTTAAGGTGGAAACGAGTTAAAATGATCAAATTAAAAATAAAAATAGATATTTATAATTAGCCACCAAAAAGTAAAACTACATAATATTAAGTAATATTTATATTAGATATTTTATGTATATAAGTAATATAAATCAAACAAGTGGAGATCTACATATAAACAGCTGGCAATTATAGAGCTGGTACTACAAATATATGCTTAAATTAACAATATAGCAGGAAGTACAACAACAATATGACAACAGTGTTTTAAATTAATAATATATAAATGGTTTGTTGTGATGCAATTTAAATAAAGAAACTAAAATTAACATATGACACTTTTGTTTAAATAAAGAAACTAAAATTAACATATGACACTTTTGTGCAGGTATTCGATATCAATTAATTTGACATATGGGCTAACTGGCAATATAGTTGGGCTGGACGCAAGAGGAGAGTGGGCGGCAATTGAGGAGGAACAGACATGTGAACTTGGCAGCCATCACACGAGGGGGGCGCATTATTTAATAGTGTGACTTAGGTTATTTGGGGGCACATTCATAATATTCAACATCTACAGCCGTCAACTACATGCAAAGAAAGAGGACGAATTTTATCAGCTTTCAAGCAACTCGTGTATGGTCGGATCGACTCGGGATTACAACTGAAGTGGTTACGACAACCATGAGCGGCTAGGCTTTTCGTGACTTCCTCCAGGCGGACGGTTCAATTAGGTTTTTACTTTATTCAGTTTATACTCAGGTTTGGATGTATTTTTGACCTTGACAAAGTTGTATGAATACATTGATGTGTTAGTTTATTTGAACTATTTGCATGTGTTTTGAGTTCTTGCTTTACAACTTGTTCGGTTGATGACAAAACCTAGTAATTTGTTGGGTGACATAGAGTAGGTTGACTCACGCTAGTAAATAGGGTTAATCAAATTATAAAAGATCTGATGACAAAGACCTATTTTTTATTACCATATTAAATTAACCAACTTTCTAGCATCATGTCTATGTGATGGCCAATTAACTAAGTAAACTGAGTTTTGTGAAACCTAGAACCTGAAGTTTGGAAGAAGTTACGTTTTATAAATCTGATATCTTTTCTTGTAGTTAGTTTGTTTTAGTTTCTTTCAAATCAATCAAAACCCCCAAATCTAGATTAGTAGTATTTAAATATTAGAAGAGAAACTCAGGTTTCAGTAAACCAATTTGGATTCATGAAAGGGAGGTCAACCACAGAAGCGATTCATATTCTAAGGAGGTTGATGGAAAAATATAGAGCGAAGAAGCAAGATCTACATATGGTGTTTATCGACCTAGAAAAGGCATATGACACTGTCCCACGACAACTGATTTGGGATAGTCTGGAGCGTCGAGGGCTACCGGGGAAATATATAGACATAATTAAGGATACATACGATAGAACGGAAACTAGTGTCCGCGCGCCTGTAGGAGATACAAACTTCTTTCCTGTGGAGGTAGGACTCCACCAGGGGTCTGCGTTGAGCCCTTTTCTTTTTGCGGTTGTCTTGGATGAGTTGTCCAAGTTGATTCAGAAGACTATTCCATGGTGCATGCTTTTTGCAGACGATATTATGTTGATTGCAGAGACTAAACAGTGCCTGAACGAGAGGGTAGAGGAGTGGCGGGTGGCCTTAGAGAGCAAGGGCCTAAGGATTAGTCGATCTAAGACCGAGTATCTACACTGTGATTTCGGTGGTGTAGCCGATGACAATGACACCCAAATCACCATTGACGATCAATTGGTCCCGCAGGTAACTAGGTTTAAGTATCTGGGGTCGTTTGTACAAAGAGATGGTGACATAGATAGTGATGTAACCCATCGCATACAGGCTGGCTGGTGTAGATGGAGGGCAACCAGTGGGGTATTGTGCGATAGGAGGTTCCCAACTAAATTAAAGGGGAAATTTTACAGGGTAGCAGTCAGGCCCGCTATGCTTTATGGAACAGACTGTTGGGCTATCAAGAAGACATAAGTACGCAAGATGGAGGTAGCAGAGATGAGGATGCTGAGGTGGATGTGTGGACACACGAGGTTAGATCGGATAAGAAATGAGGTTTTTAGGGAAAGATTAGGAGTGGCTAGTATATCGGAGAAGATTAAGGAGGGGAGATTGAGATGGTTTGGGCATGTGAAACGGAGGGAAACGACGGCACCAGTTAGAGTAGTGGAAACTCTTACTGTCGAGGGGAGGAGAGGAAGAGGCAGACCCAAACTGACATGGGATGAGCAGATTAGGCATGATTTAGTAGAGTTGCATCTTTCTGAGGACATGGTCCAAGATAGGACTTCGTGGAGACATAGCATTAGGGTTAAGGACTTCTAGAAGACATTACAGTAAGGTCTTAGGTGTTTTTGTAAGGAGGTAGGTTTTTCCTACTCTTTAAGAGACTTTTTCAGTGATTGCCTTCTTGTGTTTATGCCCAAATGATGTTGTATGCATGCTATTATACATGATTTACATTATTTTTTGTCAACTCGGATCATTTTCTTGGTATGGGGGACTTCTTATTTCTATATTCTTTGACTTGGTGTGTTGGTTTGTTATTCGTTTTTGAGCCGAGGGTCTCTCTGGAAGCAGCCTCTCTATCCCTATGGATAGAGGCAAGGTCTGCCTACATCCCACCCTCCCCAGACCTTATAAGTAGCTTTGCTATTTGTGGGATTTACTGGGTATGGTTGTTGTTGTTGTTGTAATTATATAATTTAGCTAAACACTAACCACATATTCCCCGTGGATACGATACCCTACTTACACTATCTATTTAGTTTAATTAGCTTTTTGCATGACCCTTACGACAGTCATCAACTTTCCCTCAGCTATACTTTGTATTTTGCACGAAATTTACCCTCAAGTTAGGAGTGATATCCAAACCTTGAAGGAAATTTCCATTTCATGTTCTAGTAGGTCTTATCTTTTGATAAGCACCAACAACATTAGGATACGATGTTACCAAGTTAGAGGTGAAACTCGCATCTTGATAACTAGTCCCACTCTTTGATTTTCAGTCTCGCCAAAGCCTCGAATTTTCTCAATCGACTAAGGACATGTAGTAACCGAAAGGAAAAATATCGTAGGCCTAACATCGATGAACGTATTTGTCTAGTAGGCTAAAGCATGTTACCTTAATTCGAAAAGGGGGTCGATTTACTTTGGTTAGTCGACGTTTCTCTACCCGAAACAATCCTGTGGTTTATGAGCCTATCTTTTATGTTATCTCGATTTACATGTGGTTTTATACTTGATGCCCTGTTCATTTTGAAACTGTTACACAAATCGCAATATCTCCGCAATCTAAAACAATGATAATAACCTCTCATGAACAAACTAAACTTACGACGCTTTCTTTATTTTATGTGATGCAATGTGAAACTTGTTATACTATATGAGACATATGTACTATGTGACGCAATTTGAAACATTTATATGCTATGAGATATACTCTGTGAAACGAATCAATTTAACAAGAACATTATGATCAAGTCTCACCCGATTCTTTGTTGAATCTTTAGATGTCATCAAGTCGTCTTAACAACCCTCACAAGAGATCTAAGGCCAACACTCAGAAAAAGATGATGTCTTTCATGGCCAATCAGATCGCACGAATTGTTCCCAAGATTGTCACTGAAATTCAGGGATTAAACACTCCTCCCTCCTCTGTTGACTCGAAAGTAGTCCAACCTAAGCCTGTGAACTTCAGCTACAAGCACTTTGTCTCTTGCAACCCTACGCCTTTCATGGGCAGTTATGGGGTCACTGCAATGCTGGAATGTTCGACAGCATTGAAGTTACTTTCATCAATAGTGAGTGCCCTAAACACCTCAAGACTAGGAGTGCTACTGTGTCTTTCAAGGAAGGGCTTTGGAATGCTGGACTAATGAGAGGAACATCCGATCGAATGATGAAGCTTATGCTTTACCTTGGGCCGAGGTTAGGGAACTGATGATGCTAGAATTCTACCCTCCGCATGAGCAACAAAAGCTTGAGGACAAGTTCTGGCATTTGAAACAAGTTGGTGATGACAATCTGGCCTATACTACCCGTTTTAAGCAACTCAGCATCATCGTGCCACATTTGATGTCTACTCCCAAACACATGATCATGAAGTACATTCATGGGTTACCTCCTGCCATGCATGACTACATTGAAACAGCTCAGCTAGACAACATCGAAGAAGTTTACCGACTTGCAGCTAGTCTGAACAACAACCGTGTTCGTGACAAACAGTTCGACACGCCTGCTCCCTCGAAACCAGCTAACCAGATCACGCAGCAACCCAGTGGCAACAAGGGTAAGAAACGAAAGTCTCAAAACCCTGCTTGCAATGCTATTGTGCCTGCTGCTACTCCAAACCCTCCTGCTCCAGAAAACACTAAGAAGTCGTACATTGGGGTTCATCCCAAGTGTGCCACTTGCAACTATCATCACCCCGTCGGCGCAACTTGTCGCCAGTGTACCACCTGCAGTCGCTATGGTCATACAGCCCCTTACTACCGTCAAGCCAATCAAGTTCAGCAAGCACCACCAGCTCAGCCAGCTGAGCAGAACCCCAAACCAGCAACCAACGTGCGAGCCTCTTACAAGTGTGGTGATACCACTCATCTCCGTCCTCAGTGCCCCCAGTTGAACCAAGAGCAGCCGCAGCAGCAAGCCCCGCGATGACGCACCTTTAACATCAACGCCAAGCAAGCTCAGAACGACAATAACGTCGTTAATGGTATGTTTCTCGTTAATGATCTTTACGCTTCGATCCTGTTTGATATTGGCACGGACAAAAGCTTTGTGTCCGTTGAATTTGAATCTTTGTTAAACTGTGCACTCTCTAAACTACCTAAGTCGTTCTCAGTCGAGATTGCCGATGGTAAGTCTATTCTAGTTGACTCTATTCTTCGTGATTGTTCCCTGACTCTTAACGATCACGTTTTCACAATTGACCTCATCCCCATGCAATTGGGTAGCTTCGATATCATAGTAGGCATGGATTGGTTGCGTACGAACCATGCTGAAATCGCTTGTCATGAGAAGTACGTTCGTTTACCTCTCCCGTCTGGCGACACTTTACACGTCTATGGAGACCGACCTTCTAGAGGACTGAAATTGATTTCATGCACTCAAGCAAATAAATGCTTACGTAAACAGTACTTTGCCTTCTTGGCCCACATAGTGGAACAAAAGGGCAAGGGAAAGAGCGTAAGTGATGTTCCAGTAGCGTGTGATTTCCCTGATGTCTTTCCTGAAGATCTTCTGGGTCTTCCTCCACCTCGATCTGTTGATTTTCGAATTGATCTCATACCTGGTTCGACTCCTATCGCCAAGGCTTCTTACCGACTTGCTCCTTCTGAGATGCAAGAGTTATCTAATCAGCTGTAAGAACTACTCGAAAAAGGTTTTATACGTCCTAGTACCTCACCTTGGGGTGCTCCTTTGCTATTCGTCTAGAAGAAGGATGGTTCTTTTCGTATGTGCATCGACTACCATGAACTTAACAAACTCACCGTCAAGAATCGTTATCCTCTCCCTCGCATCGATGATCTATTCGACCAACTACAAGGCGCAAGTTGTTTCTCTAAAATCTACCTTCGATCTGGTTATCATCAGCTCCGTGTTCTCGAAGAAGATATCCCTAAAACTGCGTTTCGCACTCGTTATGGGCACTATGAGTTCGTGGTTATACCTTTTGGCTTGACCAACACACCCGCCGTGTTCATGGACCTTATGAATCGTGTTTGTAGGCCTTATTTGGATCGCTATGTGATAGTCTTTATTGATGATATTCTTATTTATTCGAAAACCCAAGCTGATCACGCACGACATTTACGCCTCATGTTAGAACTATTACGTGGTGAATGCTTATACGCAAAGTTTTCTAAGTGCGAATTTTGGATTAATGAAGTACAGTTTCTCGAACACGTTGTTAGCAAACAAGGAATTCATGTTGACCCTTCCAAAATCGAAGCAGTGAAGAATTGGATCACACCTAAATCTACGTCTGAGATTCGTTCTTTCTTAGGATTGGCAGGTTATTACCGTCGATTCATCTCAAACTTTTCGAAGATCACCGTACCTCTCACTTCATTCACTCAGAAAGAGAAACCTTTTGCTTGGGGTCCCGAGCAAGAGGAATCTTTTCAAACTCTTAAGAATCTGCTTTGTAACGCTCATGTACTTGCTCTCCCTGATGGGAATGATGATTTCGTGGTATATTACGATGCCTCGAACCGTGGTCTTGGCTGTGTTCTCATGCAGCGAGACAAGGTCATCGCTTATGTCTCTTGACAACTCAAAATACATGAGAAAAACTATACTACCCACAATCTTGAGCTAGGCGCAGTTGTTTTGCGTTAAAGATTTGGCGACACTACCTATATGGTACCAAGTATGTGGATTTCACTGACCATAAGAGCCTACAGCACATCTTCAACCAAAAGGAACTGAATATGCATCAACGACGATGGGTAGAGTTGCTTAACGACTACGACTGCGAGATTTGCTACCATCCTGGCAAAGCAAATGTCGTGGCCGATGCTCTTAGTCGTAAGACTCATGTTAGTAGCATCCGTTTTCATATTACTAGTGACCTTCATGCTTGTATCCGTGAAGCTCAATACTCGTCAGCTAACGAAGGAAGTCTAATCGTTGAGATACGAGGTGCTACAATCGATCAACTTGTGACAAAGTCTGATGGACTTCAATACTATCTCAATCGCATCTAGGTGCCAGACCGTGACAATCGTCGTGAGCTCATAATGAATGAGGCTCACAAATCCCGATACTCCATTCATCCCGGTGCTGATAAGATGTACCATGACTTGCGTACGTCCTATTGGAGGCCTGGTATGAAGAAGGAAATCACCGCATACGTCTCAAAATGTCTCACTTGCTCAAAGGTCAAAGCCGAACATCAGCGTCATTCAGGTCTTCTCGAATAACCCGAAATCCCTGTTTGGAAATGGGATAGCATTGCTATGGACTTCATGACTAAACTACCTCGAACACCTTCCGGTCATGATAGAATATGGGTAATAATTGACCGTTTGACCAAATCAACCCACTTTCTTCCTATTCGTGAAGATTTCAAAGTGGAGAAACTTGCTCGAATCTACACTGATGAAATCATATGTCGTCATGGTATACCCATGGACATTATCTCTGATCGCGATGGTCGTTTCACTTCGCGTCTTCAGCAAACTTTTCAGTCCGCTATGGGTTCTCACTTGAATCTTAGTAGAGCCTTTCATCCTCAAACGGATGGACAGACTGAACGCACTATTCAGACCCTAGAGGATATGCTCTGTTCTTGCGTCATCGGCTTTGGTGGAAATTGGGATGTACATTTACCATTGATCGAGTTCTCGTACAACAACAGCTACCATTCCAGTATTCAGATGGCTCCTTTCGAAGCTTTATACGGTCGCAAGTGTCGATCTGCCATCAGTTGGCATGAGATTGGTGACAAGCAACTTACTGGCCCTAAGATCATTTAAGAGATGACGGATAAGATTCTACAAATCCGCGATAACTTGATCAAGGCTAGGAGCAGACAAAAGAGCTATGCTGACAAAAGGCGCAAGCCTCTGGAATTCAATATTGGAGACCACGTTCTACTCAAAGTATCTCCCTGGAAAGGACTGATATGTTTTGGTAAAAGGGAAAGCTTGCCCCTCGCTATGTGGGTCCTTTCAAGATACTCGAAAGGATTGGCAAGGTGACTTACCGAATCGATTTACCTCAGGAGCTTAGCAACGTACATCCGACGTTTCATGTCTCTAATCTCAGGAAGTGCTTAGCAGATGAGGAACTTCAAGTTCCCATTGAAGACTTGCAAATAAACGAGACTCTTCATTTTGTGGAGAAACTGGTCGAAATCATGGACCGAGGTACCAAGCGGCTAAGGCGCAGCAAAATTTCCATAGTCAAGTTTCGATGGGAAGGAAAGTGTGACGCTGAATTCACTTGGGAACTCGAAAGTGAAATGAAAGCCAAGTATCCACAGCTCTTTGTTCAGTCTTCCTCTCAGGTTTCGGGGACGAAATCTCCTAAAGGAGGGGAGACTGTAACGCCCAGCGTTTCAACACTCGAGACGACCGATCATAATGAAAGTGAGACTGCATGAAACTTCATTTGTGTTAAACTATGTGTGAAACTTTTACTCTATTTGAAACTTCCTGTACGTGAACGCTATGTTTAAACAAATTCTTGACTCTTTGTGATGCTTATTATATGTGAGCGATGTGGTTCTCCTAGACTCTTGACTCTTTGTGATGCTTATGCGTAAACGATGTAGATTCTTGACTCTTTTAATGAACGTGAAACTAATTTGGCAGTAGGAACTCCTTGTGTTATTTATGCTATTCGAACGTCTAGATAGGATAACAATATACGAATTGGCTATTCACAATGATAAGCAACGCAACACTTAATCTTGCCCGTAAAATGAACCAAAGACGGAAAACTAACACGTGCGAACCGGCTATCCGAATGGACATCTGATCGGATGACCATCCGTCCGAATGACCATCCGTCCGAATGACCATCCGACCGGATGGCCATTCGACCGGAACGCCATCCGATCGACTGCCACACTTACACCGACTTAACCCATCCGACCGAGACCATCGAATGGGCCTGTCATTGTCATCTATAAATAGGGCACTTACCCCATTATTCTCACCTTTCACCCAACCATTCTCTCCCACACTCCCAGACGCTTTCAGTCAGGATTCAAGGCCAAATTGTAAGCTTTCTACCTCGAATCTTCTCTAATCTTTATCATTAATCACTTCTAAACTAACTTCTTCATCAAAATCACACGAACATTTCAACTTTTTCTCGAAAACCAACTGATTTGGACCTATTTGTCACACCCCGACCGTGTAAAACAAAAAATCGCGGCGGAATCATCGGGGAGTGTTGTAACAGAATCATTGTTTCATAACACATGGAAATTGAAGTTTTGTTTTATTGAATTAAAAGAGGTTACAATGTCTTAAAAACAAGGAAACACAACATAATTAACTAATCTTGCATCTTTTATTGTCACTAAGGCCTAATTCCGCCTAAGTGTATCTTGATCAATCCTATGCATCAGCTCCTGAAAACACATGTGAAAATAGGTACGTCAGCATAAAAATGCCTGCGAGATACATAGGTTTTATTAAAATAGGATTCATGACTTGTAAGTTTTAAGAAATCATACGAAAATCGATAAGAAATCAAATGATATAAAAGAATAATGCATAGATAAGTAAATAACCAAGTAAAAATGAGTTTGTATAAAAATATGTTGTTTGTAAAACAATGTTTTGTAAAGATATGTTAATTGTGTAAAATGTAATATGTCAAAATTGAAATGGTTTAAATAACGCTACGATATGTAATATCATAAAAGCACTTATATATAGGAAGTACCAGCAGCGTATCCACCATGATTTTATCATATTACACAAGCCTCGTTATTTAAATCACTTACTCAAACAAACCACCAATGTAAAAATGTTCATGTATAATCAAATGTCATGTATGGCAAAATAAATAAAAATATCTACTGAAACCATATGTAAAATGTACAAAACAATGCATTTGAATAAATCATAATTTAAATCAAAAAGTTATGTTTTGTAAAATTAATGCTTTATTGATACAAACATCTACGCGATAATGTTAAACGTATACATCCAAGCCTTGAGACTGTGGCGACAAACCCTTAACAAGTTAAAGGTTCATCTAAATTATGAATTTGGATTCGGTCATTCCTTCCACCCAAACAAACCTAGGATTTCAGGAATGGGAGTTGTCAATTCCTATGGTACCACTACCTACTACCGAGCGGCATGATCGGTGTTAATGAATGTATTTATAACCCGTTAAACAAACCAAATGTCATATCAAATGTAAGCTTGTTATGAGAAAATAATGTACTAAATATACTAAATGAACATACGAAGTAGAAATGTGATGTAAATCAATGTGTGTATATATGTTGAAATAAACATATGAAACAAATGTGTTTATAAAATCAATGTACTAGCATGTTAATAAAACATACATAGCAAAAACATAGATGAAATCATGTACTATATGTGTACTAATGAACATAGCAAGTATATGTTATGAAAGCATGAAAAGCACGAAAGTAACAAGTAGGCACATAAGTTTCACCCCAAAATATTTGAAAACAGTAAAAGAGGGGTCCATGTACTCACTTGAGAATGCTTAGAAGTCTTGAATAACAACCAAGCAAAGCTAGAGGGGTCCATGTGTTTCACCCCTAATATAGGTAACTATGTTAATAAACCGGACCTAAATCGGAAGATCAGATAGAATGAGGTCTTGTAAACCAAATGAGTGCTGGAACTCATATAATATGGTTTAATAAAGCCAACATTCTAAATCGAAACCTATCCTAAGTGCTTACGACCCGTTTAGGTAGCTTACGCTACTTTAACGCGTCGTTCGCGTAAAACGCGTTCGGACCTCCTAACTAGTCCTATGATAAGTATTATACGACTTAACATGTCTAATAATATTGCCTAATCATTTTAGATGTCAAAATTTAGGTTACATATGCTTAAAATGAATTTATGCGTAAAAAGGGCATTTTGGTCATTTTCCTAAGGCATATAAACTACCTATCATACAACTAACTAAATGAAGTGACCATAAGGTATAATGTAACATTCCCAATTTTTTTATTTATATAAAAACTTATTAAGGATCCGTCATGGGTAAGTTGACCAATGGAAATATGATGTATTTTGGGCAAGCGTATGAACCATTTAATAATTAAATTATAAAAATACATTATATTTGAACCTACTATGTTTTTAATAAAACTTGGTTCAAAATATAGATAAAATTATTTTTGTTCTAATGGCATATTCAGCATTTTATAAAACATCATATTTTATAAGTTTTACACGCCAATTGAGTAAAGCAGTTAAATTAATAATATAAATATAATAAAGAAAGTGTAAAATAAAAGTAAAAACATCTACATATGTACGTACACATAATAATAATAATATAATAATAATAATAATAATAATAATAATAATAATAATAATAATAACTAAACACATGATAATTGAAAAGAATGCATGCATGTGTAAATATGAGAATTTAATATGCATGGTCACTTCTAACGTGTCATGTATATAGCTAACAAAGAACCTTTGTAATAAATGCACTGAGTATACGTGGAAGATGCATTCACGAAAGCTTACTCCTTAAGTTCGGCCAGTAGAGTATAAATATGGAGTCCCTTCAGCAAACAAATGTACTCAGTCCTTTCCTTCATATTGACCTCTCCCTCTCTACACTTTTATAATCTATTTTCCTTTAAAGTATTACACCTATAAAAAACTTCAAAGCCCTGCCTATTTTAAAGTATTGTAGCCCCCGATCACTAATACCCTGTCCAAGTGACGTAGGGCCCCGTAACGTATGTCAAGGCTCTGCCTAAATTCGTTGGGGTTCTGTCTCGTGATGTAGGGATAATGTGGAATTGGGTTACTATACTTAATGTGAGTGCACTATATATTTTATTAAATAATCCAGGAGTTATCCCCAAGATATATCAACCCTCCAAAATATTTCTGACACCCCTAATATATTTAGAATACCCCTATATGTTTTTAAATGCACCCCGTACGTGAAAACCGAGCCCGAAATACAATATAGCATTTAAAAATAAATTAAAAACAAGATATATTAAGTTGAGGCGGGACGCGTAGGACCCACCCCAACCTTACGCGGGCGGTATGAAGGTTGAAACCTGAATTCGTTGATTCTTTAAGTTCAAGTGGGCCGCGTAAACTCTTGCTCCATCCTTCGCGGGCCGCGACAGCTATAAGATAAGGAGAAACCCGGTGCTGACACGTGTCGATGACTCAGCGACCATTTGCCGCCCTAGCTGCCCTCGCGGGCCGCGTAAACCTTCCCCTCATCTTACGCGGGGCGCGACAAAGTGCTGGATCAGCACTATAAATAGGATCGATGGCCTTCAGTTACAATTCGTTCATTCTTCATTTCTCAGTCACAATTTCTGAATAGAAGGCATAATACTCGGGTATTATACCCCTAATTAGCGAGGTTCTGCTCTGTTATAAGTATTATAACCCCAGTTACGTAATAGATACGCTGCCCGATTGATTTAGGGTTCCGTAATAACTGTCGTGGTTCTGCCCGACGTAGTTATTGGAATACCGTCTCGTGGAGGGTATCATTAATATTTTCAAAGGGTTATGATACTAATCTATATACATTGGTGTAAATTATAGATTATTCCCGGGAAACCCTTACGCGAAGTCTAAAATAGCAATGTGAGTTTATCCTCTTTTTGTTAATGTTTTTGGGAATAATTTACAAAACCTTAATGCTTTACAATGTGATTAAGCGGTGATTGAGTCTTTGTAGTTCTTCAATTACTGCCGGTATGTTGGGGTTTTGTATACAAAATTTACTACACTGTGAGTAGTAAGTCAAGGTTGAGAGTACGTTACCATTGGACAATGAGTTAGCCAATGTGTAATATGACCCACAAGTCAGTGGATTGATAGTACCAAATGGAGTAATTGTGTAGACATAAACAATGTGATCGCTCTCAATACTGTTCACTGTGATTTTTATTTAAACTTGATTAAACTGGGATTCACTCACCAGTATTTCCTGCTGATAAAATATTTTAAACACGTGTTTCAGGTAACTTAGTGTGAAGCCAATAAAAGCCAGCTGGATAGCACTGAAGGCTTGGAAAAGTGGCAATAAAGTTACCTAAAATAAAATAGATGTTTTTATTAAATAAAATAGGATTTATTCCTATGAAAATGTGTGTACTGCAAACTTGGGTTTTCCCCATGTATTTGTATTTATAAAATATGGTGGTTTACTCTGATAAAATATTTCCTAACTACGGTCCTGATGAAAATTCCGCTGCCAAATTAATAAACACTGATACCACCGAAAATGGCTCGCGGCCGCCCGTTCCCGGGAATTAGGGATCGGGGGTTGTGACAGAAGGTGGTATCAGAGCCTAGCCACTGGTTCAAGCCAAAGAAGTGTTCTGCTGACACTTAAATTTTAAATTCTGTGTTAGGAAATAACTTATGTGATTATATGTTTATAATATTTGACTATTTGTTAGTCTACAGTATGGGTAAGCAAAGAATTTCGGACATCTATCGTCAACTAGATAGTTCACCAAAAGATAAGGGAACCCCATTTCAACCAAATCCCTTAGGATACTCAGCAGATATTGAGGAAGGAATATTTATTCGTAAGGCACAGTCTAAGAAACCATTTACCACTAAGAAAAGAAATTGGATTATTAGCAAAAGTCGAGAGAAAATAAAGAAATCACAACCAAAGGGAGCGATAATTAATCAGGAAATAAATGCACATACTCAGGAAATAGGCAATAACCTACTACGGAAAGGTGAATTAGATGAACAATGGGTAAATCTCCATATGTTAGCCACTACAGCAGTAAATGCTAACTGATATCAAATAGTTGAACGGCCAAACCAGTACCAGTACCCATGCCGCCTATGAGCTAGAAACTTTAAAAAGGAACTTTGCCTATTAGATAACAACTTAGTAGAGACATGAGATAGAATAAACTTTACATAGAGGCATGTTGATCATAATACTCCTATAACATATATAGACTAAAATAAGTTATGGATGCATAATCCCTAGTTTATTTTGAATTCCAGTTGTAGTTTGTAATAAATACATATATATATATGAGTCGCAATGTTCGCCGTTTTTAATCAATCCATTTTTATGATTGTACTTAAATGTTTGTACTAGAAATTTTGTCTGTAATGATTAATACCACCTACTCAAATAATATCATAATATACATCAAACTAAGTTAGTTATTAACAAAGCAGTTATGTTTATGATTCTCTTTTGAAACCAATCATTTACTTTGGTTTCAAATACATATTGAAATATATGGTATAAAGCTTTAAAACTTTGTGGTTTTAATAATATTGTTTCAAAATAATTTATATTTAAATAAATAAAACCAAAGCTATTGAATTAACCAAAAGGATTCTAAGAAATATTAAAAATTTAAAAGATTGCTTTAGTGGATCTAGCCAAAGCAAGTTTTGAAACCCAGGTGTACCAATTTACCACTCCGTTTTATCCTTTCTGGTTTATAACTAGTTAACCTTAAGACTTCCTACTTTCATAGTTTTATGAAATAACTGATATTGGGATTACTTGTAAAAGTTTATATTTGAAATACTTAGTAATAAAATAGATGGTTAAATGAATATGATGGGTATTCATGATTAAATAAAATCATTTAAAATTTTTAGAGATTTGGGTTGGTTGGACTGCGTAGAAAAGGCCTAACTAAACGATGAAAGCATTTCTATAGGTATGTCCAGAATAGGTCTTATGCCTGGAAATAATTAATATAAGATTTTAAGATTAATCCGTCATATTTGTTACAGAATTGTGTATCCTAAATTATAAAGAAAAAATATTCGAGTCAGCTGACTAATGTATAATAGTTAAATAATACAATATTATTAAATGAGTGGAGTTGATAAATTGGAAGTTAAACTTACCCCAAGTAGTTGCGAAGTTTTTGATTTTGGTTTATTAGCACATGGTTTGTTGGTTTGCCTAAAACCATAAATTAATTATTTTTATTAAGATGTTCTTTCTCAAAATAATTTATTAGTTTAAACTTAAATTAATTTTGTAGTACATCTTTGGAGTATCTTTAACGAAATACTTGAGGGAAATATTTCAAACAGGTGTTAAAGTTTGACAAAAAAAAATAGAAATCCATTAGTACATATGGGTATCTATCCTACACGGTTTTTGGTTGGAAAATAATATGATATCTAAAGTCTAATATAAAATTTTCAAATATTCGACTCGTACAGTAAGTCAAATACATTTTTTTACTTATATATTACACTTATAATCTTATAACTCATAATATTTTAGTACATCCGTACCTTTTATATTATTAGTATAATGATAAAACATTTTACAATGATATATGAATAGTATATTTTACTATAAGATAGTACAGTAAGTAAAAGATATATTTTATATCTAAAATTTTAATAAAATATCATGGTGTAATAAATTCTAATAAGTGTAATATAGTATATAGAATAGTATATGCACTTATGTTATAAGTCTGTCGCTGGTTTATTAAAATGTAACAAGGCTATTAGATCTTTTTACTAAAATATGTATACTGTAGGATCGGTTTGCGACCCGAACGAGTCGTTCAGAAGAGATTTATCAGTTTCAGAGGCGGAAACTAAGAAACCGATTGCGAAACAGCTTGCGTATCACTTTAACACTGATTATATTGATATACTATCGTTTACAATCAGTCCTCACACCGGCAGCACCTCGGTATGGAATTTCAGAAAACTTTACAAATGAAATCTACACAAGCCTATATATACTATTCAGATTTCGCTTGGAAACACTTCAAGCGAAACCTATATAAACATTTCAAGCGAAATATATGACTTGTATTTTGTCTTCAAGCGAAATCTTCAAATCTGATTTATGTAAATGATGATGTCATTGTTGTGATGTCATCCTTGATGTCACACATGTGATGTTATCATTCTATAAGATGATGTCACGCTTGATTAGATCTGCAACGAAAACCAAGACTCGACATAAGACGAAGACGACAGATGAATGCACCAACAGACTCCCCCTCAGATGTTGACGAGTCTTAAGTGTCGAGTATTCTCAATCTTCAGTCTTTATCGGTCTTTTTCTTTATTAGCATATACCAGAATCTTCTCCTTGGCTTTAACCTCGTCAGACTCCCCCTATCATTATGATGGGATCGCCATCTGGAATTAGCTATCACCTTGAGATCAATCTCTGGCTTTATCTCTTGTTCATCATATCTTCTGCATACTTCTCAACAAAACATAAGTTTTTACTTAAAACAATAAGAAAAACTTACAAGAAATAGTTAAATCAAGTTCAAATTAATCACCCTGATTAACTAACCTCAACTTCTTTCTCAAAAAATAAATTTCTCAATTCAATACACACACTCCCAAACCAGTTTATCATGTTTAGCACTCGGAATTTTGAAAATCAGCTTTTCAACATCAGTTGTCGAAAATCTTTTTGACTTTTTCAAAAGTTTATGCTAAAACTCACTGAAAATCTTTTTGAATTTTTGAATGTAAAGAAATGCAATAAAGAAATATTTACAGACAATATTTTTGTGAGCTTGTGTAAGAGGATCATATCAGTTTATATGACCAATCACTAGCACCGTTAAGCTTTAAACATTTTCAGTTCTAAACGATTCACGTAGATTGACGATATGTTTGTCCAAATAAACTCAATCTAAAAACTTTCGAAATGCTTACCGATACGTTAAGGTATAATAAGATAGCACTAAATTCTTATGGACCCCAGGATCTCAGCATATCCCCTCATCATGCAATACACTAACTCAAGTAATGCCTTTAAACTTTTATCAACTGTGATTTGTGCGAAAACAAAGCAGAATGTTTAAACATTAACAATCAGGTCGATACTTCCGTATACGCAGAGAAAGTCCAATGTTTAAACAAAATAAGAAAAATAAAACAAGTTGAAGTTGTTTAGGCTTTAACCACCAGGTCGATACTCCCGTATACGCAGAGGTGATCCAAAGCTTAAACGAAACACCAAAGAAAATAAAGCAGAATGTTTAGGCAACAACATCCAGGTCGATACTCACGTATACGCAGAGGATGTCCGATGCTTAAACAAAATAAAGAAATAAAACAAATTTAAATCTTTGCAAAATAAAATGCACAATCACAGCGACTTTTCAGCAAAGTTTGTAAAAGTTCACAAACTTAACCAGTTTTATGTCTTATGACAATCAGCGATTACTGAGTAGGTACACAATCAAGAAGGACAAAACCAAGTACTACACTTTCAACCGTGTTTCCCACTAGAACTAGGCTTTTCATTTTAGGTTTGTATCGTTCTCGCAAATCTACTAGTCTAGCTGAGCCTACCGTCACATCTTTAGTGAGATCGTTTATCACATTTTATCTCTCCATTTCTTTAGCATGTTGTGACAGTCCAACTGATCTACTATCATTTCCTCTTTTTGACAACAAAAACTCATTTTGAATTTCTTCAATGTTTTTGACATTTTCAAATTTTCTAATTTTTTTAAAATTTTTACTCCCCCTAAAATCAAAATATGTCTCAATTTTGATTTTCTGGGAAAATTTGAAACAAACTGTACAAGAAATGTGACAACATGATGAGAATCACTTCAATTCTCCATTCACTTGGCATGAACAATCAGAACTCCCCCTCACAACAAACTATTTTCCCATTATGATCTCAAAACACTTAAGTTTGTTTTAATCAAAATGGTTTTTCCGGAAAATTAGTTTTGTTGATTTTGTAAAACCATTAGTAGGTTAGGGATTTGGTTCATCACATTGTTTTTCAACCACTTGTAGAAAATCAGATACAACTTAATGTCCCTGATTTACCACTTGTAAGATCAACCTGATTCAAAATCCTGAATCACTTGTAAAAATCACAAACATACACCTCAAACCTGCTTTTCAACCAATTTACCATCTGTTGGTTGAATTCTCAAAGTGCCGATTCCTACTCCTCGCTTACAAACCTGGGAGTTCCGGCAAGTCCTGCTTTTCAAAAACACATTTAACATGATAAAGAATGATGCCGATTCATGATCCACGATTACCAACTTGGGATCTCCGGCAAGTCAGGTTTTTCTATTTGAACAGATTCACCCAAGCCTGACAATCCTCGGGTGATTTTGAATTCTTGTTCAACAATGGTGGAAAATTTTCATCATCCATTGTTAAACCTGAATTCTCCAATTTTACCTCAATCAATGGCTCCTCTGGCTTTGACGAACCAGAATCATTGCCTGCACATGGCTTGTCTGACTTCGACATGTCAGATTCATCGCCTGAAGGTGGCTTGTCTGACTTTAACATGTCAGATTCATCGCCGACCATTTTCTTCTTTTTCTTTCCCTCTTTCGTCCTCAAATTTGTATCCGATGAATTCGTCTTGCTTGACTTTGCCATCGAGGAAGTCGATTCATCAGAACTCTTATTTTTACCAACAGATGAACCCGAGGACAAGATCTTCTCGAGATACTCTCTCGCCTTCTTTCTCTTCTTCCTCAGTCTGTGTTTTTACCCATGAGAAAGCTTCACTTTCTTTTCTTGAACTTTAGGTTCTTGAACCTTCCGTTCTTTGGGCTTGACATTGACTGGTTTCTTTGCCATCTTCTGAGAATTAACCCTCAATCTTTCATTTGATCTCCTTGGGCAATCTCTGGCAATGTGACCTCTGATGTTGCAGTTAAAGCATCTCCTTGTCTCATAATTCCAACCTTGGCAGTTAACAGCAATGTGTCCTTGATAACCACATCGGTAACACACTCTGTTATCGTACCAATCACCATTTTCAGCCCAAATGCTCAAATCAAAGCACTGTTTGGCTTGGTGATATTCCTTGCTCCTCTTGATTGCTGGATTTGACTTTTGAGCACTGTGGTCCGACCTGCACCACTTATTACCAACAATTTTTGAGTTTTGATTTTCCAATTTTTGTGGTTTTTTATCACGATTGGATGATCGATCTGATGAGCTGTTATTCTCTTTTTGAACATTTTTCAAATTTTTAATTTTTTGTTTCTGTTCCACTTTCTTCTTCAAAGGTTTTTGCTTAGAGCATTCTCCTTTTTCAGTTGATTGTGGAATAGTTTCTTGAAACTTTTCTTTTAATTTCAAAAATAAATTCTTTTTCTTCATATTTTCATTTTCATCATCAGATTTCTCATCACAATCTTCAACTTTGACTTTGTCAAAGTTTGTGATATTGTCACTTATTGGATCTGAATTAACTGGTTTTGGGCAAGGAATAGCTGAACTATTCACAAACACCTTCAACTTTTCTTCCCATTCCTTGATTTTCTTTTGAGCACATTCTGCCTCTTTTTCAAGTCGAATGATCTTTTCAAGATGAGAATTGATTGCAATTTGTTTTTCAAGATTGTTTTTACCAAACTTATCTCTCTCATCTTCTAAAATTTTTATTTGACTTTGAAAAACTTTTTCAATCTTTATTTTTTCATTTTCCAAATTGTATATTTGATTTTTCAAAACATTTTCTGATTTTTTAAGATTTTTGTTTTCTAATGACAAACTCTCTACATTCTTCAAGAGTTTGGCATTGTCTGTCTCAGATTTTTCACAGTTCAAGCATTTCCCAGAAATCTGTTTCTCTTCAGTTTTGTTTCAACCTTTAAAACTGAAATATTTTCAACCTGTTTCTTCTCCTCATGAACACTTTCATCCTTACTCTCTTCTTCTGATGAACAATCAAAAATAGGTGCATCTTCTGCAACCTCTTTCTTTAACTCTGGTTCAGGATTCACAGATACAGGTTTTTCAGATTCTATTTTCTCAACCTTGACCGATGGAACTTGTTCAATCTGCTCAGCTCTGATCTTTTCTTTAACAATAACTGCCTTTTGATTCTTTCTTTTTGCATCTTGTTTTTCTTTCAACTTTTCAATTTTATCGGCATAAAATAATTTTCCACTACGTTGACTAGATGGAAGTTGTTGTTTAAGATATTCAAGTTTCCGGATTTCCTCTTCATAATTGCCAATATCTTCATCAGATGAATGATCAAAAACCGGAACCTTTTCAACTACTTCTTTTGCTGAGACTGTTTCTCCTTCTTGCTTTATTGGATTATACTGCTGAGATTCATAATACACTTATGCCAATAATTCCTCAAAATCCATGTTTTGAACAGAAATTTGAAGCGAAATCACTTGGTGAAGTTCAAGCGAAATCAGACTTTTAGACAAACATTCACTTTCAAGCGAAATCAAGACTATACTGTTTCAAGCGAAATCAAATCTAAAACAGTTATTTCAAGCGAAATCCAAGAAACCTATTTCGCTTGAACTTGTCAAGCGAAATCTTCTAATACAAGTCCAACGATTCAAGCGAAATCCAACAAATCTATTTCGCTTGAACTTTTTCAAGCGAAATCCTTTGTATTTCAAGCGAAATTTTGTATATTGTGAACTTTCAAGCGAAATTATCAACTAATCTCAAGCGAAATCATGATGATGTCAGCAAAACGATCTGATTTTGGTCCGATTGAACAAGATTTAATCCGATTTTAATGCTGAAACTTTTCAGGATTCATTAATACATGATTACGCACAAGATATATGAATATGAGCCGATTTAAACCGTAAAAATTTGTTCGATTTTGAAAGAAGGTGTAGAAAATCAGAAAAACTGACAAAAACGAGCTGTTTTGGCGAAATCTCTTCCTCCTGAGCTCTGATACCACTTGTAGGATCGGTTTGCGACCCGAACGAGTCGTTCAGAAGAGATTTATCAGTTTCAGAGGCGGAAACTAAGAAACCGATTGCGAAACAGCTTGCGTATCACTTTAACACTGATTATATTGATATACTATCGTTTACAATCAGTCCTCACACCGGCAGCACCTCGGTATGGAATTTCAGAAAACTTTACAAATGAAATCTACACAAGCCTATATATACTATTCAGATTTCGCTTGGAAACACTTCAAGCGAAACCTATATAAACATTTCAAGCGAAATATATGACTTGTATTTTGTCTTCAAGCGAAATCTTCAAATCTGATTTATGTAAATGATGATGTCATTGTTGTGATGTCATCCTTGATGTCACACATGTGATGTTATCATTCTATAAGATGATGTCACGCTTGATTAGATCTGCAACGAAAACCAAGACTCGACATAAGACGAAGACGACAGATGAATGCACCAACATATACAAATCCTATCTTCTCATAAGTATAAGTATATTATACTATACGAAAATAATATACTGTACATTTTTTATTCTTGCACGATAAAATGTTCCTAAACATTCATTTTTCAAACTAGAATTTAAAATGGATGCCCCACATAAAAATATTTGAATCAAATGTGTGTTTAGTACGTTTGTCCTTTATAAAACTTTATTTAAAAAATCAGATTACAATTTTAATATTGTAATATCTTTAAATAAATTATTATTGTATGGGATATACATACATATTCTAATACATGTATATTATAATTTATTCTTATAAAGGAAAATGTAGGAATGTGATAATTAGAATAGATATATAGATGGTTACTTGAGGAGAAATTATTAAGGTAACATAAATAGTGAGTCTGGTATTTCATTAGTTAAAAATGAAACTGTTCTTATAAGTCCAGAAAAATTTATATTCCAAAATATTATATTTGACAGAAATTTATTTCAATATACTACTTTTATAAAAGGATAAAGTAAAGTCATGGAAATAAGCTTGATGATTGGTACCATCGGATTTATAGTTATTATTTTATATATGTGTGTATATATTCCGTAAGTTAATATTAACTAGAGATTTGAAATTTTATACACATATATGCCTATACCCAATAAGAATTTCTTGATGGTATACCCAATATATTATCTTCTGTGAGATAACATAAGAGAAAATGTCATTGGTAATTCATATGAAAACATAAAGTTATTATAAGAATAAACCATAAAACCTACTATGTTTTCAAATGCCATTTGTCTCAATGAAATATTCCTTGTAACAGGATCTAAGATTTTATATGCATAAATAGAGTTAGCTGTAAATATACTCTTCACATTTAACCAAACCATAGTATCAATGGAGACAATGAAATATTTGAAACTCCATTCTCCAACCAAAAGAAAACCACAACCATAATAATATCTATGCTTAAATGAAAGAGTTGGAATATTGATATTCACTGGTAACAACCAGGACAGTATTTAGACTTGAACCTAAGAAGAATGCCTTAGTATAAAGCTTTGAGATAAGTCAATTACTTGCATAGATAAAGTGTGATGGTTATTGGTATCCCGTGAGGATGATGACTAGAACAGTGCCTGTATGATAAATAAGCGATAACAACTGGCCACTGTTATTTCTTGTTTATTGATACTACTCGGTTCTAGAATATGATCTATCATGAGAATACTGATTTCCTTGTTTCTTGATGCAAACTATAATAAATGATGTACTTTCAAAATCCTGATTTGAGAGAAATCTATTTATGAGAAATACAATGATAACTACCTCTCCGGTAAAACTGGGCATGGTGCGGTAGACTCTCCAGCTTGTCCGGGTGAGATGGGGTTACCTCTCCGGCGAGACCGGGTGAGATGGGGTTACCTCTCCGGCAAGACCGGGTGAGATGGGGTATATGTTATGATAATGGAATTCCCAAAATAGTGCTATGATCTGATGTCTGAATTTATTAAATACATTGACCTTATAAATGGTATGTATACTACCAGTATGTGAAATATATGATTATATAGACGTGTATGTCTATGAGGAAATTCAAAGACCATATTGATTGACAATTAGGAATAAATCATGAACAAGTGTGTCAATGATAATTTTAGATTTATTTATTAGGAATCTCTCGTATACGTCTCTAAATTCCGATATCAAACACTATTTCGTTTGATCATCCGTCTCGAAATTCGTGCGACAAGATGAACAACAGGAACTCTATAAGTTGGAACACCATCAAAAGTATAAGAATTCCTCTTGCATTACCTTAGAATATTGACGCATTAGGAAACCTATGCTAAAACACGAAACATCTAAAAACATACGCTAACAGTAATGTTACTTTCATTCAGAACTCTTGAAAAGATAAGAGTCTCAAAACATAGAGAATAGTTCTGGTCAAAGTAAAGTGAAATTCAAAACAAGGACCTGAATATACCGAGAAACTAAACTAACTAAATATTCATCCATATTTCAGGGAATCTCGAGGACGAGATTTAAAATAAGGTGGAGAGGATGTAACATTCCCAAAAATTTTATTTATATAAAAACTTATTAAGGATGCGTCATGGGTAAGTTGACCAATGGAAATATGATGTATTTTGGGCAAGCGTATGAACCATTTAATAATTAAATTATAAAAATACATTATATTTGAACCTACTATGTTTTTAAGAAAACTTGGTTCAAAATATAGATAAAATTATTTTCGTTCTAATGGCATATTCAGCATTTTATAAAACATCATATTTTATAAGTTATACACGCCAAATGAGTGAAGCAGTTAAATTAATAATATAAATATAATAAAGAAAGTGTAAAATAAAAGTAAAAACATCTACATATGTACGTACACATAATAATATAATAATAATAATAATAATAATAATAATAATAATAATAATAATAATAACTAAACACATGATAATTGAAAAGAATGCATGCATGTGTAAATATGAGAATTTAATATGCATGGGCACTTCTAACGTGTCATGCATATAGCTAACAAAGAACCTTTGTAATAAATGCACTGAGTATACGTGGAAGATGCATTCACGAAAGCTTACTCCTTAAGTTCGGCCAGTAGAGTATAAATATGGAGTCCCTTCAGCAAACAAATGTACTCAGTCCTTTCCTTCATATTGACCTCTCCCTCTCTACACTTTTATAATCTATTTTCCTTTAAAGTATTACACCTATAAAAACTTCAAAGCCCTGCCTATTTTAAAGTATTGTAGCCCCTGATCACTAATACCCTGTCCAAGTGACGTAGGGCCCCGTAACGTATGTCAAGGCTCTGCCTAAATTCGTTGGGGTTCTGTCTCGTGACGTAGGGATAATGTGGAATTGGGTTACTATACTTAATGTGAGTGCACTATATATTTTATTAAATAATCCAGGAGTTGTCCCCAAGATATATCAACCCTCCAAAATATTTCTGACGCCCCTAATATATTTAGAATACCCCTATATGTTTTTAAATGCACCTCGTACGTGAAAACCGAGCCCGAAATACAATATAGCATTTAAAAATAAATTAAAAACAAGATATATTAAGTTGAGGCGGGCCGCGTAGGACCCACCCCAACCTTACGCGGGCGGTATGAAGGTTGAAACCTGAATTCGTTGATTCTTTAAGTTCAAGTGGGCCGCGTAAACTCTTGCTCCATCCTTCGCGGGCCGCGACAGCTATAAGATAAGGAGAAACCCGGTGCTGACACGTGTCGATGACTCAGCGACCATTTGCCGCCCTAGCTGCCCTCGCGGGCCGCGTAAACCTTCCCCTCATCTTACGCGGGGCGCGACAAAGTGCTGGATCAGCACTATAAATAGGATCGATGGCCTTCAGTTACAATTCGTTCATTCTTTATTTCTCAGTCACAATTTCTGAATAGAAGGCATAATACTCGGGTATTATACCCCTAATTAGTGAGGTTCTGCTCTGTTGTAAGTATTATAACCCCAGTTACGTAATAGATACGCTGCCCGATTGATTTAGGGTTCCGTAATAACTGTCGTGGTTCTGCCCGACGTAGTTATTGGAATACCGTCTCGTGGAGGGTATCATTAATATTTTCAAAGGGTTATGATACTAATCTATGTACATTGGTGTAAATTATAGATTATTCCCGGGAAACCCTTACGCGAAGTCTAAAACAGCAATGTGAGTTTATCCTCTTTTTGTTAATGTTTTTGGGAATAATTTACAAAACCTTAATGCTTTACAATGTGATTAAGCGGTGATTGAGTCTTTGTAGTTCTTCAATTACTGCCGGTATGTTGGGGTTTTGTATACAAAATTTACTACACTGTGAGTAGTAAGTCAAGGTTGAGAGTACGTTACCATTGGACAATGAGTTAGCCAATGTGTAATATGACCCACAAGTCAGTGGATTGATAGTACCAAATGGAGTAATTGTGTAGACATAAACAATGTGATCGCTCTCAATACTGTTCACTGTGATTTTTATTTAAACTTGATTAAACTGGGATTCACTCACCAGTATTTCCTGCTGATAAAATATTTTAAACACGTGTTTCAGGTAACTTAGTGTGAAGCCAATAAAAGCCAGCTGGAGAGCACTGAAGGCTTGGAAAAGTGGCAATAAAGTTACCTAAAATAAAATAGTTGTTTTTATTAAATAAAATATGATTTATTCCTATGAAAATGTGTGTACTGCAAACTTGGGTTTTCCCCATGTATTTGTATTTATAAAATATGGTGGTTTACTCTGATAAAATATTTCCTAACTACGGTCCTGATGAAAATTCCGCTGCCAAATTAATAAACACCGATACCACGAAACTGGCTCGCGGCCGCCCGTTCCTGAGAATTAGGGATCGGGGGTTGTGACATATAACCTCGGAAGGTTATTCCCTATACAACTATGGTCACAAAATATGTTTGGTCGGATCCTAATGATCGACCAAACGGGTCGGGTTTGAAAGTCTAAGCGGTTGTTTAGACCAGCTTATCTTACGACCCTATATAAGCACTAAACTAAAGTGACGAGTTAAACATGTTAAAACATGTTTAACGAAGTTAGAAAACAAGTTTGATATCAAAACAAAGGGTTTTGATACCCAATAATAGTTTGGTTGCAAAATACGCATAAACGCGTATTTTGACCGAAACTATGACTCGTCACTATGCCTAAATAACATGGTAATCAGTAGGTATAGTCACAAAGGACTATGACCATCGTGATTACGCTCACGTTGCGAAGTTCAAACGAACTTCGTGTTGACCATTGACTGGTCAAAGCAGAAAGTCAAACATTGTTTGACTTTCACGCTTAAAAACGCATAAAAGCATGAAAGAAACTTACAAAAGGTCCAAGCTTGAAGATTTGAACTCAAATTGCTCAGGTATGAAGCTAGAGAGCTTTAACTTAGAGCAGAAATGAGAACAAATGTGAAGAACCAAATGAATCAAGGTGGGTATTTATAGAGTTTGGACAACCGTTATGATCGTTTCTTGGATTACGAGCTTCAATCCCAACCATCCAAGTGTTACCCACTGAAATACAATACTATGGGTGCCCAAAACAAGCTCAAGGATTGAAGGAAACCATGAACAAAACCAAAAACCAGCTGCTGAAATGAAGTACTGATTTTTGCTGATCTGGGCATTGGTCGCTCCCCGCGTAGACTCAGTAAGAGTCTTACGCGCCCCGCGAGGGCCAACTTTGGCAGAATGTCAGAAATGGTCCCTGAATGTCCAAAACTTGCTTTTCGATGCGTTTTTGACATGTTTAAGCCCCGTTAACCTCATTTCAAGGCTCTACAATGAAGTTAAAGTATAGGAAACATGAAACATGCTCAAAAACATCTCGGATGTCAGTTCGTTTGGCCGTACGATTGCGTTGTTCGGTTAATTACGACGAAACTCGAACAGACGCGAAAAATGATCCAAATTACGCGACGAATGGAGTTTTATCATGCCAATCACTAAAATAAAATATTTTAATGATTACAAAAATTTTTGGATGTCCGGATATACTCAGAACGTAAGATATGCGCGAAAATGCAAACTTATGCACTTTTTGACGCTTTTAGTCCCTGTTTGACCAAATAAGTTTATTTTAGCATACTGAACCCCTCAAAGCCTATTTCTAAGCTATGTAAAGGATATTTATGGTATTTTTAACTTATGATCATGTTCCGGAAGGTTCGATATCATATGAATCGGTAGACTTTCGCAGTTTGACGCAAATAGTCCCTACGATCGAGTAAACTTGATTTCGACACACCAAACATTCCAAAACTTATTTCTAAGTTATGTAAAGGTTATTTAAGGTATGTTAAACCTATTTCACTGTTCTGGAGTGTTTTTCGCATTAAACTGATTACATCAGTTCGCGTATAACTTTCCAGAAAGCGATTTAGAGCTCGAATCGAACGAGAATTGATATGTGCAAATGATACACATATTTATACAAATCCCAAGTATGAAACACAATATTTCATTGATTTGGTATTTGTTTGATGGTCAAAGAGGCACAGATGTCATACTATTGAAGGTGGTTTCCACTCGGTTGCTTATGCAAACTGTTGTGTAGCACCATTAAACCAAGATTGGTTCCAAATCTAGAGGACTTTCACGAATTTATACAAGATCTAAAGGAATTTCACATATGGATCTGACGGAGTTTCTCATGTTTCCGGCTCAGATCTGATAAACTTTCACAATTTGCAACCTATTTCTGAACTTTTCTTCTGATTTACATAAGACATTGATGAAATCGGACTCGAAAAGACTCTCGACTCGTTCCTTAGTCGAGAGTCGGCTTGAATACTGATTTCCACCGAAACACGACCGATTAACCAAACATGAAATTCCATCAAGAATAGCTCGTCGGTTCGAAAGGGGTTAAACCCATCCGATCGAATGGGCTGGGTTTTGGTAGGTTTCTATTGTTTGACACATTATCACGCTGTCTCTGTTAAGTCAAAGCTCAGAAAACTTTTCAAAACTTCACCTACTGACCATCTGTTCAAATGGTCATCCGATCGGATGACCATCCGTCCAGATGATCTAATTATGATAACACCTGCTGTTTGTTTTTACAGGACACTGTGATCAAAAACTTACACAGTTCAAAGACACCTACGCATTGTTCGAATGGCCATCCATTCGAATGGTCATCCGCTCGGATGACCATCCAATCGGATAGAGCCCTTCCGTTCGAATGGCCATCCGTCCGGATGACCATCCGTTCGGATGACCATCCGCTCAGATAGTCTGTCAGACACTTTGACTCGATTTTTGTATTGTTCGACACTCTGTTCCCGACCGGGTCAGCACTTAGAGGACTTATGCTCTGCTCCCGCACGCAGGCTGATCCAGCGCTCCCTTCGATCCAATCCTACTGTGTTTAGGATTTAAGCACCCACTGTGAGTATACTCGATCCCTTTTTGCTTTAACACTTTCGAATGCAACATGTATTCTATATCAAAACACTTGACACTTGAAACTTGTTTATAAACATACTCTATCCGTATTAAACATGAAAACATGATACTTGTGAAACTTGAGTCTTTTATGCTATGTGAACATTCTATTCTTATGTGTAGCTCGCCTTAACAATTAAAGCGCTATAGGGGTAACGCACCGCTCTTTGAGTCTTGGGGAGTATTGTTAAGTTTTGATTCTTTTACCTCCTCTTCGTTGCGACGAAGTAGGAAAGGCACGTTAACGCGATGGAGATTTGGGTTATCATATGAACCACGTTACCTAGCATGTTGAAACTTGTGATATGTTGGTCATGTTGGATATGAGTTTATATACGTTTAAACTATTACTCTATGTATTCAAACTTGTATATTATCCAACATTTTTGTTGATTGTATTTTAATACATGTTGCAGGTTGATAATAGCAGGGGAAACAAGAAATCAAGCTAGGATGACCTTAGAAACTCATCTTAGATAAATGCTATTTTGAAACTTGTTGAATTTGGATGACATTTTGATACAAATTTTGATCATGTTTGGTTTGTATGACAATTTAGTCTTTAATATGAAATTTTGATTAAACAATATTGTCACAATTAGTTGTTATGGATTCTCTTGAGCAATCAGATTCGCTTAGTGCCACGCCCCGATGTTTCCGCCATCGGTTGGGGTGTGACAACATGGGAGTTAGAAATATGGATAGTCACTAATAATGGATGCATTAAAATATAAAAAAAATATGGAACGAAGAAAAGTGTAAATGAAGTTTTACCGTTTCTAATCTTAACTTGGGAGGGCCCCGGTTGCAGCAGCGGTTAAGATTCTAGTAATGTTGGCACCTCGAGGCACAATAACACCATCCCTTATGGAAATAAATTGTTGACCTTGACTAGATTTTCCCAGTTCAAATATGTCAGATAAGAATCTTAGTATAGAATATGACATATCAGTAGCAAAAAGGTTTTGCATGTTTATTATATTTAAAACCTATTTTATTTGCAAAAAGGGTATTACCGTCATATATAAACTTTATACAAGAACTCGAAGTTAAAGTCAATATATAACCTAACTTAACATCCCAATAAGTCCTAAATATGATATCACAACAGTAAGTAAAGTGATTCATGTCAAAATTATGTTTAAGACTTGATTTGCATGCAAAAGGGCATTTTAGTCCTTATAAAAGCATATTTTTTGATTAATTATGTAACTTCAGTTTATGACCAAAATGTAAGTGCCAAAATTTGCTAAATATGTTTACTAATCAGTACTTAGTTCATTTTGCATGCTCATTTATATTAAAACCCTTATTTTTAGACAAAAGGGCATACTAGACAACATATAGCATAATAACGGAAAGAAGTGAATAAACTTAGATTACTATGTGACCGTGTAATATAACCTCAGAGGGTTACACTACAATATAATATGGTCACTAAGGAACCTTAATGCATAAAGAAATTAAGCTAATTCGGGTCAGAACTGAAAGTCAAAGCAAAAGTCAAGCTTTTTCGACTTTTGGTTGCGAACCGAGCTTAAACTTAGAATTGTCGGGTTGAACATGTTTATACATGTTCTAATAATGTTTACCAAGTTATTAGAGTGATAAAACATGTTTTATTTACATTATCAGATTTGAATTTATTTAAAAACCGACCAGTTTGACTTTTTATTTTAATTACTTTAACCCGACAATTAACTAAGTAAACGTGGTAATTAGGAGGTTCCCTTTTGAGGGATTAACACCTACCTAATTATGATCACATAGCCATATTCGTCTCGAACAATGGCTGGACCGTTTAGGTCTAAACCGAAAGTCAAAGCCTTTTAGCGGCAACTTTGACTTCCGGCTTTTAAAAACTTAAAAACCAAACAAGAGAGGCTAGGTGTCACACCCCGATCGCGTAAAACAACAAACCGCGGTGGAAATGTCGGGGAGTGTCATAACAGAATCATTGTTTCATAACACATGGAAATTGAAGTTTTTTTTATTAAATTGAAAGAGGTTACAATGTCTTATAAACAAAGAAACGGAACTTAATTAACTAGTCTTGCATCTTTTATTGTCACTAAGGCCCTCGTCCAATCCTATGTTTGCATCATGATCATTTAATAACAACACCTGAAACACATGTGAAAATAGGTACGTCAGCATAAAAATGCCTGTGAGATACATAGGTTTTATATAAATAGGATGGCGTAACCACCCTAACCTCGGTTGGAGAGATCCCGGCACTAGTAGTAACCAACAAAACCAACGAACTAACTTTCAACAACCACAAAACTTCTCTCAACAACAAGGTGAACGAGAAAGGCTTGAAGATACGGTATCTCGCCTCATCTCCGACATCGAAAAGAAAAACTCGGATCGGTTTCAACAATTGGAATCGAATTTTAGAAATCAACAAGCTAGCATTCAAAACATTGAAAAACAATTAAATCAAATAGCTCAAAATTTCTCCGAGAGACCACAAGGCGCGCTACCTAGCAATACCGAAACCAACCCAAAGGCACAAGTACATCTCATCACATTGAGAAACCGAACCGTGGGTCCCGAGGAGGCTCCATTACCACCAACTGAAAAAAGCCAAACCGAGACTCCACCCGCGCTCCAACCAGAAAAGGCTTCTCCACCAAATCAAGAGCCCACCAAGACTCCTCCGGTTCCATACCCCGGACGGTTAATTCGTCAAAAGACCGATGAGCAATTCGTAAAGTTCGAAAATTTACTAAAACAATTGCATGTTAATATTCCTTTTATTGAGGTCCTGACCCAAATGCCTAAATATGCGAAATTTATGAGGGACTTCCTCACTCACAAAAGGAAAATTGAATCATTGCAATTAGTTAACTTAGGCGAAGAATGCTCCGCCTTAGTACTCAACAAACTCCCACAAAAGAAAATTGATCCGGGAAGCTTCACGATTCCGTGTTCGATTGGGGAATCCCCCATTCGTAATGCACTAGCCGATCTTGGGGCTAGCATTAACCTCATGTCCGCATCAATGTTCAAACGACTCGGCCTAGGAACAACGAGCCCTACAAAGATGAGCATACAACTCGCCGACCGATCCGTCAAATTTCCACAAGGTGTCGCCGAAAATCTATTGGTCAAAGTTGACAATTTCGTTTTCCCTGCCGACTTTGTCATCCTAGACATGGAGGAGGATGCCGATGTCCCTCTCATCCTCGGGAGGCCATTTCTAGCCACCGCCCAAGCAGTGGTAGATATGAATGACGGAACACTAACATTGAAGTTTGGGGACGAGGAAGTGAAGTTTGGAGTTGGAAAGAGAGTAGAAGACGAAGACCCGGTCAACTACATGAAGGTCATAGACTCAAGCTTGGATGACGCTCTCCGACGGTGTAACATGGGATGCAAAACATCCCACTTGGGTGACATATGACCATGCTTTGGGTCTAGCCAAGGACCCTTATAAACGTGGCGCACCACGGAGGCATTCCGCGGAACTATCCTTAGTTTAGTTTAGATTAATTTTTATGTTTTTTAGTTAGTTTTAATTTTCAGGAATAAAACACACTCGGGATGGCAAAGGATACAAGGGAAACTTGAACCAGCACCCCATGCAGGAAAACAGGGCCATCCGACAATTTTCTTCATTAACAGTAAGCTCAGCACGGGCCATGTCCGCCCAACACGGCCCCGTGCTGCACAGTCTATAGAAATGACCCAGTTCAGGTAAACTGGACACGGGCCGTGTTCACCCAACACGCCCCCGTGTCCAGGCTTCTGTTTTTTTTTGTTTAATTTTTGTTACTGGCACTTGAACACGGGGCCGTGCCCGGACAACACGGGGCCGTGTCCAGTGCCCAGTAACACAACTTTTTGCTTGATTCACACCTTTTACACATTTAATCAACCTAAAAATTTATTTTTGGGACACATTGAGGACAATGTGTAATTTAAGTGTGGGGGGATGCTAAAACCTTGAATCTTGCAAGTCCTAATAACAAGCCTTACACAAAACTCTATTGGAACCGCTAATCACCCCAAATTTTTTTCAAAAATTTTCATTTTTTTTTACTTGTCTAGGTTTAATTTGGGAATTTCAAAATTCTAAAAAAGGTTATATTTTTACAAATTTACAACCGATAGCGTCGTGATAAAAAGAACCAACATAAGAAAATTATGAAAAGGCATGACAAGCTTAGTTAAAATTTAATTATATATAATTGATCACATAAAAACCAATTCCCACAAAAGTGAGTTTTGAGCCTTTATTGAGCATACAAATACATATTTTTAAATTAAATGCTCATTTTTCGTTTCTTGTGTGAATAGCCGCTTGGTTCTTACGACTCTAGAACTTGCCACCACGATACATTCCCGGTCCTTACCAACTTAAACCCGAGTAAGTAAATGATGGAGGCATTAGGACTAACCCTTTTTATTTCTACACCATTATTTTTCTTTTTTTTTACCACCTACCCAAAATCCCCCTAGTTAACCCCTTTGAGCCTAAACCTTTTCATTTCTTAACCCAAATCAAACACCCTTTCACCCACCAAAACCTTTTTATTTTTAGCCCTTTGTTTTAGTAACAAGCTCGGTCTTTCGTAAGACTTTGAAAAAAAATTTTTGATGAAGCAAAAGAAATAAACAAACAAGTTCATCAAAAATAACTTTGTTTGAATAAAAGCTTCATCAAAATAAAAAAAAATTTGCAAAAATAAAAAGTCTTTCGAAAACCGACGCTTTTTACGTTTTTTTCGCCCTTTTCTACTAACCACTAACCCAACCACCTACCTTTAACCCAAGCCTAACCCTTCACCCAAAAGTCCTCTTGATATTTACAAAGGTATATAGTTAAAAAGGAGGAGGATTGATTGTTTGGCAAGCCTATGGTAGGAGTAAGTTCCATGCCGCTCTCGAGTGATTCACTAAAATACATCTTCGGCCGAGTGTTGAGTGATCCCCCGTGAGGTATGTGAACTTGTATATAAATAGAATTTTAAAGAGGCATGTGATGCCCTAATAAGTAATTTATCTTATGAAAAGTTTTAAATAAATCATGACGAATAGGAATGTAAATAAATAAAAATAAAACTTAATAGAGAATCTTGGAAATCCCGACACTCTATGACAAGCCCAAAAACCTTCTCTTCTACCCATTCCATTTGGAGTGTGAAGCCACATTATAAAGAGTTTTGCTTGAGGACAAGCAAAGATTCAAGTGTGGGGGTATTTGATGTGTGCAAAATGCAACATATAAATTACATCAATTGTGGCATAAAACTAACCCTTTTTTAGTACTAATGTTGGAAAAAGTGTGTTTTTGTCTTCCTTTTGTATTTTCAGGATTAAATGAGCTCAAATTAACAAAAGAAGCAAAAAGGCAGCTAAATCTAACATAAATAGAAGAAAAGAAATAAACGTGGCATGCCCGGCCTCCCTGAAAGCATCTTCCCAAGCAAAACAAGAGGGCAGAAGGCTGAACACGCCCCGTGCTCAGTGAGCACGGGGGCGTGCCCAAGTGTCAGCATAAAAGACAAAGTTGTAGAAGCTTCCATCGCCCACCACGGGACCGTGCTCAGCGGACACGGGGCCGTGGTCAACTATAAGATTCGCAGAATCCAGGCAAATCTTGATAGTACAGATATGCTTCTGCACACGGGGTCGTGCCCAGCGGACACGGGGCTGTGGTCAACTAATAAAGACAAGAGCAATTAATGAAGACAGAGAAGGATGTGGACACGGGGCCGTGCCCACTGGACACGGGGCCGTGCCTGAGCTTCTGTTCAGCCTATAAATAGGAGTGCTTGGCTCAAGCTCAAACCATCCCTTGGCACACCACCTCTCTCACACTTCACCCACCACCCACCACTACCATAACACCATCATCCACCACCATCATCCATTGTCCATCATAGAGTGTGTGAGTCGTCTCGGGATCCAAGATTGATCGTAAGAGTTCTTGACAATCAAGGCCATGTTTGCCTAAGTCTCTTACATCACTTGGTGAAGACAAGGTGTCTAGTGTAATACTTTTTATTTTTAATCTTTTCGCACTTTTTAATTGGTTATGTATTAATGACTTTAATAACTAGTTTCTTATATTGAAGGTGATTCTTCCTTATCGTTTGTCCGTGGTGTCTTGGCATTATTGTACTGTCTATATAAAATAAAAAAATTTCACCATTCATATCTCCACGGTCTATATGGAGGTATGTTGGCTACCTGGTCGGGGGTTAAGGGAACGGTTTGGTAAGAGTCTTGCCATTGTTCAGTGTATAGATCCTGCAAAGGACCTGGGACAAATTTAGTAGGACCTCCTTCAATACTTAACGGTATTGGATGGCGGGGGTCCAAACTCTTTGATCCCCTCATAAGTTAAACTATTATTAATATTTTAACCCGGCTACTTAGGACTGTATCCCTGCTGACTCAGACTACTTAGCCGAGGGTAACGTCGCCTTCAAAAGAGGGGCCTACCACATTATGCATTAATAACTTAATTAATTATCTTTCAATAATCCGACCCTTTAGGATTGTATCCTTGCTGACTCAAACTACTGGGTTGAGGGTAACGTCACCTCCAAAAGAGGGGCCTACTACAATAACTAAGATAATCTCTTAAATAGTGCAAAAGTGCGAAAATAATACAAGGTTACACTAAACACGAGTCGGAGCCAAGTGATTCATCTTGTCTATCTGTTTTATTTTTATTTTTATTTTCAGCATTTTAGTTAGTTTTTATTTTTCTAGTTTAAAACCTTTTTTTTCTAAACTTTTGATTTGATTAGACGTTGAGGATAAACCGGTACTAAAAGCTCGTGTGTCCTTGGACGACCTCGGTATCTTGCCAACACTATACTACGCTCACAATGGGTGCACTTGCCCATATGTGTGTTTAGTGTTAGTAAATATCGTGTTTTATAAATTTAAAACTTGGCTAAAAAGTGTTAAAAAGGGCTTAATATATACATTAAAAACTAATAACACTCACGCACATCAATGATTAAATAAATAATCAAGTAAAAATGAGTTTGTATAAAATATGTTGTTTGTAAAACAATGTTTTATAAAGATATGATAATTGTGTAAAATGTAATATGTCAAAATTGAAATGGTTTAAATAACGCTACGATATGTAATATCATAAAAGCACTTATATATAGGAAGTACCAGCGGCGTATCCACCATGCTTTTATCATATTACTCACGCCTCGTTATTTAAATCACTTACCCAAACAAACCACCAATGTAAAAATGTTCATGTATAATCAATTTATACTTTGGTTTTGCAAATAACATATCAGACTATGCTTTGGTTTTGAAAATAACATATCAACTATGTTTTGGTTTTGAAAATAACATATCAACTATGTTTTGGTTTGAAAATAGCATATCAACTATGCTTTAGTAAATAACAAGGCCAATAGTATATTAAAATATATGTTTGTATTGTACATAGTATATCAAATTATACATTGGTAAATAATATCACATATGGGAGCATATCAAACTATACTTTGGTAGTATATCGAAATATACAAAAGAAAATGTGATTTAGTATTCATTCAAACCTTAGTGCATCAAACTACACCTTAGAGACTATAGAAATACCACAAAGGCAATTTCTATTTGATTAAAATTTGGTTTCTGACATTCCATACAACAGGAATGGGGTGTCTAGTCCTATAGCGCTATATCGTACTACCAGTCGGCTTGATGAATGTATAAAATAAGTACAATCCAACAATTAATTTTATAAGAGTAAATTACAAAGTTCATCCTTTATGTATGTCATATATTACAAAGTATGTCATTTGTCTTTAATAAGCTCAGAAAACATACTCAATGTTTGTAAACCCTTACAAGTTATGTCCTTTAGTCATAACACAATTAGTTTTCATGGTTAAAGTTGACTAAGTCAACCCCACATAAGGGTATTTTAGTCATTTTATCCTAAATATTATAATAAATAATCATAAACCCAATAAATAAAACAATTTTAGAATTATATATGTAAATATATACATACAGGCATTATTAACCCCTTCTCCTTCTCTCTCTCACCTACCCTCACCACCACCACAACTCACCTGCCACCACCGATCTGCCACCACCACCACTTTCACTCTCTTACTCTACCTGCTCTCTCTCAATCTCTCTCTACAATCTCCTCTTTCTCTCTCTCTCTCTCTAAATTTAGGGAAGCATACACTGACCAAATCTTGTGTTATAAACCATTAGAATTAGGTCAATTCTAATGCTACTAAAAGTCAGGTTTACCCACCTCTGTTCCAATATCTATAACTTTATGAAGAAAAATAAACATTTAATTGTACTAAGGAGAGATTCTTACATCAGAATTGGTATGCAATTACGAATACTCAGAAAAAGAAAACTCCGAATTCGTAGATGAAAGGTGATTTTTATGGGAAGAAAAATCATTGAATGAATATGGTGGTAGTGGGAAAGGGATATACCAGTAAAAGGGCCAGAGAGTGTAATCGAGATCGAAGACGACTAAACGAGGTAAGACTTGAAATAATCCCATGATCTCCATCGCCTCGTTTTTCACCTTTTCGTCTCCCAACTTCCTTCTACTCTTCTTTGCCACCAAAGGGGGCTTCTTGTGGTCAAGCTTTATCAACTCGAATAAAATCTTGCGACGGAAGTTTAGAGAGAGAGAGAGAGAAAGAGGAGATTGTAGAGAGAGATTGAGAGAGAGCAGGTAGAGTAAGAGAGTGAAAGTGGTGGTGGTGACAGATCAGTGGTGGTGGTGGTGGTGGCAGGTGAGTTGTGGTGGTGGTGGGGGTAGGTGAGAGAGAGAAGGAGAAGGGGTTAATAATGTCTGTATGTATATATTTACATATATAATTCTAAAATTGTTTTATTTATTGGGTTTATGATTATTTATTATAATATTTAGGATAAAATGACTAAAATACCCTTATGTGGGGTTGACTTAGTCAACTTTAACCATGAAAACTAATTGTGTTATGACTAAAGGACATAACTTGTAAGGGTTTACAAACATTGAGTATGTTTTCTGAGCTTATTAAAGATAAAGGACATACTTTGTAATATATGACATACATAAAGGACGAACTTTGTAATTTACTCATTTTATAATCTTTGAAAATTTGTGTTTAAGCCATAATTTGTCAAAAGATATGTACTAACATGTATAATCATATAGTTGAAATCATGAAAATAACGAATAGGCACACATGTTTCACCCCAAAACATTTGAAAACAGTAAAAGAGGGGACTATGTACTCACTTGAGGATGCTTAGAAGTCTTGAATAACAACCAAGCAAAGCTAGAGGGATCACGGAATCAAACGGCACCTAATGTAGGTAACTATGTTAATAACCGGACCTAAATCGGAAGATCGGATAGAATGAGGTTTCGTAAACCAAATGAGTATTGGAACTCATATGATATGGTTTAACAAAGCCTACATACTAAATCGAAACCTAACCTAAGTGCTTATGACCCATTACGACCCGTTTAGGTAGCTTACGCTACTTTAACGCGTCATTCGCGTAAAACGCGTTCGGACCGCCTAACTAGTCCTATGACAAGTATTATATGCCTTAACATATCTAATAATGTTACCTAATCAGTTTAGATGTCAAAATTTAGGTTACATATGCTTAAAATGAATTTATGCATAAAAAGGGCATTTTGGTCATTTTCCTAAGGCATATAAACTACCTATCATACAACTAACTAAATGAAGTGACCATAAGGTATAACCTCAGAAGTTTATTCCCTATACAACTATGGTCAAAAAATATGTTTGATCGGATCCTAATGATCGACCAAACGGGTCGGGTTCGAAAGTCTAAGCGGTTGTTTAGACCGCTTATCTTACGACCCTATATAAGCACTAAACTAAAAGTGACGAGTTAAACATGTGAAAACATGTTTAACGAAGTTAGAAAACAAGTTTGATATCAAAACAAAGAGTTTTGATACCCAAGAATAGTTTGGTTGCAAAATACGCACAAACGCGTATTTTGACCGAAACTATGACTCGTCACTATACCTAATCAACGTGGTAATCAGTAGGTATAGTCACACGAGACTATGACCATCGTGATTACGCTCACGTTGCGAAGTTCAAACGAACTTCGTGTTGACCATTGACTGGTCAAAGCAGAAAGTCAAACATTGAGTTTCCGTGTGAAGCGGACATATTAGAAATTCTAAATGAAAGTGATATTAGTCAAGGACCAAACATCGAGGTTGAAAATAGTGGGGAAAAGGTTGTTAAACTCATTGCTCATGTTCTGAAAGAATGCAACGAGTTCTATGGTTTACAACCATATGAGTTTCTAGTTCGGGTTGAGATAATTGAGCAAGTCAAGCCTACAGTAAACAGGAGACGGTTGAATGCCCCCTTCGACCCAGGTGGTACAAATTTAAACTCGGGCGAGATGGCTCGTGAGGTTGAAATTTTTATGCGGGTCGTGATAATAAAAAATTGGAATCAGGTTGATGTTCCTTTTGACCCAGCTGGGTTTGGTTCGAAGGCAAAACTCGAGGACGAGCTTTTTTCGAAGAGGGGGAGTATAATGCGGGGATATCAGATATTATTTTATATTTATTTGAATTTTAATTTCCTAATATTTTGTTATTTAGTTTCCTATTTGAAATGTAATGCCCAACTATAAAATGAGATCTAGGGTTTATTATTTACTCAGTTTTTGGTTTATTATTGAATAGAAAGAACTGTGTTCTTGAACCTTTTGGTTCCTTTATCGTCTTTGATTAACTAATTGTTCTTGAGCCATTTGATTACACGCGAAACTGCATCACAGGGTGTGGTCGGGGGTCGTGACAAAAGAAAAATAAAACTTTTGAAGACCTTTTACACCCAAACTCAAGGTGCATAATCATCCAAGTAGCAGCATTAATATCCAAGTATGCATGATTTTAGTGGCTGTAACGGTATTTCTTACAATGCCAATAAACTGACTTTCTTTTGATAGTATGCAACAAAAATGTGATACACCAAACTTACGCAAAGATGAAAATTGCACAAACATTCAAAGAATCCAAAAATGGTTTCCATAGCAAAAACAAGATTCATTCAGATCGAGTCGGATGTTACTTATGGATCAAATCAACACAGACAATCGAGAGACCAGATCTTGCAAACCTGTTTCTGAAATTTTTGATGATATGATGTGTACGTCACTTTTTGGTGTTTTTAATTGAACCTCTCTGTATACGTTAAGCCGTTGTTGCCACCGCCGCCACGTCTTACTGGAAAAGGGAAAGCATGACTCATTGAATCTTGAAAAGATGTTTCAGTTTGACCACCAACTTCCATTCTTCGTTGGTCAACTCATCCTATATACATGCAGAATTACGAACTATATAAGTTAAGCATACAAACATATATGAACTAATAATCATTGTAAATCGCAATTTTAGGTTACCCGATAATTGGCCTTTAAGACATCGATGGAGTTTCTTGTGATGTGGCTGACAAGTTCGTCTTCCATCTCAAAATGTCTCCCAAACATTTTTTGCTGCTCCTCAGCATTGCTTCCCGTTATCTTCACATGCAAATGTAAACAGTTAAGCATGTAAGATAAGACTAAGAACGGTCTTTCTAAGATATTAATTTTATTTTTAAAGTAGAGTGATTTAAGAGGCGTATCGATTTTATACAGACAAACTTTAGACCTATTTAACCCACCCTCTTACTTTTAAACTAAATTTATTGACTTTACCCATTTGACTAGTTAAATAAAACATAACTCTAGATCGAAACAGCAACCATATCCCACCGCAAATTGCACCTAATCTTGTTAAGAGACAAAATACAAAAATAAAGAAAAAACACATTTTGAAGGGTGATTTCAGTACTCTGCCTTGCTCTTACCCGTCTAAGGCGTGATCGCCTGTGTGCAAATAAAGCACACACGGGAACAAAAAAACGCAATAATTAAAATTATAATAAATACAAGGATAGAAAATTAATGCTGCTACCCAAATATAATTAAAAAAACTTAATACATTTAGCAACTTCTAAAAATATACATCTTTGGGGAATGTAATATATATGTAAAGTATTATTTAGTTGACATTGCTTATAGATAAATAAAACCATACTCGAATATTGAGGTTGTAATTTAGTCCCATTGATTGCAGTTATGTTTAATCTCTAATGTTTTAACCTAAAGGATTGTTTGAGTGCCATCCAAATCATTACCAAGTTACTTAATAGCATATTGAAAAGGTCATATTATGTTGGTAAAAAAAATAGTTTTTTTAATCTCTAATGTGTTAAACAAATGTTTGTGTGCCAGCTCATTTTGCCACCTCCACAATATATAAAACACTAATCAAGTAAAGCTGCATACCTTGATAGCCACCTTCTGTCCTTTCTTGGCATAGTCGACAGGCTTGTGGTTATTCTCGATGGACGAGATCCGCCCAATATCAATAAAATCCCTCTGAGGAATGCAAATTGGAGTTCCAATCTGCAAAAAATAAAAATTTGGTACTGAAAAAAGGTATCTATTGAGAAAAAAGATTATATTAAATAAAGCAGCAGAAGTAATAATCAGAGAGTGTACTTAGGAGCATACGATACAACTACGAAAAGAACTCCTTAGGCAGCTAATACAATTGAGTACAAAACAGCTTAAATGTAAAGTAAATTTGGCAAAGATAATTCATGCATTCAAGTTACTCGTTAATAGATAATAACGATTCAGGGCACAAAATTATGTTAACAGAAATATTAACTATCAAAAGATGTTAACAGGGTTGGTAGATACGTAAATGATTAAGAATGTGCAATTCTGAAAAATATACTATATATGAGATGGAACAAAAATAAATACCTTAAGGATGCCCTCAATAACATCGACACCCAGAATAATTGGATCTTTCTTGTTGAACACACAGTTCGGCATAATCTGGAGAACACATGGAAACACAGCATCTTCAGCAGCTTCTCTTTTCTTTTCTTCCTTAAGATTATCGATATACGCCTTAAATTGATCAAACAGGTGGTAAATAATATCAGCTATAAAAATCTTGACACCGATATCATCAGCAAGCTCCCGGGCCTCTGGGGTCACTTTAACATCAAAAGCCAAAATTGTCGCATACTCTTTCTTCTTTTCTAGCATCACACTAGCCTTCATAACATCTTTTTTATGTACGGGACCTATACCTATACCACTAACGGGTATGCTGACAACCGGTGTTTTTAGAAACTCGACTAATGCTTCTAGTGATCCGAGAGTAGATGCTTGCACGTAAACTCCTTCACCGCTTTTATCGATTCTACTCATTACATTCCTCATATCGTCCATCACTGATTCTTTGATCTCCTCCACGTCATCATCAGGCCCCACCACATATAGAGCGGTTCCCGCCACTGCGTGCTCAAGATTCTGGTCGAGGGAAATTAGATGTTACGGGTCAATAACAATAAAATGATAAACCTGTGGTGAACCAAAGAAAAGCAAACCGTTATTTTCATATTTTGAAAATTAACGTCACCTGTCCAGTAATTTTGATCCCTTGTGCAGCTTTGATTTCCTTGTGATGAATGTAGGCTCCCTGAATCAAAGAACAAGCAAGTTCGTCAAAACTTAAGAAAACTACAAAATGTTGATACTAATTACAAATTATATATAATATCCGTACCTTTACTCGGAGTTCTTTCATGGGATGGGGAGTCAATAACGAACGAATTGTGGTATGAATCGGTCCCTGCAATAGATATCGTTTGTTAAACGAGCTATCATAATAATAACTTAAATGCACATAGTATATATTATAGTATTGAGATTTACCTGAAAGCCACAAACAACAATCTCGTCTCCTTCACGAAGCACACCGTTAACCAATACCACATCAATGGTAGTTCCAAGACCTTCTATGACTTTAACCTCCAATACCGTACACTAAAAAAATCGATTCCAGAAGGTAAAAAATTCAGAAACTGGTAACATGTAAAACGAAAAAACAAGATGCGGAAAAAAAGATGGTAATAAGTGATACCTGAATTTCATTGCTGTATGTTAGTTTTTCAACCATTGTCTTCTGAGCCCACTGGACGAGTAGTAATAACATTTCTGGTATGCCTTCACCACTGTTGACCCAAAAAAAAAAAAAAACAAGTTCGGTTCAATGATTCATTATTCAAATGGCGTATTGGATTTTAGATTGTTGGAAAGAAAAATACCTGATAGCACTAGTGGGTACGATACTATAAGTTTCCCCCCGTTCTTTGTTCTTGCTGTACAATTCAGTATTAATTCCTTGCTCCTTAAATTGTGTAATTATCTGGAGGTTATAAAGCTTGAGTCATGACAAATCCCGTAAGGAAAAGAAAACTAAAATGTTTGCTACAAAAAATGTTGACCTGAGTGAGCCTATGTTCGAATTCGAGTTGAACATCCCTAGATTGCAGTTTCATTGCCTTCCCAATTGGTGCGTTTCGGCATACTTTCCACCCGTATAATCTGTCAACCTACGCCTCCCACAATACAACGTACCAAAATCAGAAAAGAGGAATAGCATGCGAGTGATGTTTATAATTAAGTACTAACTACTAACGTACCTTATTCAGGGCGACGATAAATTCAGTATTCCTCATTCTCAAAAGGTTTAGCGACTCAATGGTTTGCGGTTCCAAGCCATGCATAATGTCAACAACCAAAATGGCAATATCACATAAACCAGAACCCCGAGACCTTAAGTTCTTGAAAGACTCATGCCCAGGTGTATCAATAACCAATAAACCAGGGACGTTAAGTTTTGCATCTGCTTTTAACTCTTTTGTTCTCTCACGAATGTTATCTGCAGGAATATAGGTGGCACCAATTTGTTGAGTGATTCCACCAGCCTCACCTTCTTGAACGTTAGTCCTTCTAATACAATCAAGCAACTTGGTTTTTCCAGTATCGACATGACCCATAATGCAGCAAATTGGAGACCGAAGCGTCTTTTCACCTTCTTCTTCTTCCTTATCTTCCTTTTTACCATTAACAGCTTTTTGTTTACCTTTGTTTGCAACAACTGGTGCGGGCTGGTTTTGAGGCACTTCCTTGGTCTTAACCTCTTGTTTAACTACAGGTGCGGGTGCGGGTTCCGGTTCGGGTTCTGCAGCTTCCTCCTCGTCACCAAACGCACTGACACCTGGCAGTTTAAAATCAGCACCGTCCCAACTCTTTGCATCCCATTCCTCATCTGACTCATCGTCTTCTTTGTTCCCGCTCTCTTGTTCAACAGCAGGAGCCTCGGTTTTCTCCTCCATGTTCTCCGTGTCCACGTCATCAGCCTTGTCAGCATCTACAGAACCGAGTTCAGAGACATCGTCGTCCTGGATGGAAGTAAAGGATTTCCCGTTCGCGTTCGCATGCTGTTGTGGCTTTGATTTCTTCGTTACATACTTGGGTCGTTTTGTGGGTGCATGAGTAGAAGTTTCTCCGGTCGGTTGCGGCAGACCGCCCGTTTTAGCGAGAAATTGATTCCGCATTAACTCCAACCGCTGAGCTTCTGCTTTCTGTTTTGCGGTCAAAAGTTTCCCTTCTTGTTTCTTTTTCAACATTTTTTCTTTTTCTCGTTCTTTTTTCAAGCGCTTTCTTTCTTCTGCTTGTCGTTCCTCTTCTTCTTTACGTAAGCGTTCCTCTACTTCCTTTCTTAACTTCTCTTCTTCTTCCCTTTTCTTTTTCTCTTCTGCTTCTTTAAGCTTTGCAAGTCTTTCTTGCATCTCTCTAACATGCTTTGGAACCTTCTTATCGGGTACTTTACCCTTCGATTCTACTGGCTTTTCCTCTACAACAGGGGTTGCAGTAGCCTTTCCTGCAGCAGCCTTCTTTTCTTTTTCTTTTTCCTTCTTCTTTTTCTTCTTTTTAGCCGCTGCAGACTCAACAGCCTCTTCATTTCCATCCTTTTCACCATCTTCATCAACCACTGGTTCAGCCTGAGGTTGAACCTTCTCCTCTTGTAGCGGTTCGACAGCGGAAAATGGGGGAACTGCGGCGGGAGCGGTAGCTTCACCGAGTTCTGCAAGAATTTTATCAAGGTCGTCCTCTTCTTGAGCCGTTCTTCCACCTTTCTTTTTCTTCTTTTTATTCTTGGAAGTTTCCGGAGCAACTGACTCTTTGCTAGCTTGTTCTGGTACTTGTTCTTGTTCACGTTCGTCAACGGTGTTAGTGTTTTTCTTCTTGGATGGCTTTTTTTTACCAGAAAACTTGATCGTAGAAGAATCTTCTTCATCATGATCAGCAGCATCTTCAACACTCAATCCCGAGACCGAAACATCCTCATTATCAGATGGAATGTTTTTCTTCTTTGATGACTTGCTAGACTTTTTCTTTCCCGTGAAGGTAATGGGCGCATCTTCTTCACTTTCGTTGTCATTCTCTCCATCATCAAGCATTGAAAAGACGCTACCACTCGGTTTCTTATTTGCTTTTGACGATTTCTTCTTCCCGGTAAAGGAAATAACTGGCTCCTCATCTTCATGATCTTCTTGATCCGATTGTTGTTTTAAATCTAAATCATCATCATCATCCCCAATTGCATCAAACGCTGAACCCGTAAACAAACTACCACCCTTTTTCGCCTTCGACGACTTCTTTTTTCCACCAAACACGACACTAACATCTTCCTCGCTAGCATCATCATCTTCTTCATCCTTAGTCACGTTCTCATCCGCATCTTCGTCACCAAGCAATGCAAAACCCGAAGCAGCAAACGAATTCCCACCCTTTTTCCCCTTCGGCTTCGATTTCTTCTTACCAGCAAACTGAATCTCCAAATCATCATCCCCATCATCAACATCTTCAGCATCCTCATTCAGTCGCGTATTCTTACCCTTCTTCCCCTTTTTCTTACCACCGACCGGCGCCACGTTCTCCTCTCCCTGAACCAACTTCTCCTCTGACATTTCCGTTCCGATCGAATACTCATCATCATCAATTACCACAGCTTTCTTTCTCGACTTACCCGCACCCCCAACGTTCTCCTCGTCACGAGCTACCGGCTTCTTTTTCCCCATCTACGCAGTGCTAATTCGACGAATAGATTACTCCAATCTAATACCACCACAAACTTCCCAGAACCCTAGAAACACAACAAAAACCAACGAAAGTACACTATAATTAGTTTAATATAATAAACATATATGCTATCATTTCAATCAACAAATAAATTACTCCAACCTAACCTCAATACAAACCTTGCAAAACCTAAAAAAACACAACAAACAAAGCAACAAAAAACCCTAAAATTAGTCTAACATAATAAACATACAATAAGCTACAATATCTACAGACCTTCCAGAACCCTAAAAAACTCTATAATCAAGTTAATATAATACGCATATGTAATAAACATATATGCTAACATCTCAATCAACAAATAGATTACTCCAATCTAACCTCACTACAAACCTTGCAAAACTTAAACAAACATAACGAAAAGCAACAAAAACCCTAAAATCAAACTAACATAATAATAAACATATACGCTAGCTGCCTGTCAATGGATGGATATGGATCGGATCATGATCCGATCCATTAATGATCCAAGTTAAATGGATCATGATCCGATCCATGATCCAGCATAATGGATCGTGATCCGATCCATATCCAAATAATTTTAAATGGATGGATCACTATCCGGATCGATGCATAATAAAAAAAACTCAAAAAATCAAAACGAACTATAAAAATTCATAAAAAAAATCTAAAAAAATCTAAAATTTTGAAAAAAAAAAAAAAACCTGAAAAATAAAAAAAAATCAAAAAAATCAAAAAAAATAAAAACCTACATCATTATAAGATCACAATGGTAAGTGACCAATAAAAATCAAGTATACGGTTCAAACCTAAACAAAAATTAATTAAGATCACAAAGGTTTGTTATCGAAAAAAAAGACAAGTATGAGGATTTGACAAACAGTAACTCATGTAATCACACATCATTAAATAGTTAAACAAATATTATAGCGACAAAAAGTTTAAATTTCCGTTGCTAAGTCTATATCTATATCAATCACACAAAAAGTTTCAGGTATTATAATCTTCATGTCGTTCTCCTAAATATCTTATCATTTCTTCAGCTTTATATACTTTTTTTGTAACACAAGTAATATTATAAAAATAGTTTCTCCAGGTTACCAAACCAATTTACTACTTAAAACAGTTCAATTTAGACACTCAATAATAATACCGAGTCTACTCGAGTTCACTCGTCACATAATCCACAATCTTAAACTCTTATTCGACTAAGCCGACAAGCAAGCTAACTAGTACCTACAGCTTGTTTTATAAAAAATAAAATCATTCCAAAGCAGATGCATATCCATTGACTAACTAATATTAACAACAGAGTAGACTTGTTTTTACATCATTCCAATTCAATTAATTTCTTCAAACAAAACATTTAATGTGTATCAGTTTTTAAGTTATGGACCGAAAACAATTACACAACTAAATCAAGAATCAATGAAACAGAGGTAATACATTCAGCAAAACCTAAACAAAATTTACATCAAATCAACAGTTTTAAACCTAACAAATCATGAAAAAACGAAGAAAATCACGAATTGCAATCGATTACACAACTGAATCTAGAATCAACGAAACATAAGTGAGAAATTTGTTGAATCAGTGTGAGAAATTGAGAGGACTTACGACGGTGGTTGTTGCGAGCGGTCGTGGTAGTTGCGAGCGGTCGTGGTGGCTGCGAACGGTGGTGATGGCTACAATTGGGGTCTCCGGTGAAACGATGATTGCGGTGGACTGGAGGTCGACGGAAGTGGGACGGAGATGAGGTTGGAGATCGACGATTGCAGATGAGATGAGGTGTGAGATCGGCGATTGCAGGCTGTAAACGAGTGATCGGCGATTGTAAACGGCGAAACCCTAAATGCTACTTTGAGATAACGCCTTTTGTTTCTCCTTTTTTAATAATTAGTAACTGATAAAAACCAAAGAGAAAGAGATAAACTGAATTTACATATTCCTTCTATTCAACATTACAATATATAGATAAATCTAACTATAAACCCTAAAGTCCGTAAGTAAGTAATGGGTTGGGCCTAAAATGTCTGGTTTATAACACTCCCCCTCAGACATTTAGAATTATACACAGTTTAACGACATACTTCAGGATGATGTTAAATAGGTACTTCAGGACCTGAATAAATAAACTGATACTACTGGATCAGTTGTACTGCCTCATTAAAAACCTTACTAAGAAAACTCATTGGGACAAAACTTAGTTCAGGGAAAAAGAGTACAGTGTGTATAATTCTCCCCCTGAATTCAACAAACATCTTTCAATCTGCAGAGACCGATCTTGTGTGATAGCTGCTCGAAACTGCTTCTAGGTAAAGATTTCGTGAACATGTCAGCTAGATTTTCACTTGACTTAATCTGGCGAACATCAATTTCCCCTTCCTTTTGTAAGTCATATGTTGAGAAGAACTTTTGTGAGATGTGCTTTGTTCTATCGCCTTTAATGTAGCCTTCTCTTATTTGAGCTATGCAAGCAACGTTGTCTTCATAGATAATTGTCGACTCCTTCTTGATCTGTTCTAATCCGCATGCTTCTTGTATGTGATTAATCATTGATCTCAACCACACACATTCTCGACTAGCATCATATAGTGCTATCAATTCGGCATGATTTGATGATGTTGCTGTAAGTGTTTGCTTAGTCGACTTCCAAGAAATTGTTGTGCCACCGTATGTGAATACATAACCTGTCTGAGATTTTGCTTTGTGAGGATCTGATAGATATCCAGCATCAGCATACCCAACAAGCTGGGACTTTTGATCTTTCTGATAGAAAAGACCCAAGTCTTGTGTCCTGCAAATATACCGGAATATATATTTTACACCATTCCAGTGTCTACGTGTTGGATTCGAACTGTATCTTGCTAGTACATGAACTGCAAATGCAATGTCAGGTCTTGTGTTATTTGCGAGGTACATAAGGGCACCGATCGCGCTTAAGTACGGTACTTCTGGACCAAGTACTTCTTCGCCTTCTTCTTGAGGGCGATAAGGATCCTTGTGTGGATCTAGCGGTCGGACAACCATAGGTACGCTAAACGGATGTGCTTTATCCATATTGAAACGTATTAACATCTTCTGGATGTAGTTTGATTGATAGACAAATGTGCCATTGCACATATACTCAAATTGTAGTCCGATACATAATTTTGTCATACCAAGATCTTTCATCTCAAATTCCTTCTTTAACAACTGAGCAGCTTTCTCTATCTCCTCAGGAGATCGGATGATGTTGATATCATCAACATAGACTGCTATTATAGTGAAATTTGAGACTGATCTTTTTATAAAAACACATGGACTGATTACATCAGACTTGTATCCTTCTTTTTCGAGATATTCACTAAGTCGATTGTACCATATACGACCAGATTGTTTGAGACCATATAAAGATCTCTGGAGCTTTATAGAACACATATCTCGAGGTGTTGATTTTAATGCTTCAGGCAATTTTAATCCTTTAGGGATTTTCATGTAGATGTCATTTTCAAGTGTCCCGTATAAGTATGCAGTGACGACATCCATTAGTCTTATATGAAGTCCTTCAGAGATTGTGAGGCCGATTAGGAACCTAAGGGTTATCGCATCCACTACAGGGGAATACGTTTCCTCATAATCAACTCCTGGGATTTGGGAAAACCCTTGTGCTACAAGTCGAGCCTTATATCGTACAATCTCATTCTTTTCATTTCTCTTTATTGCAAACACCCATTTATAACCTACTGGTTTGACGTCTATGGGCGTTCGGACTACAGGTCCGAAAACATGTCGCTTTTCGAGCGAATTCAATTCGGCATTTATGGCTTCTTGCCATCTTGGCCAATCATTTCTGTGCATGCACTCTTCTAAAGTTTTAGGTACGTAATCATTTTCATTGATTACATCCGTTGCTATAGCATATGCGAATATATCATCAACACGTGTTTTATTCCGGTTCCACATTGTACTATCTTGTACATAATTAATAGAGATCTCATTTTCGTTCGGTACCGGTGTTTCTTCTGAAACTTCATTTTCCTCCGGATTCATAGTTGTCTCTTCTGGGACATTTACCTCTACCGGGGTTTCACTTATAATCTTTTGTGAGTTTTCACCAACTGCGTTACTTTGCTCTTTTCGTTTTTGTGAGTTTTTGTCTTTGGAACCGATTGGTCTCCCACGCTTTCGTTGTATACTAATCGCTTCTGGGATTACTTTAATTCGAGCAGGTGCATTTGATGCTGGTACATGTGACTTTGTCACTCTATTCGTGTCTGTGAATGCATCTGGTAATTCATTTGCTATTCTTTACAGATGTATAATCTTTTGGACTTCATATTCACATTGACCACTTCGGGGGTCGAGATTTGATAGCGATGATGCATTCAACGTTATTTCTTGTGTTACCATTCTTTGTTCTTATCTCCCCCTAAGACTGGGAACATTGTTTCATCAAAATGACAGTCAGCATACCGTGCTGTAAACATGTCTCCCGTCATTGGTTCTAAATATTTAATAATGGATGGAGAGTTAAAACCAATATAGATACCCAGTCTTCTTTGGGGTCCCATTGTAGTACGTTGTGGTGGCGGTATTGGTACGTATACCGCACAACCAAAAATTCTAAGGTGGGACAAACTTGGTTCTCGTCCGGAGACCAGTTGCAATGGGGGTATTCATGATCAGCAGCTGGTCTCAATCTAATCAGTGCAGCGGCAGGAAAAATAGCATGACCCCATGCAGAAGATGGTAATTTACATCTCATTAAGAGTGGTCTAGCGATTATTTGTAATCGTTTAATCAGAGATTCAGCTAAACCGTTTTGTGTGTGAACATGAGGTACTGAATGTTCAACATTGATCCCAATTGGCATACAATAGTCATTAAAAGTTTGAGATGTGAACTCTCCCGCATTATCCATCCGGATGTTTTTAATTTGATTATCCAGGAAATTTGCTCTCAATCGTATGATTTGAGCTAAAAGCCGGGCAAATGCTACATTTCGAGTAGCTAAAAGGCTCACGTGTGACCACCTTGAGGATGCGTTAATTAAGACCAAGAAATAGCGGAATGGTCCACACGGAGGATGAATGGGCCCACAAATATCCCCTTGGATTCTGTCAAAAAATGATAGGGTTTCATGTATCAATTTAGTTTGTGAGGGCCGAGTTATAAGTTTGCACAGAGAGCATGCTGCACATGATAAGTCTTGTGGTAGCAAAACTTGTGGTATCAATTTATTCGTCTCATCATTATGCTACCAGGGTGACCTAGACGATCATGCCATATATTGAATGTGTCTTTATCTAATAGCTTTTGGTTACTCACCATATATGATTCAATAGGATTGATATTAGTACAATATAATCCAGAGGATAAGGCTTCTAATTGTTCAACAATTGTATCTTTGCCATTTTTGTTGGAAGTAATTCGAAGATATTCAATATTATTTTCAGATATTGTTTTTAGGTGGCAACCGTTTTTTCGAATATCTTTAAAGCTAAGTAAATTTCTTCTGGATTTACTAGAATATAATGCATTATCAATAGTTAATTTGGTACCCGAAGATAATGTTATGTGTGCTCTGCCGGAGCCTTCGATAAGGTTACTGACACCAGATATAGTACTAATCGGTGTCTCTGCCGGAGACAACTCAGAGAAAAATTTCATATCTTTGAGAATAGTATTAGTACTACCGCTATCTACCAGACATTCATCACCAATAATAGCTCTACTGGAGCTAGTATACATATTTCTTCAAGAAATAAAAATAAATAAAAGTTAATGCAAAGAAGTAAAATGAAACATTGCAAGAGTTTCAAACCAAGCCAAATACAAAGGTCACAGTTTGAAAAGTAAATCATAAAAGGTACATTATCCTCAATCAGATTAGTTTCAGTATTCTTTCCTTTTTTCTTTCATTATGCGTTGAGATGCCTCAATGAGGTGTTTAAGGGTGCGACATGTGCGGAACCAATGATTTGACATCCCACATTTATAACAAATGTTGCTTTGGTTCCCGCTACTTTTCCGTTTGAAGGTCGCCCCGTATTATGTCGACTCGATTCACCACCGCTACTTTTAGTGTTCTGGGACTCTCGATGCCATGTATATCCCTGTCGTCGACCACGACCTCTGTTGGGGTCGCGGCCTCTACCTCGTCCGCTTTGAGAATTGGCCACATTCGCTTCAGGGAATGGGCTTGCACCGGCGGGTCGCGATTGATGGTTTTGGAGTAGGAGCTTGTTGTTTTGCTCCACGACCAGAAGACATGATATCAATTCAGAATATTTAGTAAATTTGCGTTCCCGGTATTGCTGCGACAGGAGCATGTTTGAGGCATGGAACGTTGAGAAAAATTTTCAAGCATGTATTCATCGGGTTTTTTTTTTCAACACGTAATTTTAACTCATATGTAATGCGGAACAAGACATAATTATATTCACTGACAGTCTTAAAATCCTGTAGTCGTAAATGAAGTCATTCATAGCGGGCTTTGTGGAGTAAGACCAACTTCTGGTGGTCAAAACGTTCTTTGATGTTTGTCCATAATTCAAGAGGGTCCTCAACAGTTAGATATTCCCGCTTTAGATCTTCGTGAAGATGATGGCGGAGGAATATCATAGCTTTCGCTTTATCTTGAGGTGAAGTTTGATTACCATCAATAATTGTCTCCCCCAAATTATTTGCCGTCAAATGAATTTTAGCATCAAGAGTCTACGGGAGGTAGTTGTTATCCGAGATGTCAATAGCGGTGAATTCAAGCTTTGATAAGTTCGACATATTTTCTACAAAGGAAAGAAATGTATATTGTATGAGAACTTCGGGTTCTCTTTTGCTAGAACTGCAGTTTCTAAACATTAAATATGTTTATAAAATAGAGAAGGGAAATAAACTCATTAATTGATTTTGTATCCAATATATTAAAATATGTATGAGACCCTTTAATGTGTAGAGTCATTCGATGGAATACGGCTATGATGCATAATAAATTATTTAAAGTATTTTATTGAGTTTATAATGAATATATACCACGGATGGCGCCAGTGACTGAATTAAAATTACCGCATGAAGTTTGAGCTGCTAAGATACCCATCACAACAAAATAGCATCCATATTTCATTTATTTGTTGTTAGGCAACATCTTATTATGATTCACAAGAGCCTAGATGTCATGGAATATATATACGAGGTATATATTGATACGCAGAGGAGGCGAATTATAAAAAAAAACATGTTGCTGCCTTTTAATTAATGAGTCCACATTGGGCCGCAAAAGACTAGAAGTCCATAAAGTTTACGTGAAAGTTTACTAAAGGCCATGTGAAATAAATTAATTTAACACTGTTATGTGTAACACCCTTGTTATTATTTCACGTTTATCGTATAATTTAAATCCATAATCATGTAATAATAGTCACAACTACACTGAAAATACGGGTTTGTTAAAAACTTTTACAATTTAAAGTGATACAACATAATATGATTTAATTCGCCGTTTTAGAATAACGACGAAACAACGTTGCGGAAGCTTTGTTTAACGTGTGTTCGGTTCTTGCTCGATGCTTGATCTTCATCCGGGACTCTCGACATTCACTTGTGATCAAAACCAACTTAAAGGTCAGTTTTGATAATTAAATAACTAATACAACAAGGAAATTAGGAAAATCCAACATTGATAGCTTGATCCAAAAACAATTACTTAAATCTGGCCTTCACCGTAACTTACGGTGGACACCGTAAGTTACGGTGGCCCCTGTGTTAAAATTTCTCTACCGTAACTCAGGAGGCAACCACCGTATCCATTTCAGCCCCACCGTAACTTACGGTGGGCACCGTAAGTTACGGTGGCCCCTGTGTTATACCCCTTCCATTTTTGCCGTTCTTGACACGAAAACTTTCGTATCTTTCGATCCACTTATCCGTTTGTATTTAGGACCTCTAAACTTGTTCCTAGTTAGTCATACATCATAAACTAAGATATCTAACTTTAAATCTCTATCTTGGATTCCTAACTTTCATTTAAAAGATTAGAAATCAAGGCATTTGAACAAAATAATTAAATACAAGAAATTATATATTTTGTTTTCATCCCCTTCACCCGGCCGTGTCAAAAGATCACCCGGCCGTGTCAGCTTAACATATATTTTTCATAGCCCCTTCACCCGGCCGTGTCAAAACTTCACCCGCCCGTGTCAACTCTGCACGTTTATTTTTCATCAAATTTGCATCCAAACCTATCCAAACTCACTTTAATTGCTTGGGGTTCATTTCTTAACATGTCTAAGCTATCATCCATTACCCGGATCCATTATTCATATAGTTTACGCTCCCATTACCTGGTTTACGTTTTTTCTTTATTACACTTAAGCCAACATTTTTCCACCTACTTTATTTTGACCCGTTTAGAAGTTTTCATGCATTTGAGCATTCAAACTCGCTATTTTCTTTTCGCGCCTCTTCTCTTCTTGTTAATTAACTACTTTTCTTCCACCCAAACTATTTCTATGGTGGATTCAACATAAGGAACCCAAAATCCCAAAATTTTCCCCTTCGGCTAGTCCTTTTTCGCAATTGACTATTTCTAGGCGTTCGACCCACAAATGTTTTTGCCTAGAACTTTTATACACATCTAAGGGTTACAAACTCATAATATAAGTTTTTAAACAACCTCTAAGGGTCGTTTACACTGTTTACCTATTAAGGGCTCTTTGGTCACATTTAATCCTTCATTTTTGCAATGAAGGATTTCGACTAGATATTTGACCTTCTTTGCACTTTTAACTATAAGTCCACATATGCGTACCTGGCTCGGGTCATAGCATCGACCCGTATACCTACTTTTTGCTTTAAATTTTCTAGTTAAAGCATTGCAAACACGATTCATTTCCTGTGATCACAAAGACTCAACAAGTAGTCGTCAGTTATTCTTGTCAAATGATTTTACCAATGTCATTTGACCCGTTAGTCCGAACGACCATTTTCCATTATGAAATAATATCTAGTTACCATCTCGTTCTTTTTACCCCTTCCGGTTTACACCATAACGAAATATTTCAAATTCCTTATTTATTTGTCATCATCCTACTAGTTTACCGTTTTTACCCTTTTTATCATAATTCATGGTTTCTTACCATTCGCACTTGTTCCGGCTTACATTATATTGTGCCGGAACTTCGAAGTTCAATTATTTAACATAATTTATATTCAATACTGGCAAGTAAGTGTATTGCAATTTAAAAAAGGGGTGTAAGCTTAACTTACTTCGCATCCAAGCAACGTTTTCTCTTCATACTTGCTCCGTTTGACCCGCTTCCTCCCAAGCCTCCATCTAGCTTGTCAAGAGTCAAACTATCATATAGTATTCACAAGGTGATTAGGTTAGTCGTTCTAGATCATAACCTTTACGCCTTATGACACTTTATACTACTTTTCTTACCGAACTCTATTATAGGTCGGTTTGACTTTTAAGAGTCAAGCCGCCTTATAGCATATGAAATTGAGAATCTAAGTTTGACAAACTTATGTTGGCGTTCCGCCCTTTACTCGATGGCTCTATTCTTAGTCCACCAATTGAACTAATATTTAATCCGAGTTCATGCTATTTTTAATACTAAGTTATCTTAGCTCTCAATTGTTAACGTTACATTATTCTTTCTTTACGCAAAATCTACGGGTGTTCATCTATAGATGAAACCCGTTTCATCATGTTATTAGGCATTTATCCAAATACCTATTCTAGTCAAGTTCTATCTACGAACTAGTAGGTACCCAATTTCACTTAGGCATTACATCGAACACTTTATGGGCATGAAATTTTTTTTTACTACTATCAATCAAGCTCATGACTAACTACTTAGCCAAGATTAACATTATTTTCAAGTTCCTTACATCTAGCATGCATAACAACACCTAGATTCGTTTCAATAAAATTAATAACCCCCGTTTCATGATCAAGGTTCTAGTATTCTTAATCTCTCTACAAAACCCATCTAACACATATGTGGGTGATTCTCAATTTCATGTATATGTACATCAATACATCAAATTATTGATTAGGTTTCATTCCTAATCATGTATTTATCATAGTTTCACTCAAACATCTAACATTCAAGCTCCAATTTCGACTTCACATGTTCATCAAGAAATCAAAACATCTCCAAATTACAAAATTTTACATACCTTTAGATCCCCACGACTAGGTGATCACGAATTTGTAATCATGCAGACGATTCGGGCTTGATTTGAGCTTCAATTTGGAGGATTTTATGAGAATTAGGGTTTGTGGAGAAACCCCAGGTCGCCCCCTTGGTTCTGTTCGATCCCACACCTGTGTGTGGTATTATTATTTATTTATTTTTATTTTATTTAAAAACTAGTTTGCTTTTTAACACCTTTGGCCCCTCAATTATTGTCAGGTTCTTACTCTAGGTGTTTTTATCCCACTCACATACCATTATGAGACTTTTAATTAACTAGGTTGATTATTCCTAGTTAACTTAGTTAGTTCCGGGAGTTGTAACCCGTTTATTTTATGTCCCGTTAACTCGGGTCCCTTTTTATAAACTTTGTCTTCTCAAAGTATTTATCCTCTTTCCAGTTAATATTAAGTTTATTTATTTAAAATTCCTAATATTTATCGGGTTAATTTTTACCACTAACGGTATTTTACCCGTCTTTACTATTAACGTGGTTTGCTTACCAAACCCGTTTTTGGGATGTTACAAGTCTACCCCCCTTAAAGAGGTTTCGTCCCCGAAACCTTATTTACGTAGTTCATTGGTTTACTTAAACGAACCTAGTTTCGTTTTCAAGGCTCCCGTTTCCTTTGGTCAAAAGTTTTCATGTATACTGACGCGTACGTCTTTCATGTGTAAGGCCTCGCGGGCCGTTACTTACAGCTTATAACCCTTTATCTTTATTGACTGAGTTGTCACTTGACCACTTAGTCTCGTTAGTCTTTTAACAGGTCTATCCCGCGCTTGTGTTATATTAACAAGCGCCTGTATTTGTTATGACGCTTTCTTAACTTTGAATAGTGTTACCGGCTAGACTAATTAGTCGCCGTCACTTCATACCCCGTAACTCACGTTACAACGTGATCATTTTCTATATTTCTTTTCTTGTCCGTGAGCGTGTCACGTCACGTTTAAGTTTAATTCAACGTTTCTTTATCATACTTCTTCTTTTCGAATGTATCGTCTCGCACTTATCGATGTTAAAACCCATACTCTTTGATATTTGTTATTTCCGAATTCGCCTTATAGTATTCATATTTGTTAAAACGTTATTTCTTACTAAAACTGAAATTTTAGTTTAACGTTTTTCTCTTTAACTATGTTAATTACTCACATCAAGGAAATTGACAACCCATAATTTATTGTTTTCCGTTCTCGTTTTACGCGGGGAATCGTAACAAGTTCCCTCACCTTACACTATTGACCCGTAGGTTCCTTCACTTAACCTCGTAGGCTATTTCCTTAAGCTTTCACCTCTTTAAGGCGAGACCCTTATGATCCCTTTGCTTCAATTCATGACCCGTGGGTCATTTTGGCCCCGTAGACCGTTACACTAATTAATATTCCGTAGGTTATGATGATCTCGTAGATCATCTTTTATTCGGGTCTTTATTCAAATGTGTATACGTTTATATACGCACATGGCGTTAAGGCGCCCCTTTTTATGTTTAGAATTATTCACCTTTACTTTTTAGATTTCGTTTGACCTTGACCGTAGTCTAAGGCTACATTGTTTTCTTTCGAATTATCTTTCCGACTTCTTGACTTCTAACGTCAATTACACGTCGGTTTGCCCTATACTTACCGTTACCCGGTTCTTACCTATACTTCTTTACGTCCCATTACTCCGGTTCTTTTATTTTAATGTTTTTTTTTTGTTTTTTTAACGCCTATAACTCCTTTACATAGGTTTATTAATATTTCACACTTTTATTTATTCGATTCGTGCTTACTTACTTTAGCAAGTGTCATCCTTTATTAAATTTGTTTGACTTGTTCGTGTGAAAATTCATCACTTATGAATGTCAAACTTCAGTCTTTGTTTGACCCGTTCAGCTTTGAAATAGTTGAACGTAATTTATCAAAATTTCTATTTGCAGTATCTTATCGTCCTTTAGTCATGACCCAAAACCCGAGTCTTTTTGACTTTCCATACGCGTTCCTGTTTCTCAGTCTACGCATGCGTTTAATTCCTTACCCATCAACCGGGTGTTTTACCGAAATCGTTATCATTGCACCCCTTCCGGTATGCATTAAGACTTCATTTCGATTTACTTGGTCATCTTAGCGAAATCCGTCGCTTTTATTTGACCATGTCATTTATTCTTTACGTGACCACCATTGGCGGCCTTATTAATTATGAGTGACGATTATCATCGTTATCCTTTCTTTACTACGACTAAAGTTTACAACCTTGATTATCCTTTTCGTGTGGGCAACACCTTTGTTTTTATGACCCGACGGATCATCTATACTTTGGGTTTACTTGCCCATTTTGTTCACCATGGCCCTTTCGTCCAAGATGACTTATTTTCGTAAATTTTCTTTTTGATCATTCATTTATATCATCATTTACATTAATCTTTGTCCCTTCTCTCGGGCTCATTATCCTAATGTAATACGTTTCCGTCACCCGGCTGTGCATTTACATTATTATCAACTATTTTGTTCATTTGTTTCATTTGGGTACTTTTTAATTTGTCCCATTCACCCCGTCCTTACTACATCGGATGTAAATATGTCCATCATAAAAGTTCATGGTACCACGTGTTCACTACTTACTTGGCCAGAGTAAGCGATCAACACCTGATATACATGACCCTTTAAAATTTTCACATTACACCCCATGTAAGTAACGCCTCTATTTAATTTTCTTGGAAATAAAATTCTGGATAGGTATTCTATTCAGGTTTTCCAAGCTTTTAATTTACATATGCAACAATCATTCTCTACATGTTTGTTGCATATTGCTATTTCTACGATTAAGTTTAAAATGTGCACCTGGTAATGCCTGCCATAACGGGCTTCTTTTGCCGTTAACCTTGTTCGCGGTCGTTACGCGATTTAGTCCTTGGTGAGCATGCTCCTCTTGTCATACTTCGGACCGTTCCTCCATCATATCCGTAATTTGTTCAACTCTTGTCATCTTTAAATGCAAGTGTCCTTCAAGTAAGGCATTCACAGAAGTTAGTAATGTCAACATTAAAGGATGCCCGTATTATAATACAAGGCTTTTCTACTATACGCATCAACGCGTGTAATTTCGTTGACTATATCTATTCTATATCGTTTTTATTGGTGTAACGTGTATTACACGATAACAATATGTGTTGTTCTCAACACTTTAATCATGCTAAACCATTGATATACATGTACTTACCGGATTTGCGATCAAGCCTCGCACTGAACACCAATCTTTATTAAGAGCATAAGGTTTAAGTCCAAGCATAGTTTTCCCACCATACTTGAATCTCTTAAACCAAGGCTCTGATACCAACTTGTAGCACCCTTGTTATTATTTCACGTTTATCGTATAATTTAAATCCATAATCATGTAATAATAGTCACAATTACACTGAAAATACGGGTTTGTTAAAAACTTTTACAATTTAAAGTGATACAACATAATATGATTTAATTCGCCGTTTTAGAATAACGACGAAACAACGTTGCGGAAGCTTTGTTTAACGTGTGTTCGGTTCTTGCTCGATGCTTGATCTTCATCCGGGACTCTCGACATTCACCTGTGATCAAAACCAACTTAAAGGTCAGTTTTGATAATTAAATAACTAATACAACAAGGAAATTAGGAAAATCCAACATTGATATCTTGATCCAAAAACAATTACTTGAATCTGGCCTTCACCGTAACTTACGGTGGACACCGTAAGTTACGGTGGACACCGTAAGTTACGGTGGCCCCTGTGTTAAAATTTCTCTACCGTAACTCAGGAGGCAACCACTGTATCGATTTCAGCCCCACCGTAACTTACGGTGGGCACCGTAACTTACGATGGGCACCGTAAGTTACGGTGGCCCCTGTGTTATGCCCCTTCCATTTTTGCCGTTCTTGACACGAAAACTTTCGTATCTTTCGATCCACTTATCCGTTTGTATTTAGGACCTCTAAACTTGTTCCTAGTTAGTCATACATCATAAACTAAGATATCTAACTTTAAATCTCTATCTTGGATTCCTAACTTTCATTTAAAAGATTAGAAATCAAGGCATTTGAACAAAATAATTAAATACAAGAAATTATATATTTTGTTTTCAGCCCCTTCACCCGGCCGTGTCAAAAGATCACCCGCCCGTGTCAGCTTAACATATATTTTTCACAGCCCCTTCACCCGGCCGTGTCAAAACTGTGACAACCCGCACTAAACCAGGTATCCGTACAACTTAATTAATGATTAATTACTACTTGATTAATGTGCTTGATTGAACTAGCTGGTAAACTGCTACCTGCATACTGATACATGCACTTACTTGCATCATACTTTATTTGCTGTCACTACATTAATTACATACTGAACCCTAGTGACAAACATGATGCACAAAAAGCACAGTAGCACTAAACGGATACACGGCAAACATGCTGACATGACCAGCATCAGGCAGACACTGCCTCTAAGGCCTGTTAAGAGCCTCATATATTTTTGACTACACTGGTAGTGAGTGTAGGGATATAAGGGTTATGGTACCGCGTCTCTAGGGATAATATACACTGATTCGGATGTGCCAAAAACGTACTTTAAGTACCAAACACAGCACTTTAATAATTAATCCAGCTTCTAGCTGACTAGTAAAGTGCCAGAACATGAGAAAATAACACTAGACACTTTCTAAAGTGTCGGGAAAACAAATTGTGTCACTAAAAATGTAATAACGACACTTTAAAGCTTTTGTAACACTTTAACGGATTACTATCCAACCGGACACCCGGACTTTACCCGGAACATGAAAACATTACTATTTTTATTTTTACTCTTTTTCTGAGCCAGTTAGGGTCCCTGGTTACCCTAACACCCGTCATAACACGTTGTACATAACTAACGGAGTTTAACCCTTAACCTAACTTGGTTAACTTACTTAACTAAACTAATTATCCTAACTAACCTACTTAAAATCGGACCAAGGACCCCCCCCCCCAAACCGAACCGGTTACCTAGGGGGCACCCCTTGTACTTGAGATCTTGTTAAATCTTGTTTTGCCTAATATCTTTAGGACACAATATCCATTGGACGATAACACCTAATATTGCCTATAAATACCCACTAATCACTTGAGATAATTATCACCAACCAAAAACTACTCTCTCCCTCTCTTTGTGGCTCACGGCCGAACCCACCACACACACCCATCATACTTTCAAGTTTAGATCTTACAATTCCATCATCATACACACTTCAAGGGTCGCGTATTAGGAGCTTTGGTGCACTCGGAACACGAAGGACCTCAACCGTTAGCTTTTATCCACGCGATTTTCATCACGATTCTTCCCTAGCCCCGAGCTAGAGGTATATTGTTTAAAACTCATATTTGAGCATGTCTAAAGTGGTTAAAAGAACTTTCGTCGGTTAAATATCGAAAACATAAGTTTTGATGCATTAAAGTCTAGTAAAATCACAAAAATGGTGGATAATAACATATAACTTGTGTAAAAGTCGTAGGACTTGAAATATGTGATTATTGAGACCCGATCTATGATGTGGTAGCTCGGATCTCCGTTTAACCCGACTTTGCAAGATCATGTATCTTCACATAAGTTCGTTTTTGAAAGATACAAGGGTTAAAGGAGAAACTCTACCACACAAGATACATGAACTTGTGTGAAAATATTTTACATGTGTAAAAGTGATTTAACCGGTAAAATGGTGTTTAAAACTAGCGGATCTACGTATCCGCAAGTGGTATTTTTGAAAGACCACACTTTAAAGAAATCATGTTTTTCTAAAGATGGATCTTACACTAATAAATATGATTTTATAAACCACAAGTGTGTAGACACTTGTGAAATGGAAAGATCCGACAAATAACTATTTTTGGGAAAAATGACTAGAAGTTGTAAAGACGAATTTCTTTAAACACGGGGTTTCTACAAGATTAAAGTTACTTTATATAAAGATCTACATATATAAAGGGTGTTTACACTATAGATTCGGAAAAACTACAAGTTCATGCGATTATGCAAATTTACATACTTGTCGACTAGTTTGATGTGTCGGAAATGGTTTGACTGAATAAAGAAGTTGTTGAAATGATTTGTTAAAAGAAAATGATACGCTTGAAAGCGTGGCCACCTCCAGTTACAGAGGAAACTCTGGCGAAATTTTCTAAAAACCTAACACTTAGACTTATTTACACAACAAGTGTTAGAACTATTTTCGACATATTTTCGAAACATAAATTTCGCCAGCACTATATTTTACTAAATATTCGGAGGTGGGATTTTCACAAAGATTAACGTGATAAATATATTTGTCGCAACACTGTTTATGATTATTTTGTGAAACACATAAATATTATTTTAGAGTGAAAATAATATTTACAAGCGTTAATGATTCCAAAACTTTGCGAACGCTTCCACAAACATATAAGTTACACCGGTAATTACATTACCACAAGATTGATAAAACGTAACTTACGCACATGTATTGTATCCCCCATCCTTGGGAAGAAGAATAACTACCAAGTGTATACGGAACATAAACACGAAATAGTTGTCTAACTATTTCCCAAAGACATAAACATAAAAGCTAAGGCACGGCCGTCCGTCTAATAGAATTAGCACTTGTAGGTCGTTGCACAGCTTACTGTATTGGAGACACTTGGTAGAGACGCGCATTCACTGTGAGTTCATGTCCCCCTTTTCTCTAACTGTTTTCAGTTTACTTAACCGCGGGGGTGAAATACATGTTACTTTGTTTACAAGTACTTTATACACGGTATGAATTACGTAAGGAGGTTTAGATCATGTGAATGGGTAGTTAGAACACCGAGGGACTCGAGCGGTAGATCTATCTGGGTGTAGCGAGCCCAGCTCCCGGTCCAACAGAACAGGCCTCTCGGAGGACTAACAGAACGGACCCGGAGTGACTTGGTACCCAACGCAAAAATCGGCTAGGGTTGTGTCTTTCCTACTTGCATTTCACAACATACTAATGGCCTTGCAAACCATTGGTGATCACAAGTCCTCTTACACTGCTACATACCAGGAAACTTTTATACTTACAAGTGTTTTACTTACTCACTTACACATGAACTCGCTCAACATTATTGTTGATTTTTCAACTTACATGTATTTCAGGAAATTAACGAGATCTGGCACGGTATGGCATGTTTTCCGCTGCATTAGTTTCCAAGGTCATCCGGGGTTTAGGGGATGTGTCTCTTTCCTGGACAAGACACAATCCTTAAACCATGTTTATGTTATGTTTCAAGTTGTAATGTTGTTGAACAAGATTATGTTTGTCAGGGTATGTTAAAACAATGGTATTGTGTTGGTTTTCAAAACTTAATGGATGATCTTGCATGTTTTTAACTCATATAGCTTTGTTATGATTAAGCTATGGTATTAAGAAGTCACACCAAAATTTACCACGCTTCCGCAAAGCCAGGGTGTGACAGCTTGGTATCAGAGCCAGGTTCATAGCGAACTAGGATTCTTTCTCGAGTCTAGACTATGATCACTAGGGCTCTCACGAAAACACTTTTCTGCATACCACTTAAGTCCAGATCCACAACTTTTTACAAACAAATGTTGAGCACATTTTATTAATTATAGGCTCAGCTTGGAGGGCTGAGGATCGGTCTGGAGGATCGAGGTAATCGAGGTAGTTGAGCACGTTGGTTTATATTAGGATCGATCTGGAGGATCGAGGCTTGGTCTAGGTGACCAAGATAGTGGGCTAGCAAGGCTAGGAAGAAAAGGTTCAGCCTGGAGGGCTAAGGATCGATCTGGAGGATCGAGGTTTGGTTTAAGTGAAGGATAGAGCAGTCTTGTAGACTGGATGGTATTGGCTAGTAAGACTAGGAGGATTATGTGATGCCTTACTTGATGACTTATGTGATTACTTGATCTATGATTGACTATTTGTGCATGTTTGTGTATATGTTACAGACACATGGATTCTGCAGACACTGGTGGTTCAGGCACCACAGGCCCGAGGCCTATCGTTTCAGACGACATTGAGTCATCGGAGCACGAGGTTTATACGTCAGACTTCACCAGCACGGATGATGATGACTTTCAGCCATTCGCCTTACCCGACGGCGTTGATGAGCTCCCAGTTGATCTTCCAGCCGGGGATCTACCACTCGTTGTGATCCCTGCTCCAGTACCCCTTGCAGCATACCCTGTTTTACCCATCGACGACGAGGAGGACGACGTCGATATGTTTGAGGAGGAGCCTTTGGAGGATGCTCAGGGCGAGGCCCTACCTGCTGTTGCTCCCTTACTGATCGCAGATGCTCCGGCTGCGGAGTCACCTGCACATTCCCCAGTCGCGGACTCCTTTGAGTCTGTGGCTTCTGTACCCACACATGCTCATAGTGCGCAGCACTTCTCCCATGGGTCCGATTCTGACCAGGCTTTTTCTGTTGCTTCCATACCTGGACTTGTTTTTGACCATGACGACGAGGAGGATTCAGATCCTATGTTTCCACCAGGATTTGATCCTGACCGTGATTTAGAGTTTGACCCGATGGACGAGTTGATGGAGGATCCAGCAGATCCTATTGACCCTTTTGATCCGATTGACCCAGATTTTGAGTTTGAGATGGCGTTTGATGACTTTGAGCCTGCCGTTGCTCCTGAGCAGGCAGCCGCCCTTGACCCTTTACCAGAGCATGACCCTGTGCATGCTGATGTACCTTTTGAGCCCATTGCTGATGATCACCACATAGATGTTCCTGTTGATCCCATTGGTCCTTTACCCATTGTTGCTGTACCAGTTGACCCCCCTTTCGAGCACTTGGCACCCGTTCACCCTGTTGTTGCTCCCTTATTTGATCCCGTTCCCCTAGAGCCCGGACATGCACTGTTCGCGGCACATATGGATCCACCGGATGAGTCCGCACAGCACGGTTGGATACCGGCTGATGAGGATGTTCCACCTTTTCCTCCACAGATTCCTGTTGCACCACATGTTGACTTTTCATTTCAGGTTCCTATGTTTATACCTCCAGCAGGGCCTGGAGAGGGTTCTTCAGCTCACCCTGATGGGCATGTTCCGATGCCCATGCCTTTCATGCCTCAGATTTCTTTTGTTCCACCTACTACAGCTCCTTTTGGTGTGGCACCCTTTGACCCCACACGTGAGCCACTGCTGTGGTCACCGTTTTCCCCCATGCCACCCACTGATCCATACCACAGGTTCCACGTGGGACATACCATTGAGGATGTATTGATGTCATTTGTATACCAGCATGAGTCGCATGAGCAGCGACTACAGGAGTTGGAGAGAGCCCATCTGCAGCCATGTCAGTGCCATGGCCGGGTACCCTCTCCGTTGCAGCCGTTTCGACCTTTACCCCCTGACTATGCTGCTCGTCTTACTACTTTGGAGCAGCAGATTGCTTCCATTATTCGCTCACAGCAGGCGATGGAGGCGGACTGGTTACAGTTGCGCCGTTTGTTTTATACCCGTTTTCCTCCTCCTCCACCACCATCTGCTTAGAGCTCATCGGTGCCACTTGGGTAGGCGAAGTGAGAAGGCGGCGATTGCTTTTTGACTGCACAACTTTTTGGAGAGACTACGTTATGACTAGACTTTTGTTATGTACTTGATGTTGTATTGATACTGATGTAGCTTTTGACAGGGGTGATGTAGCCCCTAGTGATTGATGATTGTATGTATACACTTACGATGTGGTCTCATTTATATGGCAATCGCAGTTTTCTCACCATATTTGGATTCGCTTGATTACTTGTTTATATTTTATGACATGGGATGTGTGTGATTGATATTTGTGATGTGTGATAACCTGAGATGTTATGTGATTATACTATTACTACCGTTATATACGTACACTATACTACGAACTGATTTACGTATTATAACAACGGAGCCTTACCATGGCCTAACCAACTTAAACCATCTTTTAGAAGATGCCGCCAAGACGCGAACCAAACATGCCAACTAACGAGGCAGAACTGCAACAAATCATTGCCGCTGCCATAGCACAGTACGCAGCATCTCAGCCAGGAGCAAGCGGAAGTGTTAACCAAGGCAATAACAATCCACCTCACGGTAATACCACGCCATTCGAACCTACCATGAACTAGTTGGAGATTTTAGCAGTGATGCTAATGCCAAACACATGTTTTAACATACGTGCAGGATGCACCTACAAGCAGTTCTTAGACTGCAAACCAGTTAACTTCGATGGCACAGGAGGTGCAGTTGCCTTTACCCGCTGGGCTGAGAAAACCGATTCTGTGTTACGCATGAGCAAGTGTGCAGAGGATCAGCAAGTCACGTACATTTCAGGGCTGTTTTTAGATGGAGCCCTATCATGGTGGAACCTACAAGTCCAAACACTAGGCGAAGCTGCCGCCTACGCCCTGACTTGGGCCGAATTGAAAGAACTGATGCGCAAAAAGTACTGTTCACGCGCAGAAATTCAAAGGTTGGAGACTGAATTTTGGCACTTAAAGATGGATGGACCAAAGGTTGCAAAATACGTCCAGAGGTTTCATGACCTATCTCAAGTGGTTCCTTACATGGTTACGCCAGAATACAAGCGAATCGAGCGCTTCATTTGGGGTTTGGCTCCCCAAATAATAAGCATGGTAACCTCCTCCAAACCAGCGACTATCACTGAAGCCATCGATTTGAGCGTGGCTCTCACCGAGGAGGCGATTCGTCTAAACAGGTTTGGTGATGTAAAGGCAAAGGAGAAAGAGGCTCATGTTGAGTCGTCAGGAAGTAACAAAAGAAAGTTTTCAAACTTCAAACAAAGTGTTAGCGGTGATGGTAAGAGAGGAGCACCAAGCACGCCAGCTCAGGGTACGACTGGCAGTGGAAGGAAAGGAAGGGGATATATGGGCACCCATCCCAGGTGTAATGCCTGCCAGCGTCACCATTCTGGTCAATGTGGGCTAAAAGTATGTGAAGCGTGTGGGAAACGTGGTCACTCTAAGGATACTTGTTGGGTCCCTGCCGGCCGCGGAGGCCAGGGAGGATATGGATATAGGAATGATAACCGTGGTGGAAATGGAAACCGCCTACCAGGAAACTTGGGAGGAAACAGAAACCGAGGCAACAATGCAAACCAGGCTGGCAATGCCAACCAGATCAACACCCCAGCTGGAAACGGGGATGGAAACGGGCAGAGACTCGGATGCTATAACTGCGGGGAAATCGGGCATTTTAAGAAGAATTGCCCAACACTGAATCAAGCCCGTGGTAGAGTATTCCAACTCGAAGCTAGAGAAGCACGCCAAGATCCAAATGTTGTTACGGGTACGTTCCCTATCAATCAACGCTATGCATCCGTTTTATTTGATACTGGTGCCGATTATAGCTTCGTATCGTTAGAATTTAAAAATATGCTTGGGTTAGCTGCTACTAAGTTAGACATTCCCTACTCGATCGAATTAGCTAATGGAAAATTAGTTGGAGCCGACGAAGTAATCAGAGGTTGTGTGATAGAATTGGGAGAACGCGAGTTTACTCTGGATCTACTACCAGTCCAATTGGGAAGCTTCGACGTGGTGGTAGGAATGGATTGGTTATCCGGAAACAAGGCTGAGATAGTATGTCACGAGAAAGTTGTTCGTATCCCAACTGATGATGGTGAGACAATTGTGGTTCACGGAGAGAAGCGTGACACGCCGCTAAGATTTATCAGCTGCTTGAAAGCAAGGAAGTGTTTACAGAAAGGATGTGTTGCTTTTCTGGCACACATCGTAGACAAGAAGGCTGCCGAGCCAAGGATCGAAGACATCCCTGTCGTAAGGGAGTATCCAGAAGTCTTCCCAGAAGACTTACCCGGACTGCCACCTCAGAGGCAAGTGGAGTTTCACATTGACTTAGTTCCAGGCGCCGCGCCTGTGGCTAAGGCACCGTACAGACTTGCTCCGTCTGAGATGCAAGAATTGTCGACACAACTCCAAGAGTTGTTAGACAAGGGTTTTATCCGACCAAGCTTCTCGCCTTGGGGAGCTCCGGTCTTGTTCGTCAAGAAGAAGGACGGAAGTTTCCGCATGTGTATTGACTATAGAGAATTGAACAAGCTGACGATCAAGAACAGGTATCCTCTGCCAAGAATCGATGATCTGTTCGACCAACTTCAAGGTTCAAGCTGCTACTCTAAGATCGATCTTCGATCTGGATACCATCAACTAAGGATACAGGAGGAAAGTATCCCGAAAACAGCCTTCCGAACTCGTTATGGACACTACGAGTTCCTCGTTATGCCATTTGGTTTGACAAACGCGCCTGCGGTATTCATGGATCTAATGAATAGAGTTTGCAAGCCATACTTAGACAAGTTCGTGATTGTATTCATCGACGACATCCTGATTTACTCAAAGACGAAGGCTGAACACGAGCAACATCTTAGAACCATATTGGAGCTGCTAAGGAAGGAACAGCTGTACGCCAAATTCTCCAAGTGCGAGTTTTGGCTACGCGAAGTCCAGTTTCTCGGACATGTGGTTAATGGGGATGGAATTCATGTTGATCCCACAAAGATCGAGGCAATCAAGAATTGGGAGACGCCTACAACGCCAACCGAGATTCGACAATTCTTGGGTTTGGCTGGCTACTATCGAAGGTTCATCGAGGATTTCTCGAAAATCGCTCAACCTTTGACGCTCCTCACGCAGAAGGACAAGACGTTTGATTGGGGAATCAAACAGGATGAAGCATTTCAGATATTGAAGGACAAGCTTTGTAACGCGCCAATCTTAGCTCTACCAGAAGGTACTGAAGATTTTGTGGTATACTGCGACGCATCGCGTCAGGGATTGGGTTGTGTGTTGATGCAACGCCAAAAGGTCATTGCTTACGCATCACGCCAACTGAAAGTGCGCGAAAAGAACTATACCACCCACGATTTAGAGCTTGGCGCAGTGGTTTTTGCACTAAAGATCTGGAGACACTACCTGTATGGTACGAAGTGCACAATTTTCACAGATCACAAGAGCCTACAACATATATTTAACCAGAAGGAGCTAAATATGAGGCAAAGACGATGGGTTGAATTGTTGAACGATTACGACTGCGAGATAAAGTATCACCCAGGGAAGGCGAATGTAGTTGCCGATGCCCTAAGTCGTAAAGATAGAATCAAGCCCATAAGGGTTAGGGCTTTGGAAATGATTATACGAACCGATCTCTCCTCGCGCATTCGCGCTGCACAAAAGGAAGCTCTCAAGGAGGGAAACCTTGAGGAAGAATATCTCCGTGGAATGGAGAAGCTTTTGGTACCAAACGAGGAAGGGACGTTATGTTTTGAGAAAAGGATTTGGGTTCCTCTGTTTGGTGGATTAAGGGAAGTTATTTTCGACGAAGCGCACAAGTCACGGTACTCTATCCACCCTGGATCGGATAAGATGTACCAGGATCTCAAAGATTATTATTGGTGGCCTAGGATGAAAGGCGACGTTGCTGTTTACGTGAGCAAATGTTTAACGTGCGCTAAGGTCAAGGCAGAATACCAGAAGCCTTCGGGACTTCTGCAACAACCTGAGATTCCCAAGTGGAAGTGGGAACAAATCTCAATGGATTTTGTTACAAAACTGCCAAGAACGCCAAGAGGCCATGATATGATTTGGGTGATTGTTGACCGCCTAACAAAGTCCGCACACTTTCTGCCAATCAAGGAGAAAGACAGTACTAGTAAACTTGCAGAAATTTACTTGAGAGAGATCGTAGCACGTCATGGAGTACCACTCTCGATCATCTCTGATAGAGACGGAAGGTTTGTGTCAAGAATATGGCAATCTTTCCAAGAATCTTTTGGCTCACAATTGAATCTGAGCACTGCGTTCCATCCGCAAACTGACGGCCAGAGCGAGCGAACGATACAAACTTTGGAAGACATGCTGAGGGCATGTGTTATGGATTTAGGCGGTAGCTGGGATAAACACTTACCTTTGGTCGAATTTTCATACAACAACAGCTACCACACCAGTATTGGTGTCGCGCCATTTGAGGCCCTATACGGACGCAAGTGCCGATCACCACTATGTTGGTCTGACGCAGGTGATAGGCAGCTTGCTGGTCCCGAGATCGTCCAAGAGACGACAGACAAGATTGCGCAAATACTTAAACGCATCGAAGCAGCTCGCCACAGACAAAAGGCCTATGCGGATCAAAACCGAAAACATGTGGATTTTCAAGTTGGAGAAATGGTGTTATTGAAAGTTTCACCCTGGAAGGGGGTGGCACGCTTTGGATAGCGTGGGAAGTTAAATCCGCGCTACATTGGTCCTTTCAGAATTCTGGAAAGAATTGGGACAGTAGCATACAAGTTGGAACTACCTGCTGAACTAAATGGTGTTCACGATACATTTCATGTATCCAATTTAAAGAAAAGTCCAACTCAAATTGACGTTGCCATTCCTATCGACGAGATTCATATTGACGACACGCTCCACTTCGTTGAAGAACCTGTTGAGGTCACGGATTGGAAAGTTAACAAGACCCGCCGGAGCAGTGTCAAGCTCGTCAAGGTTCGTTGGAATGCCAGACATGGTCCTGAATTTACCTGGGAACGTGAGGACCGGATGAAAGAGAAATACCCCCACTTATTTCCTAAGAACCCTGCTTCTACAAGCAGAACTTAAATTTCGGGACGAAATTTATTTAACGGGGGGAGAATGTGACAACCCGCACTAAACCAGGTATCCGTACAACTTAATTAATGATTAATTACTACTTGATTAATGTGCTTGATTGAACTAGCTGATAAACTGCTACCTGCATACTGATACATGCACTTACTTGCATCATACTTTATTTGCTGTCACTACATTAATTACATACTGAACCCTAGTGACAAACATGATGCACAAAAAGCACAGTAGCACTAAACGGATACACGGCAAACATGCTGACATGACCAGCATCAGGCAGACACTGCCTCTAAGGCCTGTTAAGAGCCTCATATATTTTTGACTACACTGGTAGTGAGTGTAGGGATATAAGGGTTATGGTACCGCGTCTCTAGGGATAATATACACTGATTCGGATGTGCCAAAAACGTACTTTAAGTACCAAACACAGCACTTTAATAATTAATCCAGCTTCTAGCTGACTAGTAAAGTGCCAGAACATGAGAAAATAACACTAGACACTTTCTAAAGTGTCGGGAAAACAAATTGTGTCACTAAAAATGTAATAACGACACTTTAAAGCTTTTGTAACACTTTAACGGATTACTATCCAACCGGACACCCGGACTTTACCCGGAACATGAAAACATTACTATTTTTATTTTTACTCTTTTTCTGAGCCAGTTAGGGTCCCTGGTTACCCTAACACCCGTCATAACACGTTGTACATAACTAACGGAGTTTAACCCTTAACCTAACTTGGTTAACTTACTTAACTAAACTAATTATCCTAACTAACCTACTTAAAATCGGACCAAGGACCCCCCCCCCCAAACCGAACCGGTTACCTAGGGGGCACCCCTTGTACTTGAGATCTTGTTAAATCTTGTTTTGCCTAATATCTTTAGGACACAATATCCATTGGACGATAACACCTAATATTGCCTATAAATACCCACTAATCACTTGAGATAATTATCACCAACCAAAAACTACTCTCTCCCTCTCTTTGTGGCTCACGGCCGAACCCACCACACACACCCATCATACTTTCAAGTTTAGATCTTACAATTCCATCATCATACACACTTCAAGGGTCGCGTATTAGGAGCTTTGGTGCACTCGGAACACGAAGGACCTCAACCGTTAGCTTTTATCCACGCGATTTTCATCACGATTCTTCCCTAGCCCCGAGCTAGAGGTATATTGTTTAAAACTCATATTTGAGCATGTCTAAAGTGGTTAAAAGAACTTTCGTCGGTTAAATATCGAAAACATAAGTTTTGATGCATTAAAGTCTAGTAAAATCACAAAAATGGTGGATAATAACATATAACTTGTGTAAAAGTCGTAGGACTTGAAATATGTGATTATTGAGACCCGATCTACGATGTGGTAGCTTGGATCTCCGTTTAACCCGACTTTGCAAGATCATGTATCTTCACATAAGTTCGTTTTTGAAAGATACAAGGGTTAAAGGAGAAACTCTACCACACAAGATACATGAACTTGTGTGAAAATATTTTACATGTGTAAAAGTGATTTAACCGGTAAAATGGTGTTTAAAACTAGCGGATCTACGTATCCGCAAGTGGTATTTTTGAAAGACCACACTTTAAAGAAATCATGTTTTTCTAAAGATGGATCTTACACTAATAAATATGATTTTATAAACCACAAGTGTGTAGACACTTGTGAAATGGAAAGATCCGACAAATAACTATTTTTGGGAAAAATGACTAGAAGTTGTAAAGACGAATTTCTTTAAACACGGGGTTTCTACAAGATTAAAGTTACTTTATATAAAGATCTACATATATAAAGGGTGTTTACACTATAGATTCGGAAAAACTACAAGTTCATGCGATTATGCAAATTTACATACTTGTCGACTAGTTTGATGTGTCGGAAATGGTTTGATTGAATAAAGAAGTTGTTGAAATGATTTGTTAAAAGAAAATGATACGCTTGAAAGCGTGGCCACCTCCAGTTACAGAGGAAACTCTGGCGAAATTTTCTAAAAACCTAACACTTAGACTTATTTACACAACAAGTGTTAGAACTATTTTCGACATATTTTCGAAACATAAATTTCGCCAGCACTATATTTTACTAAATATTCGGAGGTGGGATTTTCACAAAGATTAACGTGATAAATATATTTGTCGCAACACTGTTTATGATTATTTTGTGAAACACATAAATATTATTTTAGAGTGAAAATAATATTTACAAGCGTTAATGATTCCAAAACTTTGCGAACGCTTCCACAAACATATAAGTTACACCGGTAATTACATTACCACAAGATTGATAAAACGTAACTTACGCACATGTATTGTATCCCCCATCCTTGGGAAGAAGAATAACTACCAAGTGTATACGGAACATAAACACGAAATAGTTGTCTAACTATTTCCCAAAGACATAAACATAAAAGCTAAGGCACGGCCGTCCGTCTAATAGAATTAGCACTTGTAGGTCGTTGCACAGCTTACTGTATTGGAGACACTTGGTAGAGACGCGCATTCACTGTGAGTTCATGTCCCCCTTTTCTCTAACTGTTTTCAGTTTACTTAACCGCGGGGGTGAAATACATGTTACTTTGTTTACAAGTACTTTATACACGGTATGAATTACGTAAGGAGGTTTAGATCATGTGAATGGGTAGTTAGAACACCGAGGGACTCGAGCGGTAGATCTATCTGGGTGTAGCGAGCCCAGCTCCCGGTCCAACAGAACAGGCCTCTCGGAGGACTAACAGAACGGACCCGGAGTGACTTGGTACCCAACGCAAAAATCGGCTAGGGTTGTGTCTTTCCTACTTGCATTTCACAACATACTAATGGCCTTGCAAACCATTGGTGATCACAAGTCCTCTTACACTGCTACATACCAGGAAACTTTTATACTTACAAGTGTTTTACTTACTCACTTACACATGAACTCGCTCAACATTATTGTTGATTTTTCAACTTACATGTATTTCAGGAAATTAACGAGATCTGGCACGGTATGGCATGTTTTCCGCTGCATTAGTTTCCAAGGTCATCCGGGGTTTAGGGGATGTGTCTCTTTCCTGGACAAGACACAATCCTTAAACCATGTTTATGTTATGTTTCAAGTTGTAATGTTGTTGAACAAGATTATGTTTGTCAGGGTATGTTAAAACAATGGTATTGTGTTGGTTTTCAAAACTTAATGGATGATCTTGCATGTTTTTAACTCATATAGCTTTGTTATGATTAAGCTATGGTATTAAGAAGTCACACCAAAATTTACCACGCTTCCGCAAAGCCAGGGTGTGACAAAAACTTCACCCGCCCGTGTCAACTCTGCACGTTTATTTTTCATCAAATTTGCATCCAAACCTATCCAAACTCACTTTAATTGCTTGGGGTTCATTTCTTAACATGTCTAAGCTATCATCCATTACCCGGATCCATTATTCATATAGTTTACGCTCCCGTTACCCGGTTTACGTTTTTTCTTTATTACACTTAAGCCAACATTTTTCCACCTACTTTATTTTGACCCGTTTAGAAGTTTTCATGCATTTGAGCATTCAAACTCGCTATTTTCTTTTCGCGCCTCTTCTCTTCTTGCTAATTAACTACTTTTCTTCCACCCAAACTATTTCTATGGTGGATTCAACATAAGGAACCCAAAATCCCAAAATTTTACCCTTCGGCTAGTCCTTTTTCGCAATTGACTATTTCTAGGCGTTCGACCCACAAATGTTTTTGCCTAGAACTTTTATACACATCTAAGGGTTAAAAACTCATAATATAAGTTTCTAAACAACCTCTAAGGGTCGTTTACACTGTTTACCTATTAAGGGCTCTTTGGTCACATTTAATCCTTCATTTTTGCAATGAAGGATTTCGACTAGATATTTGACCTTCTTTGCACTTTTAACTATTAGTCCACATATGCGTTCCTGGCTCGGGTCATAGCATCGACCCGTATACATACTTTTTGCTTTAAATTTTCTAGTTAAAGCATTGCAAACACGATTCATTTCCTGTGATCACAAAGACTCAACAAGTAGTCGTCAGTTATTCTTGTCAAATGATTTTACCAATGTCATTTGACCCGTTAGTCCGAACGACCATTTTCCATTATGAAATAATATCTAGTTACCATCTCGTTCTTTTTACCCCTTCCGGTTTACACCATAACGAAATATTTCAAATTCCTTATTTATTTGTTATCATCCTACTAGTTTACCGTTTTTACCCTTTTTATCATAATTCATGGTTTCTTACCATTCGCACTTGTTCCGGCTTACATTATATCGTGCCGGAACTTCGAAATTCAATTATTTAACATAATTTATATTTAATACTGGCAAGTAAGTGTATTGCAATTTAAAAAAGGGGTGTAAGCTTAACTTACTTCGCATCCAAGCAACGTTTTCTCTTCATACTTGCTCCGTTTGACCCGCTTCCTCCCAAGCCTCCATCTAGCTTGTCAAGAGTCAAACTATCATATAGTATTCACAAGGTGATTAGGTTAGTCATTCTAGATCATAACCTTTACGCCTTATGACACTTTATACTACTTTTCTTACCGAACTCTATTATAGGTCGGTTGACTTTTAAGAGTCAAGCCTCCTTATAGCATATGAAATTGAGAATCTAAGTTTGACAAACTTATGTTGGAGTTCCGCCCTTTACTCGATGGCTCTATTCTTAGGCCACCAATTGAACTAATATTTAATCCGAGTTCATGCTATTTTTAATACTAAGTTATCTTAGCTCTCAATTGTTAACGTTACCTTATTCTTTCTTTACGCACAATCTACGGGTGTTCATCTATAGATGAAACCCGTTTCATCATGTTATTAGGCATTTATCCAAATACCTATTCTAGTCAAGTTCTATCTACGAACTAGTAGGAACCCAATTTCACTTAGGCATTACATCGAACACTTTATGGGCATGAATTTTTTTTTACTACTATCAATCAAGCTCATGACTAACTACTTAGCCAAGATTAACATTATTTTCAAGTTCCTTACATCTAGCATGCATAACAACACCAAGATTCGTTTCAATAAAATTAATAACACCCGTTTCATGATCAAGGTTCAAGTATTCTTAATCTCTCTACAAAACCCATCTAACACACATGTGGGTGATTCTCAATTTCATGTATATGTACATCAATACATCAAATTATTGATTAGGTTTCATTCCTAATCATGTATTTATCATAGTTTCACTCAAACATCTAACATTCAATCTCCAATTTCGACTTCATATGTTCATCAAGAAATCAAAACATCTCCAAATTACAAAATTTTACATACCTTTAGATCCCCACGACTAGGTGATCACGAATTTGTAATCATGCAGACGATTCGGGCTTGATTTGAGCTTCAATTTGCAGGATTTTATGAGAATTAGGGTTTGTGGAGAAACCCCAGGTCGCCCCCCCCCTTGGTTCTGTTCGATCCCCACACCTGTGTGTGGTATTATTATTTTTTTATTTTAATTAAAAACTAGTTTGCTTTTTAACACCTTTGGCCCCTCAATTATTGTCAGGTTCTTACTCTAGGTGTTTTTAACCCACTCACATACCATTATGAGACTTTTAATTAACTAGGTTGATTATTCCTAGTTAACTTAGTTAGTTCCGGGAGTTATAACACGTTTATTTTATGTCCCGTTAACTCGGGTCCCTTTTTATAAACTGTCTTCTCAAAGTATTTATCCTCTTTCCAGTTAATATTAAGTTTATTTTTTTAAAATTCCTAATATTTATTGGGTTAATTTTCACCACTAACGGTATTTTACCCATCTTTACTATTAACGTGGTTTGCTTACCAAACCCGTTTTTGGGATGTTACAAGTCTACCCCCCTTAAAGAGGTTTCGTCCCCGAAACCTTATTTACGTAGTTCATTGGTTTACTCAAACGAACCTAGTTTCGTTTTCAAGGATTCCGTTTCCTTTGGTCAAAAGTTTTCATGTATACTGACGCGTACGTCTTTCATGTGTAAGGCCTCGCGGGCCGTTACTTACAGCTTATAACCCTTTATCTTTATTGACTGAGTTGTCACTTGACCACTTAGTCTCGTTAGTCTTTTAACAGGTCTATCCCGCGCTTGTGTTATATTAACAAGCGCCTGTATTTGTTATGACGCTTTCTTAACTTTGAATAGTTTTACCGGCTAGACTAATTAGTCGCCGTCACTTCATACCCCGTAACTCACGTTACAACGTGATCATTTTCTATATTTCTTTTCTTGTCCGTGAGCGTGTCACGTCACGTTTAAGTTTAATTCAACGTTTCTTTATCATACTTCTTCTTTTCGAATGTATCGTCTCGCACTTATCGATGTTAAAACCCATACTCTTTGATATTTGTTATTTCCGAATTCGCCTTATAGTATTCATATTTGTTAAAACGTTATTTCTTACTAAAACTGAAATTTTAGTTTAACGTTTTTCTCTTTAACTATGTTAATTACTCACATCAAGGAAATTGACAACCCATAATTTATTGTTTTCCGTTCTCGTTTTACGCGGGGAATCGTAACAAGTTCCCTCACCTTACACTATTGACCCGTAGGTTCCTTCACTTAACCTCGTAGGCTATTTCCTTAAGCTTTCACCTCTTTAAGGCGAGGCCCTTATGATCCCTTTGCTTCAATTCATGACCCGTGGGTCATTTTGGCCCCGTAGACCGTTACACTAATTAATATTCCGTAGGTTATGATGATCCCGTAGATCAATTTTATTTGGGTCTTTATTCAAATGTGTATACGTTTATATACGCACATGGCGTTAAGGCACCCCTTTTTATGTTTAGAATTATTCACCTTTACTTTTTAGATTTCGTTTGACCTTGACCGTAGTCTAAGGCTACATTGTTTTCTTTCGAATTATCTTTCCGACTTCTTGACTTCTAACGTCAATTACACGTCGGTTTGCCCTACACTTACCGTTACCCGGTTCTTACCTATACTTCTTTACGTCCCGTTACCCGGGTTCTTTTATTTTAATGTTTTTTTTTGTTTTTTTAACTCCTATAACTCCTTTACATAGGTTTATTAATATTTCACACTTTTATTTATTCGATTCGTGCTTACTTACTTTAGCAAGTGTCATCCTTTATTAAATTTGTTTGACTTGTTCGTGTGAAAATTCATCACTTATGAATGTCAAACTTCAGTCTTTGTTCGACCCGTTCAGCTTTGAAATAGTTGAACGTAATTTATCAAAATTTCTATTTGCAGTATCTTATCGTCCTTTAGTCATGACCCAAAACTCGAGTCTTTTTGACTTTCCATACGCGTTCCTGTTTCTCAGTCTACGCATGCGTTTAATTCCTTACCCATCAACCGGGTGTTTTACCGAAATCGTTATCATTGCACCCCTTCCGGTATGCATTATGACTTCATTTCGATTTACTTGGTCATCTTAGCGAAATCCGTCGTTTTTATTTGACCATGTCATTTATTCTTTACGTGACCACCATTGGCGGCCTTATTAATTATGAGTGACGATTATCATCGTTATCCTTTCTTTACTACGACTAAAGTTAACAACCTTGATTATCCTTTTCGTGTGGGCAACACCTTTGTTTTTATGACCCGGCGGATCATCTATACTTTGGGTTTACTTGCCCATTTTGTTCACCATGGCCCTTTCGTCCAAGATGACTTATTTTCGTAAATTTTCTTTTTGATCATTCATTTATATCATCATTTACATTAATCCTTGTCCCTTCTCTCGGGCTTATTATCCTAATGTAATACGTTTCCGTCACCCGGCTGTGCATTTACATTATTATCAACTATTTTGTTCATTTGTTTCATTTGGGTACTTTTTAATTTGTCCCATTCACCCCGTCCTTACTACATCGGATGTAAATATGTCCATCATAAAAGTTCATGGTACCACGTGTTCACTACTTACTTGGCCAGAGTAAGCGATCTACTATACGCATCAACGCGTGTAATTTCGTTGACTATATCTATTGTATATCGTTTTTATTGGTGTAACGTGTATTACACGATAACAATATGTGTTGTTCTCAACACTTTAATCATGCTAAACCATTGATATAAATGTACTTACCGGATTTACGATCAAGCCTCGAACCGAACACCAATCTTTATTAAGAGCATAAGGTTTAAGTCCAAGCATAGTTTTCCCACCATACTTGAATCTCTTAAACCAAGGCTCTGATACCAACTTGTAACACCCTTGTTATTATTTCATGTTTATCGTATAATTTAAATCCATAATCATGTAATAATAGTCACAATTACACTGAAAATACGGTTTGTTAAAAACTTTTACAATTTAAAGTGATACAACATAATATGATTTAATTCGCCGTTTTAGAATAACGACGAAACAACGTTGCGGAAGCTTTGTTTAACGTGTGTTCGGTTCTTGCTCGATGCTTGATCTTCATCCGGGACTCTCGACGTTCACCTGTGATCAAAACCAACTTAAAGGTCAGTTTTGATAATTAAATAACTAATAAAACAAGGAAATTAGGAAAATCCAACATTGATATCTTGATCCAAAAACAATTATTTGAATCTGGCCTTCACCGTAACTTACGGTGGACACCGTAAGTTACGGTGGCCCCTGTGTTAAAATTTCTCTACCGTAACTCAGGAGGCAACCACCGTATCGATTTCAGCCCCACCGTAACTTACGGTGGGCACCGTAAGTTACGGTGGCCCCTGTGTTATGCCCCTTCCATTTTTGCCGTTCTTGACACGAAAACTTTCGTATCTTTCGATCGACGTATCCGTTTGTATTTAGGACCTCTAAACTTGTTCCTAGTTAGTCATACATCATAAACTAAGATATCTAACTTTAAATCTCTATCTTGGATTCCTAACTTTCATTTAAAAGATTAGAAATCAAGGCATTTGAACAAAATAATTAAATATTGTTAGTGCATTATGTGTCTATCGCCTCCGTCAATCTAGTCCGTAGCAGAAACAGAAGAATTCTAGCATTTTATTGTAATATCTAGTTAAAAAGGGCAAGGTGGCAAATTTGTAAATAAGGAGAAATCCTTATAATCCTTGTGCCTATAAATAGATGCCTTAGGTTTAGAGTTTAAGACTTTTGCTCATTTGGAGGTTTAGGAGATCTAATCTTAGAGAGAGAAAGTCTAGAGAGAGAAAGTTCTCTCGTGTGATTCTCGGCTTTGTACACGTCATCATAATCAATAGAATCACGTTATTAGTACGTTCTTATGTTTTCGGTTACGCACGTTGACGGATTCCGCACGTCGAACGTTCGTTACGCAATCGTACGGTGTCAAAACCGATCCTACAAGTGGTATCAGAGCAGGAACTCGATTGCGCTGATCAAACACATAGATTCGTATCAGATTACATCGATTTCAGACCTGAATTTCATCATTTCTTCATCTTCTACTCATTTTTCACGTTTTTAACGGTTTTTCGTAAAATTGAACGGGTTTTTACTGTCCAAATCGGCTGATTTTTTGATATGTTGTGCGAAAACACTTGATTTACAACCCTACCAAATTTTAGATTCAAACTCCTAGCCGTTTAGGAGAAATTTGAGTTTTTAGGTCCGATTTCGCGTCAAAAACCTGATTCCGCTCGAAAGTTATTCTCTGATTCCGCTCGTAAAGTCATAAAAATCAGATTCCGCTCGTGAGACACATTCAGATTCCGCTCGAGAAATTCAGCTTGATTCCGCTCAAAATCAGATAAATTCTGATTCCGCTCCAAAGTTAGTTTCTGATTTCGCTCAAAATCGAAATTAGAGATTCCGCTCTTGGGATTCCGCTCCAAAGATCACGAACTTTCTGATTCCGCTTGAATTCTAACACGGTGAATTTTGAAAATAGTGAAACATTTTACGAGGTTGTCAGTTGTTGGAAAAAGTCATCATGTGAATCTGATTTAATCAATATCTAGGCCATACAACAATTCATTAATATCACTTTTGTCGAGATTCATTAATTCAATGAGATTTTTTATGTGTGTTGTCAGCCACGAGTATTGAAAAGGGAATTCATTAAAGCAATTAATGTGAATTTTGAGATCCAATGAGATTTTGAGTAGTGAACTTAGTTTGTCGGCACAATTAATACACCTCATCTATTCATAAATCTCGGCCCAATCACTTAATAAAATCAAAAGTAATTGTCAGTTGGTCACGTGAACATTTTTTATCAAGCGATTGCATGTGAAGATATCAGTTTGCATGTGGGTTGAAGTTCAATAAAATTCAAAAGGCCCAATCAGATATATGATGAATTAACTGATTTGTCGGCTTATATGACCATGTGATCATTTGCTTTGAAGCCTAATCATATTTGGTTAATTTTTGAAGTTGTTGGCCACTGTTGTAATTCACGTGAATTCCTGAATCCATTAATTGCACTAAGTGTTCGGCCCAATCACAATTGAAGTGTTGCTGAATATTATTGGCCCAAGATCAGTTAAGGTTCAATAAGCGTGTGATAAGGGAGGCCCAAATCATTCTAAGGCCCAATTTGAATCCATTTTTGATTGGTCCTTTCATTCAGTGATTATACCCGATATACATTGAACGAGTCCGCAAATCTTCGACACGAGTCTTAGATTGATTTCATCAAACGAACACTGTTACGTATTCAGTCTGTTTGAACTAATAGCTTGTTTGTTTGTTTGCAGGTGATTTCGAGGTAATTCAAGGAAATAAAATTATGGCAAAATCTGAACCTGTTCCTTACAAAGATAACAGAACTGAAGAACATAAGTATAATTACAGAAAGCAGTTAGCTATAAACAAAATGATCAGAATATCTGGTATTTTTGATGAGGCAAAAAGAGCAAATAGATGGGATCCAGACAGGGAGTGTTATCTTGACCCCTATGGAAACATTGCTGTTGATCATAAAACTCTTGATTTGGAAACCATAATCAAAGAGTATAAAGAGGAAGATGATTATTGGCAAAGAAAATGGTGGGGAGATGAAGAAGAGAAAAAGAAAAAGAAAAAGAAAGAGTTAAATAAATAAAATAGAAAGAAACTCAGAAAATATAAGTTTGGTTGAGTTTCTTGAATTAATTAAAAGGATTAGAAAAGGAACACAGAAGACAGAGAAAGAAGGAATGACAAAGAATGAAGAATCAAAGAAGGATGAAACTTCAAAATGTGAAGTTGGGTGCTCTAAATGTGATAAATTTGAAGCTGACAATGACAAACTCTTGAAGGATACAGAAAGTTTGACATTGGAAGTCAAAAAGATGAAGGATGAGAAACAATTTGACGATAAACAGATTCTTGTGTTGCAAGAAAATTGTGAGAAGCTGAAATCTGAAAATGTTAAACTGTCAAGTGATTTGAACAGTTTGACATTAGAAAACAAAGTTTTTCAAGATAAAATCAAAAGTTTTGAAAATGAAAAAGTAAAAATTGAAAAAGATTTTCAAAGTCAAATAAAGATTCTTGAAGATGGGAGATCTGTTTTTAGCAAGAACAATATTGAAAAGCAAAAGGTAATCAATTCCCATCGTCAGACTATTATTCGACTTGAAAAAGAAGCTGAATGCGATAGAAAGAAAATCAAAGATTTAGAGAAGAAATTGAAAGGTTTTGTGAAACCAGATTATCCATGTCCAAAACCGATCAATTCAGTTCCAATAAGTGACAATGTCACAAATTTTGACAAAGTCAAAATTGAAGATTGTGATGATGAATCTGATGATGAAAAAGAAAAAGAAGAAAAAAGAAAAACATTTTTGAAATTAAATGAAATGTTTAAAAATATTGTTTTACATTCTACTGAGAAAGGTGAATGCTCAACGCAAAAACCTGTAAAGAAGAATGTGGAACAGAAACAAAAAGATAAAAAATCGAAAAATTTTCAAAAAGAAAATAAAAGCTCATCAGATCAATCATCCAATCATTATAAAAACCACAAAAATCTGAAAAATAAAAACTTACAAAAAGTTGGTAATCAGTGGTGCAGGTTTGACCACAGTGCTCAAATGCCAAATCAAGGATACAAGAGGAGACATGAGTACCACAAGGCAAATCAATGCTTTGATCTAAGTGTGTGGTATGAAGACGGTGTTTGGTATGAAAGTAGTGAGAGGTATGATAACGAGTGTGTTACACTTATGGATTTCAAGGACACATTGCTGTTAACTGCCAAAGTCAGAGAATCGAAACAAGAAGGTGCTATGAATGCCACATCAGAGGACACAATGTCAGAGATTGCCCAATGAGATCAAAGGGAAGATCGAGGGCTGAATCTCATAAAATGGCAAAGAAACCAGTCAGTGTCAAGCCCAAAGAACAGAAAGTTCAAACAAAAATTCAAGAACAGAAAGTTCAAGAAAAGAAAATTAAGCTTTCACAAGGGCAGAAAGACAGACTGAGGAAGAAAAGAAAGAAGGCAAGAGAATACTTGGAGAAAATTTTGTCCTCGGATACAACTGGTAATCCGAGAAAAAGTTCTGATGAATTGCTTTCCTCAACTGAAAAGGCAAGCAAAACGAATTCATCAGATGCAAATCTGGGGACAAAAGAGAAGAAAAAGAAAGTTGTTAGCCATGAATTTGTTTCCTCAGAAACAAAGGAGCAACATGTCGGCGATGAATCTGGCTCAATAAAGTCAGACAAGCCATGTTCAGGCAATGATTCTGGTTCGTCAAAACCAGAAGAGCCATCTGTTGAGGTAAAAACTGTCAAACCCAAGAATGGTCAGGCTTGGGTAGATCTTTTCAAATGAAAAACCTGACTTGCTGGAGTTCCCAGGTTGGTAAGTGTGGAACAGGTATCGGCATATTTCTTGAGAAATTCACAGGTTGGTAACTGTGATATTTCGAATCACAAAAGACTAATCAAGGACATTAAGTTGTACTTGATTTTTCTTTTTGATGAGTGGATAAAGGTAAACAATGTGATGAAACCCCGAGTTTGTGAAAAGACAAACAAAACTAATTTTCCGGAAAAACCATTTTGATTAAAACAAACTTAAGTGTTTTGAAATCTAAATGGGAAAATAGTTTGTTGTCAGGGGGAGTTCTGATTGTTTATGCACAATGGATGGCGAATTGAAGTAATTCTCATCATGTTGTCAAGTTTGTACAGTTTGATTTCAAATTTTCCCAGAAAATCAAAATTGAGACATATTTTGATTTTAGGGGGAGAAAAATTTGAAAATTTGAAAATGTCAAAAACATTGAAAAACAAAAATGAGTTTTGTTGAGACAAGAGGAAATGATAGTAAATCAGTGGATTATCACAGAATGCTAAAGAAATGAAATGTTAAATGTGATAAACGATCTTACTAAGGATGTGACGATAGACTCAGCTAGACTAGTAGATTTGCGATAACGATACAAACATAAATGAAAAAGCCTAGTTCTAGTGGAAAACGTGGTTGAAAGCATAGTACTTAGTTTTGTCCTTCTTGACTGTGTGCCTACTCGGTAATCGCTGATTGTCGAAAGACATAAAACTGGTTAAGTTTGTGAACTTTCACTACTTTGCTAAAAAATCGCTGTGATTGTGCATTTCATTTTGCAAAGATTTAAACTTGTTTGATTTCTTTATTTTGTTTAAGCATTGGACATCCTCTGCGTATACGTGAGTATCGATCTGGATGTTATTGCCTAAACGTTCTGCTTTATTTTCTTTGGTGTTTCGTTTAAGCTTTGGATCACCTCTGTGTATACGGAAGTATCGACCTGGTGGTTAAAGCCTAAACAACTTCAACTTATTTTTATTTTCTTATTTTGTTTAAACATTGGACTTTCTCTGCGTATACGGAAGTATCGACCTGATTGTTAATGTTTAAACATTCTGCTTTGTTTTTGCACATATCACAGTTGATGAAAGTTTAAAGGCATTACTCGAGTTAGTGTATTGCATGATGAGGGGATATGCTGAGATCGTGAGGTCCATAAGAATTTAGTGCAAAATTAATATACCTTAACGTATTGGTAAGCATTTTGAAAGTTTTTAGATTGAGTTTAAGAGGACAACTATATCGTCAATCTATGTGAATCGTTTAGAACTTAAAATGATTAAAGCTTAATGGTGCTAGTGATTGGTTTCATAAACTGATATGATCCTCTTACACAAACTCACAAAAATAGTGTCTGTTTATATTTCTTTACTGAATTTCTTTAAAATCAAAAATCCAAAAATATTGTGTTTTAGTTTTAATTTTTGAAAATTCAAAAAGATTTTCGACAACTGATGTTGAAGAGCTGATATTCAAAATTCTAAGTGCTAAACATGATGAATTGGATTGGAAAAGTTTGTTGAAAACATTGAATGTTATATACAAATGTGTTGAAAGATTGTGTGGTTAGTTAATCAAGGTCATTCATTTGAACTTGTTGTAACTATAAAGATTGATGAATTAATGATTTCTACCAGTAAGTTTCTTAAATCTAAGTGTTATAAATTTGTGAAACTTATGTTGAGGTAGAGGATGTGCAGGTTAATCAGGTTTCAAATCTAGAGTATATGCAGAATAGAGCCAGGAATTGATCCTGAATTTGTGAACCTGTGAAAGCCAGACTACGATCCCGACAGCTGAGTCTAAGGGGGAGACTGAAGACGAGCTCAACGCAAGAGGAAGCGTGGATTCAAAGAGCCAGATATCTATTTTGGAGGAGCTTGTATTCGGAAAGCCAGGCGTCGATCCCAAAAGCACGGAAGCTTGTCGACAGGGGGAGCCTGAAGAAAGTGTCTACCGAGAGGTAGAGAAATGGAAGTCGAAGACAGATCCACGGGGATTCAGTTCGTGAAAGAGAAAAAACCAGATGCTATGAGATTGACTACGACAATATCCAAGGGGGAGTCTGTTAGTGCATTATATGTCTATCGCCTCCGTCAATCTAGTCCGTAGCAGAAACAGAAGAAATCTAGAATTTTATTGTAATATCTAGTTAAAAAGGGCAAGGTGGGAAACTTGTAAATAAGGAGAAATCCTTATAATCCTTGTGCCTATAAATAGATGCCTTAGGTTTAGAGTTTAAGACTTTTGATCATTTGGAGGTTTAGGAGATCTAATCTTAGAGAGAGAAAGTCTAGAGAGAGAAAGTTCTCTCGTGTGATTCTCGGCTTGGTACACGTCATCATAATCAATAGAATCACGTTATTAGTACGTTCTTGTGTGTTCGGTTACGCACGTTCACGGATTTCGCACGTCGAACGTTCGTTACGCAATCGTACGGTGTCAAAACCGATCCTACAAATACAAGAAATTATATATTTTGTTTTCAGCCCCTTCACCCGGCCGTGTCAAAAAATCACCCGGCCGTGTCAGCTTAACATATATTTTTCACAGCCCCTTCACCCGGCCGTGTCAAAACTTCACCCGCCCATGTCAACTCTGCACGTTTATTTTTCATCAAATTTGCATCCAAACCTATCCAAACTCACTTTAATTGCTTGGGGTTCATTTCTTAACATGTCTAAACTATCATCCATTACCCGGATCCATTATTCATATAGTTTACGCTCCCGTTACCCGGTTTACGTTTTTTCTTTATTACACTTAAGCCAACATTTTTCCACCTACTTTATTTTGACCCGTTTAGAAGTTTTCATGCATTTGAGCATTCAAACTCGCTATTTTCTTTTCGCGCCTCTTCTCTTCTTGCTAATTAACTACTTTTCTTCCACCCAAACTATTTCTATGGTGGATTTAACATAAGGAACCCAAAATCCCAAAATTTTACCCTTCGGCTAGTCCTTTTTCGCAATTGACTATTTCTAGGCGTTCGACCCACAAATGTTTTTGCCTAGAACTTTTATACACATCTAAGGGTTACAAACTCATAATATAAGTTTCTAAACAACCTCTAAGGGTCGTTTACACTGTTTACCTATTAAGGGCTCTTTGGTCACATTTAATCCTTCATTTTTGCAATGAAGGATTTCGACTAGATATTTGACCTTCTTTGCACTTTTAACTATAAGTCCACATATGCGTACCTGGCTCGGGTCATAGCATCGACCCGTATACATACTTTTTGCTTTAAATTTTCTAGTTAAAGCATTGCAAACACGATTCATTTCCTGTGATCACAAAGACTCAACAAGTAGTCGTCAGTTATTCTTGTCAAATGATTTTACCAATGTCATTTGACCCGTTAGTCCGAACGACCATTTTCCATTATGAAATAATATCTAGTTACCATCTCGTTCTTTTTACCCCTTCCGGTTTACACCATAACGAAATATTTCAAATTCCTTATTTATTTGTCATCATCCTACTAGTTTACCGTTTTTACCCTTTTTATCATAATTCATGGTTTCTTACCATTCGCACTTGTTCCGGCTTACATTATATTGTGCCGGAATTTCGAAGTTCAATTATTTAACATAATTTATATTCAATACTGGCAAGTAAGTGTATTGCAATTTAAAAAAAGGGTGTAAGCTTAACTTACTTCGCATCCAAGCAACGTTTTCTCTTCATACTTGCTCCGTTTGACCCGCTTCCTCCAAAGCCTCCATCTAGCTTGTCAAGAGTCAAACTATCATATAGTATTCACAAGGTGATTAGGTTAGTCTTTCTAGATCATAACCTTTACGCCTTATGACACTTTATACTACTTTTCTTACCGAACTCTATTATAGGTCGGTTTGACTTTTAAGAGTCAAGCCGCCTTATAGCATATGAAATTGAGAATCTAAGTTTGACAAACTTATGTTGGCGTTCCGCCCTTTACTCGATGGCTCTATTCTTAGGCCACCAATTGAACTAATATTTAATCCGAGTTCACGCTATTTTTAATACTAAGTTATCTTAGCTCTCAATTGTTAACGTTACATTATTCTTTATTTACGCAAAATCTACGGGTGTTCATCTATAGATGAAACCCGTTTCATCATGTTATTAGGCATTTATCCAAATACCTATTCTAGTCAAGTTCTATCTACGAACTAGTAGGTACCCAATTTCACTTAGGCATTACATCGAACACTTTATGGGCATGAATTTTTTTTTTACTACTATCAATCAAGTTCATGACTAACTACTTAGCCAAGATTAACATTATTTTCAAGTTCCTTACATCTAGCATGCATAACAACACTTAGATTCGTTTCAATAAAAATAATAACACCCGTTTCATGATCAAGGTTCTAGTATTCTTAATCTCTCTACAAAACCCATCTAACACATACGTGGGTGATTCTCAATTTCATGTATATGTACATCAATACATCAAATTATTGATTAGGTTTCATTCCTAATCATGTATTTATCATAGTTTCACTCAAACATCTAACATTCAAGCTCCAATTTCGACTTCATATGTTCATCAAGAAATCAAAACATCTCCAAATTACAAAATTTTACATACCTTTAGATCCCCACAACTAGGTGATCACGAATTTGTAATCATGCAGACGATTCGGGCTTGATTTGAGCTTCAATTTGGAGGATTTTATGAGAATTAGGGTTTGTGGAGAAACCCCAGGTCGCCCCCCCCCCCTTGGTTCTGTTCGATCCCCACACCTGTGTGTGGTATTATTATTATTTTTTTTAATTAACAACTAGTTTGCTTTTTAACACCTTTGGCCCCTCAATTATTGTCAGGTTCTTACTCTAGGTGTTTTTAACCCACTCACATACCATTATGAGACTTTTAATTAACTAGGTTGATTATTCCTAGTTAACTTAGTTAGTTCCGGGAGTTGTAACCCGTTTATTTTATGTCCCGTTAACTCGGGTCCCTTTTTATAAACTTTGTCTTCTCAAAGTATTTATCCTCTTTCCAGTTAATATTAAGTTTATTTATTTAAAATTCCTAATATTTATCAGGTTAATTTTTACCACTAACGGTATTTTACCCGTCTTTACTATTAACGTGGTTTGCTTACCAAACCCGTTTTGGGATGTTACATTATGGATATAAAAGAAACCCTAGCCTTGTACAAAAAGGAACTAGAGACATATATATTATACGGCTGGAATATCACCTGGGACGAATTTGGCTGAAGGATATCAGTCGATACTGTGTATTCGATTACATGATATTATTTATTTTGTATTTCAAATAAATTAACTATTGAATTATAAAATAATAATAATAATAATAATAATAATATAGTAATGGGATATTACTCGATACTGTGTATTCGATTCTTAAAGATGTTAATGGATTGTGATATTTTCGATTTCGTTTCTGTCCTAAAACACAAAAGACAGTGCAGTCCTAATTTGTTCTAATGTTCAAAAGAAAAATTGTAGAAAAATTGATAGGGAAACATTGAACACTTAGTAGAGGTTATGAATATGTGTACCAGGATATGATGAACAAAAGTGTTGAATCTGTTGAATCTAACGTGTCTGATGGCCAGTAAATCCCAGTGGAGAATCAAAGTGCTGATAACGTGATAAAAACCAAAGAGAAAAAGAGATAAACTGAATTCACATATTCCTTCTATTCAACATTACAATATATATTACCCAAAAAAAAAACATTACAATATATAGATAAACCTAACTGTAAACCCTAAAGCCCATAAGTAATGGGTTGGGCCTAAAATGTCTGGTTTATAACAGTAACTTGGTTTTTTAATAATAGAGTAATGGATCGACCCGGATGGATCATGGATCGATCCATATAATTAATTGGTTAAATAGATCGATCCATTGGATTAGAGTAAACTGCAATTTTACCTTTTGAGATTTAAGCTAATTGGTACTCTTACCCCCCCCCCCCCCCTCCTGGAAAAAATTGCAATTTGCCCCTCCAACATTGTTGTTCTGTCGCAAGATTACCCCCTGCCGTCAGTCAACAGTTGTTTGACTGTTATAGGTAAGGGTATTTTGGTAATCTTATCCCAGATTTATTATATTATGATTATTATTCTAAAATAACAAATCATCATCTTCACCTAAACATCATCTTCACAAATCATCATTTTAAAGAGTTATCATCTTCACAAAATCCATTTCAATATCTTCTCTCTCTTTCTTCGCAGCAAACACAAACCACCCTAAATCTTTTAAACCAAAACAGCCGCCACTCTGCAATATCTTCTCTCTCTTTCTATTACATTTGCACCTGAATGTGTTGTTTACTATGTGCCCATCTGCAGACTGTTGTTGTTACACACTTTTTCCTCTCTCTTTCTAGACAATCACCCCACCACAATCACCTGCACATCCACCACTCACTGCCACACCCACCACATCCACCTCACCTGACTTAGAATTCCGACGAACATCTCCGGTCTCTCCTCGTTGCCCTATCCCGCCGGTCCACACAGATCAAGATAAAGATAAGAAAAAAGGTTGGGTTTTTAGTGTAAATCTTGATTTGTTAGTATCGTTCGCCTTAGTTTCTTCCATTTTTAGAAAAGATTCTTTTGGGGTTTTTAAAAATCCAATCTTTCTTTTCTTTTAGTGGCTTATAATGTTCATACAAATCACCAGAAACAAAACAGGGTTTTAAGAGAGATTGAAATTGTCTTTGATTTGATTGTAGATTTGATTATGAGTGAAGATGGGGAAGGGGCAGAGCCACAGAGGTGTGAACGGCGTTGGTAGAGGTGAGCAAGGGCGAAGGTGTGAGTGAGAGAGAGAGAGTGGTGGGATGAGTATTTTGTTGATTCAGTTTTCCGGTGGTGGTGGTGGATGGCGGCAGATTCGCCACTGTAGGCGGCTAGGGTTAGGATTTGGAATAGGAAGGAGGTGGTGGCTGATTTGATGGTGGCGGTGGTCAGAAGAGGAGAAGGAGGTGGTGGTGGAGTTGATGGTGGTGGTGGTCAGAAGAAGAGAAGGAGGTGGTGGTGGTGATGAACTGATGATGATGATGATAAACCTGATGATGATGATGATGATGAACTTGATGTAATATTCTTAATTTTTTATATAATTTTAATAAGATAGGGGCAAAAACGACTTTTCACACGTTATTAATAGTCAAACAAACGTTGACTTGACAGAGTTGGGTGCCAGGGGGTAAGAGTGCAGCGTTTCCCATAGTTGGGGGGCAAATTGCAATTTTTTCCAAGGAGGGGGTTAGAGTGCCAATTGGCTTAAACCCCAGGGGGTAAAATTGCAGTTTACTCATTGGATTAATTAATAGATTGGTCATTGATGGATATTTTTTATGATCCAATAAGTGATTTAAATGGATCAGATTGATTGGATATGGATCAATATCCAATCCATTAACAGGCCTACGCTAGCATCTCAATAATCTAAATCAATATCCGTATCTGAATCGAAATCTAAAACACTAACTAAAAATATAATAAGCAACAAAAACTACTGATCAGTTCAAAATAAAATCAAATATGCATAACAAAATCATAAATTTGGACTGGAAAAAAAACAAGCGGTTGCAGATTGAAGATAGCTTACTTGCCGATGCGAATTCGTGATGATCGATGTATGATGGTGATGAATAACGATTGCAAAAAAGTGTGAATTGAGCGAGATAAGTATAACAACCCTCCTAAAATATTTCCGACACCCCTAAATTATTTAGAATATTCCTATACGTTTTAAAATACACCATGTATACGATAAATAGCCCTTAATACCTTTAATTGTATAAAATAAAAATAAAAACAATATTTATCGTTTTCTGGCGGGCCGCGAAGACCATCTCTTCGTCTTACGCGGGCCGCGACAGATCAAGAGCAGGGCGCACCCCTGAGCTACCACGTGGCAGCCCTAGTGGCCGAATCAGCCAAGCTAGGGCCTACCCTACCTGGCCTCGTGGGCGGCGAAGCCCTTGGCTGAAGCTTACGCGGGGCGCGACAAACCTGATGATCAGCCCTATAAATTGGGAGCATTCAGTTGTCGATGTTCAAAACGAAATTCTCTCTCTATTTTCTGTAGGTAACAATCATAAACGGGTATTATACCCACTAAAGGAGTGAAGCTTTGCCTCGTTGTAAGTATTTTAACCCCCGGTTACATATTAGATACACTGCCCGATTGATCTAGTGCTCCGTAATGGCTGTCGAGGCTCTGCCCGACGTAGTCATTGGAGTTCTGTCTCGGGGAGGGTATAACTAATGTAAATATTGGTTTATTATACTAACACGCATGCATTATTTAATTAATAGATTATAACCAGCAATCCACCAAGAAAAGTCTAAAGTAGCAATATGAGTAATCTCCTTTTTGTAAACCTTTTTACAAGCTATTTATACAAAACCTTAAACAATTTACAATGTGACTAACAGTGATTGAGTCTTTGTAGTTCTTCAAGTACTACCGGTATGTTGGGATTTTGTATACAAAATGTGGAACACGTTACAATTGGACAACAAGATAGCCAATGTGTAATATGACCCACCAGTAGGATTGACAATACTGGATGAGTAATTGGGTAGATATAAACATTGTAATTGCTCTCAATACTGTTAAAGGATAAAATGCTTCTTGATTAAATTGGGATTCACTCACCAGTATTTCCCACTGACAAATGTTTTTAAAACGCGTTTCAGGTAACAAAATGTGAAAGTCAATTAGAAGCCAGCTGGAGAGCACTGAAAGCTTGGAAAATGTGGCTATAAAAGTTACCTAAATAAAGACGATGTTTTAAATTCAATAAATTAGGGTTTAACCCTACAAACATGTTTGTAATAGAAATTTGGGTTTTACCCATGTGTTTATTAATATGAAAATGTGGTATTTTACTCTGATAAAATATTTCCTAACTACGGTCCTGATGAAATTTCCGCTGTCAATTAATGATAAACCAATGATACCACTTAATCTGAGTTCGCGTCCGCCCGATCCCAGGAGATAGGGGCCGGGGGTTGTGACAGAAAGTGGTATCAGAGCTACAACCACTAATTTCAGCCAAAGAAGTGTTCTGCTGACAATTAAATTATCAATTTTGTTAGGAAATAATCAATGAGATTATGTGCATGCGTGTAGATTATTATTTTGTGTTATTTGACAATTTGTTAGTTTACAGCATGAGTGATCAAGGACCTTCAGACGCTTACCGTCAACTGTCCGGTTCACCTAGGGACAAAGTCACCTCTTCACAGCCTACCCCCTCGGGGTATTCGGCTGATACCTAAGAAGGAATTTTCGTGTTCAAGGCTCAATCTGAGGAGCCATTCCCTCTTAAGAAGAGAGGATGGTTCAGTAGAGGAGCTCATGAACGTAGAAAGAGGATGAGAAAAATGCAACAACAGCGGGCCGTAGCAGCGGCCAATAGAGAAATGAATGCGCAAACCCAGGATATCCTCAATAGGAGACTAGCTAATTTCCACATTTTAGCTACTACCGCTGCCGACCCTAATCTAGAGCAACTGATAGCACCCCAGCCTTTACCACTCCAACCCATGGAAGTTGAACTAAACCCAGCTGAAATTCCTAGGGTACCTGCACCCCTTCCTCTAGACTATGACCCATGGTTTGACGACCATAGGGATTACCAGCAACGTTACCCAATCCCAATAGAGGAGCCCATGCAAGACCTAATAGGACCCTATCCCGATTTGGATCCCCTAGACCCATATTATGATAATGACCAATACATCAGGGAGATTCTAGAGAATCCATACCCTCAGGAAGAACAGATGCCACAATACCCAGATCCCATACCAGCACCCGCCCATGAGCACTGAGAATGTGCAAGAACTCCGAACCTTTGGTGATGAGATATTAGAAGGAAGTGAAAGGATGAGACAGATAGGGGAACGACTCGTATGGAAATATGACGAGCGTAATATGGAGTTTTGGATGAACCCCTACCACTAATCATAATATATATATATATATATGTGTGTGTGTGTGTGTGTGTGTGTGTGTGTGTGTGCATGTTGAAATTTTATATATATATATATATATAATATATTGTAGTATAGACCATCTTGTGGTTAGTGATGCATACTAGTATTGTATTTTAATTCCAGTTGTATTTGTAATTAATATAGATGCATAATATAAAATAGAATAAGTCGCAATGTTCGACGATTTTGGATTAACATGCTTGTTGTGTAATTGTTGCACTGGATATATTCATGCGATATTAATACTTGGTAATTGTTTAAAATCCAGATGGCCGACGCAGCAAATCCAGAAAACCGGAATAATGAAAATCAAATAAATAACAGTGAAATTCGACACATTGTAACCCAAGGAATTAAAGATGCTATGCCAGCTACCATCCAAAATGTTAAGGACGCGGAAAATAATAATAAATGTGATAATGGGAGTAAACGAACCCATACTGAACTTAGTCATAGCGTGCACAATGGACCCATTTTTCAAATGCCAATTCTAAAAAGAAGAAGAACCATGTCTTATGGTTGTTCTTAGAAAGAATTCTGGTCATGTAAACCGATAGAATTCTCTGGCAATGAAGGGGCCATTGCAGATCTACGCTGGATAGAAAAGACTGAGGCAGTCTTAAAAATAAGCAAGTGCGCAGAAGAAGATAAAATAATGTTTGCTTCCAATCTGTTTAAAAATGCATCGTTAGAATGGTGGAACACTATCCTCCAATCTAGAGGAAGTGATAGAGTTTATGGTATGGAATGGAACGAATTTAAGGATACGATCGAAAGGAAATTTTGTCCTCTCAATGAAAAGGAACAGATAGCAAATAAATTCTTAAACCTAAGAATGACTGGAGTAGATAGTAAGGGTTACACTACTACATTCTTCGAATATGCTAGAATTGTGCCAACCCTAGCATCACCTGAACCAGTGTTAATCTCCCGTTACATCTGGGGATTAATCAGTGAAATTAGGTATGTAGTCAAGGGAGCTAGACCACAAACCATAGAAGTAGCAGTAGAACTAGCAAATACCTTGACAGATGAACTGGTACGTACCCAAGAAGAAAACTAGAGGAAGAACCTAGCTCAAAAGCTTACCCAGGAATTTCGCTACGGTAATTCCAACCGTGGGAAAAATGTAGGTTCTACTTCTGCACCTTACTGCAAGTATTCTAATAGAAAGCATTCTGGGAGATGCTCCATATACTGCAATTTTTGCAAAATATCTGGACAGAAGGAAGAAGACTGCAGGAAGAAACCCACCAATAAGATATGCTACAATTGTGGAGAGCAAGGTCATATCAAGCCAAATTGTCCGCAATTAGCTCCGGCAACAAACAACAAGACTACTAAGAATGCTAGAGCATTTATTCTGACTGCAGAAGAAGCCAAAATGATTCCGGACGTGATTGCCGGTACGTTTTTAGCTAATGATGTTTTTGCCAAAGTATTATTTGACTCTGGTGCGAACCAAAGTTTTATTAATACTTCATTTTGCAAACTTCTCAATCAACCATTAACTAAACTCCAACAAGAATGTTTAGTAGAAACAACAAATGGAGAAACCATTAAGATTATCGAAATCTTGCAGGGAGCAAGAATAGAATTTTTAAATCAAAAGTTTATTGCAAACCTTTACCCAATGAATCTAGTAGGATTTGATATTGTATTAGGAATGGATTGGTTAATAGCCAATAAATCCAGTATTTTATGTGATCAAAAGTCAATACAAGTTAATTCACCAAAAGGTGAAAAGATCACAATTAAAGGAGATAAGCCAATTAGCTCCACAAAATTCATCTCTGTAATGAAAACAACAAGTTATGCTAGAAAAGGATCATTAGTGTATATGAGTTCCATAATCATTAACACTAAAGGAAAAGAATTAAAAGATATCCCTGTAGTATCTCAATTTTCAGATATATTTCCAGAAGAATTATCAGGACTACCGCCAGATAGAGAAGTCGAGTTCAGAATTCATTTGCTACCAGGAACAACACCCATTGCCAAATCACCTTACCGTTTGGCACCCGCAGAATTGCAAGAGTTAAAGAAGCAGTTAGACGAACTCTTGGAAAAAGGATTTATACAGCCAAGTTCATCGCCTTGGGGAGCACCGATCTTATTCGTCAAAAAGAAAGATGGGTCAATGCGTATGTGCATTGATTACGGTGAACTGAATAAAGTCATGATTAAAAATCGGTACCCATTACCGAGAATCGATGATTTGTGATCAATTACAAGGAGCTCGATTCTTTTCTAAAATCGATTTACGTTCAGGATATCATCAATTAAAGGTACATGAAGAGGACATTCCTAAGACCGCTTTTAGAACAAGTTATGGCCATTATGAATTTACTGTCATACCATTTGGTTTAACCAATGCCCCAGCCGCATTTATGGACATGATGAACCGAATATGTAAGCCATATTTGGATAAATTCATAATTGTCTTTATAGATGATATTCTAATTTATTCTAAAAGTAAAGAGGAACATGCAGCGCATCTGCATGCACTTCTAAATTTGCTGAGAAAAAAAAAGCTTTATGCTAAATTTTCAAAATGTGAGTTTTGGTTAGAAGTAGTGCAATTTCTTGAACATTTAGTCAACCATGAAGGAATTCATGTGGATCCCACAAAAATTGAAGCGATTACTAAATGGAAAACCCCTGAATCACCAATAGAGGTTAGAAGTTTTCTAGGACTAGCCGGTTATTATAGAAGATTCATCCGAGATTTTTCTAGAATAGCCATTCCCTTAACGAAACTAACCTGTAAGTCTGTTAAGTTTGAATGGGGACCAAAACAAGAAGAAGCCTTTAGAATCCTTAAGCAAAGATTAACCAACGCACCCATATTAGCATTACCAGAAGGAACTGAAGATTTTGTAATTTATTGTGATGCTTCTAAATTAGGTTATGGATGTGTATTAATGCAATGTCAAAAGGTTATAGCCTACGCATCTAGACAACTTAAGAATCATGAAGAAAATTATACAACCCATGATTTAGAATTAGGAGCTATAATATTTGCCCTGAAAATTTGGAGACATTATCTTTACGGTAGTAAGTTTACCATTTTCACTAATCATAAGAGTTTAAGATATGTTTTCGGGCAAAAAGAGTTAAATATGAGACAAAGACGTTGGATGAAGATACTAAGTGATTACGATTGTAATATCCAGTATCATGCAGGAAAAGCTAACGTAGTAGCCGATGCTTTAAGTCGAAAATATCATGAAAAACCAAAAAAGAGTATGTTCGCTTAATTTAAATCTGCAGATAGATTTAAACGAACAGATTAGAAAGGTACAGGAATCAGTAATCAAGGATGACACTGAGAAATTGAAAGGAATGATTAAGGAATTAGAACAAGGAACAGATAGAATTTGGAGATTCTATCAGAAAAGAATTTGGATACCTAAACTAGGAAACCTACGTAACAGATTATTAGAAGAAGCCCACAAGTCTAAATATACGATACATCCTGGAAGCTATAAAATGTATCAAGACTTAAGAAAGAATTTCTGGTGGATATGAATGAAAAAGGATATAGCAGCTTATGTTGCCAAGTGTCTAACTTGTTCACAGGTTAAAGCTGAACACCAGAAACCCATTTCCATATGGAAATGGGAATTGATAACAATGGACTTTGTTACCAAATTACCCAAGACACGAAAAGGTAATGATACAATCCGGGTGATTGTAGATAGACTAACTAAATCTGCTCATTTCTTACCAATGAAGGAGACTTTCAGTATGGAACAATTAGCCAAGTTGTATGTAAATGAAATAGTTTCATTACATGGAATTCCTTTATCAATTGTTTCTGATAGAGATAGCCGTTTTACTTCTCATTTTTGGACAAGTTTCCAAAAAGCAATGGGAACCAAGCTAAATCTAAGCACCGCTTATCATCCTCAAACGGATGGACAAAGTGAAAGGACGATTCAAACAATGGAAGATATGCTTAGAGCTTGTGTAATTGATTTCGGAGGAAATTGGGATGGTCATCTACCATTAATAGAATTTTCCTACAACAACAACTATCATACCAGTATCAATGTTGCACCATTCGAAACTCTTTATGGACGAAAGTGCCGAACCCCAGTATGTTGGGCAGAAATTGGAGATAAGAAATTATCTGGACCAGAGATAGTACAAGAGACAACAGACAAGATTATTCACGTCAAGGAACGACTAAAAGCAGCACGCGATCGTCAGAAACGTTATGCTGATAATAGGCGAAAACCGTTGGAATTTCAGGTAGGAGACAAAGTCTTATTAAAAGTTTCTCCTTGGAAATATCAAAAGAGGAAAGCTAAGCCCCAAGTATGTTGGACCTTTTGAGATTATTAAAAGAATAGGACCAGTAGCTTATCAGCTACAACTGCCAGAGGAAATGGCAGGAATACATGACGTATTTCATGTATGTAATCTCAAAAAGTGTTTAGCCGATGAAACATTAATGGTACCTCTTAAGGACATAGAGGTAAATGAGATGCTCAAATTCATAGAAAAGCCTCTACAGATTGAAGACAGGAAAGTCAAGAATCTTAAACACAAGAGATTAGTTCTAGTCAAAGTGAAATGGGACTCCAAAAGAGGACCAGAATACACTTGGGAGCTTGAATCAGAGATGCAAAGGAAATATCCACACCTGTTCTAGTAGACCTCGAGCACGAGTTCTAAAACAAGGTGGGGAGGATATAACAACCCTCCTAAAATATTTCCAACACCCCTAAATTATTTAGAATATTCCTATACGTTTTAAAATACACCCCGTATTCGATAAATAGCCCTTAATACCTTTAATTTTTATAAAATAAAAAAAAAACATTTTTTTATGTTTTCTGGCGGGCCGCGAAGACCATCTCTTCGTCTTACGCGGGCCGCGACAGATCAAGAGCAGGGGGCACCCCTGAGCTGCCATGTGGCAGCCTCGTGTCGAGCCTAGTGGCCGAATCAGCCAAGCTAGGGCCTACCCTAGCTGGCCGCGTGGGCCGCGAAGCCCTTGGCTGAAGCTTACGCTGGGCGTGACAAACCTGATGATCAGCCCTATAAATTGGGAGCATCGGCCTTCAGTTGTCGATGTTCAAAACGAAATTCTCTCTCTATTTTCTGTAGGTAGCAATCATAATTGGGTATTATACCCACTAAAGTAGTGAATCTTTGCCTCGTTGTAAGTATTTTAACCTCCGGTTACGTATTAGATACGCTGCCCGATTGATCTAGTGCTCCGTAACGACTGTCGAGGCTCTGCCCGACGTAGTCCTTGGAGTTCTGTCTCGGGGAGGGTACAACTAATGTAAATATTGGGTTATTATACTAACACGCGTGCATTGTTTAATTAATAGATTATAACCAAGAATCCACCAAGAAAAGTCTAAGAAACAATGTGAGTAATCTCCTTTTTGTAAACCTTTTTACAAGCTATTTCTACAAAACCTTAAACAATTTACAATGTGATTAGCAGTGATTGAGTCTTTGTAGTTCTTCAATTACTTCCGGTATGTTGGGGTTTTGTATACAAAATGTGGAACACGTTACCATTGGACAACGAGATAGCCAATGTGTAATATGACCCACCAGTCAGGATTGACAATACTGAATGAGTAATTGGGTAGATATAAATATTGTAATTGCTCTCAATACTGTTAAAGGATAAAATGCTTCTTGATTAAATTGGGATTCACTCATCAGTATTTCCCACTGACAAATGTTTTTAAAACGCGTTTCAGGTAACAAAATGTGAAAGCCAATTAGAAACCAGCTGGAGAGCACTGAAGGCTTGGAAAATGTGGCTATAAAAGTTACCTAAATAAAGACGATGTTTTAAATTCAAGAAATTAGGGTTTAACCCTATAAACATGTTTGTAATAGAAACTTGGGTTTTACCCATGTGTTTATTAATATGAAAATGTAGTATTTTACTCTGATAAAATATTTCCTAACTACGGTCCTGATGAAATTTCCGCTGCCAATTAATGATAAACCAATGATACCACTTAATCTGAGTTCGCGTCCGCCCGATCCCAGGAGATAGGGGCTCGGGGTTGCGACAATCAGTAATAATATGAATAAGATAAAAGAAAGTAGAGTTTTTTTCCCAAAGTAGTGTTGGAGGAAAAAGTATTTACCAAAATGGTGTTTCTTGAGTAAGATTTATCAAAATGGTGTTTTTTAACTATTAGTTGTGTCTTTTTCTAACCATGGAACTTGTCTCAGTGGTTATGCAATGAAAGGATAAGGCTTGGGACCTTAGGGTCTCAAGTTCGAATCCTGGAGCACACCCGAGTTTTCTATTACAGTGCATTTACTACAGAGAGTCCTGACTCTTATGGAGGATGCAACTGCCGGTGGGCTGGAAATTTTCTCGGGGAGCGCCTAGTCAAACTCTGATGCCAAACTTGGGCTTGGTTAAGACAACATAGTCTTGTGCCAGAGTGGGGTGGAGGGCCTCCTAAGCGGGTGCGATACCTATCGCCTGTTGTAGAATATCGTCGTTCAAAAAAAAAGTTGTATCGTTTTCTTAATAAAAAGGATAAAATTAATTGGTATGTTTAAGAAAAAACAGAACTTTATTCTTATACTAAATATATTGCGGGTCTCAGTGGAATAGAATGCTTGTCAAATTTTTAGTATGATAAGATATATAAAAATTTAAAAAGTAATACACATAAACATTACATTTAGTATGATAAGACATGTAAAAATCTAAAAAGTAATACATATAAACAATACATAAAAATTCGAAACCCACGATATTATAATCAGACATCATTTATTAATAATTTAATTTAAAAACAAAACAATAAACGCTATATAAAAACGTAATATTGAACTCAGACAGTAAAACAGAGTAGTGTATTTGTAAATATAGCATATAATCTATGTTGATATAAGTTATTGTAAAAAACTACGACATAATTTTTTTAGTTTTAATAGTCCAAAAAAACATTTAATTAAAAATAAAGAAAATAAAGAAATAAAATTTTAATTTATTGGTATCAAATAGTTGAAAAAGATCCTGTTATATTAATGAACGGAAATGTTTGTACAATTTTTTATGTTTTTTATTTCACTTTTTAATATAGTTGAGATGATTCGCTTGTTTTCCTAAAAGAAAATAGAGAAAAATACTCGGTTAGTCCCTGTGGTTTGCCCAGATTTCACCTTTAGTTCCTAACTTTCTAAAATTACAGCTATAATCCCCAACTTTTGCATTTTCGTTCCCGGATAGTCCTTGGCGTGAATGTCAGTTAGTTTTCTCAGTTAAGTGGGTGTGAAATTACAAAAATACCATTAATATTATAAATCTAATAAATAAAAGAATTTAATTAAAAAAAGCCTTGGCCCCACACCCACTTCTTCTTCATAAAACCTACAATCTTCAACCTTCTTCCCCAATCTCCTCCATATCTCCAGCCACCTCCGACCTCCTCCGTCGTTCCCCACCATCCTTCCACCATCTCCAGAGCCTCATCAACCTCTCCATCACGTGATCGATCTCAACATCTTCTTAAAGTGTATGTATCAATTCTGAAGCACATACAACTTCAGTTGACCTTATATAAGTCAAACCAAACATCTTGTAGCCTAAATCCTTGTGATTGATATTCATGAATAACAACTGCAAGACTTGATTTTTACTTAAATTGAAACTGTGAATCGCAGAAATGTACCTGAAATGATCAAACAACAAGATCAAACAAGAAACTTACTTTAGATCCAGATTCATGAATTTCTTTACAGAATAACCAATGAGCATTTAAACAAATAATATCTTAACACCATCAAAGATTAGAACCAAGATCTAATATCAATCTTAATGCCCCCTTTTACAAATACCAACTCTAGAATTACAAAAGTTATGAAACAAAATTATTTTCAACATGTAATTTTATAAAAAAAACATATCTAAAAAAAAAACCCTTACACGATTTCCACAATATACCTTCAAATCAAACAGATAATCAACACACACCCACAATTCTGAACAAAAGTCACCAAAAACTTTGACCAACATCCATAATTCTGAAAAGGAAATCATACCTTGAGATTGACAGCTTGACAAACATGTTAATCTGTGATTGAATTAGTGTCGATGAACCCAAAGAAGCAGTTGCCATTGTTATGACGGAACGGATTGGGGGAATGTTATTCGCTTTTTGGTTCGAAGGAACAAGGGTGTGGAAGCTTTGGAGGCGTTGAATGGGATGAAATTGGATGGGTTTAAGCCTGATGTGATTTCTGCATGGGAGTCTGAACGTGCAGACCAGGTGTTCGATGAAATGCTTGTGTCGGGTTTGGTTCCTAATATTCATACTTACAATGTGTATGTGAGTGGGCTGTGTAAGCAGAACAAGTTTGATGATGGGATATACGAATGCACAGGGAAGAAGATGAAGATGTGTTGATGAATCATGAAAGTGGGGGTAATTGGGGGTGAGTTGGGATAATGAAGGTGGGTCTATAAAGTAATATTTATTTTAATGTTTTAATTTATTATATTTAATTAGTAAGTGCACTTTAATCATTTCACACGCATTTAACTGGACAAACTAACTGACATCCACGCCATGGACTATCCGGGAACGAAATTGAAAAAGTTGGGGACTATAGCTGTAATTTTAAAAAGTTAGGGACTAAAGGTGAAAAAGGGGCAAAACCACAGGAACTATCCGGGCATTTATAATATTATATTGATGAATAAAAAGTATAAGGAAAGAGTTAAAAAAAAGTAGAATAGATTGAAGGAATAAAAAAAAAGATAACCTAAGTTGGGTTAAAAAATTAAAATACAGTGTCGGAAATGAATAATGAAATTACTAAAGTACTTTTTATTGAGTGAGATTAGGAGAGAGACAACTAATTTTTTTGAAAACAATATTTTGATAAATATTTTTTAAAGAACACTACTTTAGTAAATACTTTTTTCACCAACACTCTTTTGAGAAAAAAACTCGAAGAAAGTAGAGGGTGCCTTAGATGCAAGGGGTATGGGTGTATTAGGGTTACAAGACTGATTGGTGAGGCTTATACAATCCTTTACAATCTTTATATCTTTCACAAAATTTTTATAGTTTTTATACCCGTGTATTACAACCCCATGTATTATATGAGTTCAACAAATATAATTTTATATACTAAATAGTAGAATAAAATATCTTTAAATTTTCGTTTATATTACACGTATTAAATAAATGCAATTATATATATTAAATAATAAAAAGTTATATTAATTTGAATTATTTCAAAATATTGTACACATTAATTACTTTTATTATATAGTATAGATATAAATAATAATATACATATAGATATAGATAACATAAAAAACACAACAAACAAAGCAACAAAAAACCATAAAATTAGTCTAACATAATAAACATACAATAAGCTACAATAACTACAGACCTTCCAGAACCCTAAAAAACACAACCAAAAAACTCTATAATCAAGTTAATATAATACGTATATGTAATAAACATATATGCTAACATCTCAATCAATAAGCAGATTACTCCAATCTAACCTCACTACAAACCTTGCAAAACTTAAACAAACACAACGAAAAGCAACAAAAACCCTAAAACCCTAAAATCAAACTAACATAATAATAAACATATACGCTAGCATCTCAATAATCTAAATCAATATCCGTATCTGAACTGAAATCTAGAAACACTAACTAAACATACAATAAGCAACAAAAACTACTGATCAATCCGTTCAAAATCGAATCAAATATGCATAACAAAATCATAAATTTGGACCGGAAAAAAACAAGCGGTTGAAGATTGAAGATAGCTTACTTGCTGATGCGAATTCGTGATGATCGGTGTATGATGATGATAAATAATGATTGCAAAAAAGTGTGAATTGAGCGAGATCAGTTGGAAATAGTGGAAGCAAATCTGAATAATATGAATAAGATAGAAAGTAGAAGGTGCCTTAGATGCAAGGGGTATGGGTGTATTAGGGTTACGATGACTGATTGGTGCGGCTTATACAATCCTTTACAATCTTTATATCTCTCATAATATGTTTTATAGTTTTTATGCCCGTGTATTACAGCCCCATGTATTATACGAGTTCAACAAATATAATTGTATATACTAAATAATAGAATAATATATCTTCAAAATTTTCGTTTATATTACATGTATTAAATAAATGCAATTATATATTAAATAATAAAAAAGTTATATTAATTTGACTTATTTCAAAAAAAATTGCACATTAATTACTTTTTTATATAATATAGATATAAATAATAATATACATATAGATAAATGTAGACTTAAAATATCGGATGTTGTAACTTGATAAACTGTTTTAAAACTTCATATTTTAAGATAAAAATAAACATATATATATATATATATATTAATAGATTTTAGGGTTATGATTATATTATAAGTTTGGTATTGGTATTTTGGTTTTAGAAATTTATGTATATGGTTAGTGTAAAGATTAAATACAAATACTTTTATCGTACAAAATGTACAAATAGTGAGGAAAAGGAAAAAAAACGTTGACATTTTCGTAATTATTTTATTAGTAGAGTAATTATCAAATGTAGAGTAATTATGATGCACTTGTAAAGTAAATTTGAATAAATGGTTGTTTGATGCACTTATAGAGAAATTTTGGAATTTATGTTGTTTGATTCACTTTAGGGTAATTTTGAATGATATATTGTAGTAATGTATTAATGATGAACCGGTAAAGTAATTATGATGCATTTGTGGAGTAAATTTGAATTGTATGTTGTTTGATGAACTTGTAGAGTAATTGTGTCTGTTATGTTATTTTGATGGATTAGTAGAGTAATTATGATACCCTGTAGAGTAATTTTGATTTTGATATGGTTTAATGCATTTATAGAGTAATTTTGAATTGTATGTTTTTTGATGATATTGGGTATGGTTGTTGTTGTTGTATGTTGTTTGGTGAACTTTGTAAAGTAATTGTGTGTGTATGTTATTTTGATGAACTAGTAGATTAATTATGATGCACTTGTTGAGTACTTTTAAATTACTAGTTGTTTGATGCACTTTTAGAGTAATTTTCAATATGCATTTATAGAGGAATTTTGAAATTTATGTTGTTTGATTCACTTTAGAGTAATTTTGAATGATATCTTGTAGTAGTGTATTAATGATGAACTAGTAGAGTAATTATGGTACATTTGCAGAGTAAATTTGAATTGTGTGTTTTTTGATGAACTTGTAGAGTAATTGTGTCTTTTATATTATTTTGATGAACTAGTAGAGTAATTATGACACACTTCTAGAGTAATTTTGATTTTGATATTGTTTGATGCATTTATAGAGTAATAATTTTGAATTGTATGTTTTTTATGATACTGGGTAGGGTTGTTGCTGTTGCATGTTGTTTAATGAACTTTGTAAAGTAATTGTGTATGTTATGTTATTTTGATGAACTAGTAGATTAATTATGATGCACTTGTAGAGTACTTTTGAATTACTAGTTGTTTGATGCACTTTTAGAGTAATTTTGAATTGTATGTTTATTGATGATACTGGGTATGGTTGTTGTTGTTGTATATTGTTTGATGAACTTTGTTAAGTAATTGTGTATGTTATGTTATTTTGATGAACTAGTAGATTAATTATGATGCACTTGTAGAATAATTTTGAATTACTAGTTGTTTGATACAATTTTAGAGTAATTTTGAATAATATCTTGTAGTAGTGTATTAATGATGAACTATTAGAGCATGGACAAACACAATCATGAGAGCCTCCGATCCTAACAATTGGTATCAGAGCATGGACAGTCAAATTCGATCTAACAATCAATTTGACATAACAGTTCGGCTCTAGTTCATTGATACTAAGGTTGGGTGCTTTTTTTTGAAAAACAGAGTACCGAGTAAACCATGTTCAAAGTGGTTATTCAAAAACTCTGTAAATCAACCAAGATGTCATATGACACACAAATCTCACACAACAAATGATTTCATGCACAAGACACTCATGGTTTTCAGATCTGAAAACATATCTGTTAAACTATGGGATTATTTCTTATTTTCAAAATTGATTTCAACTGTTGTTATGAAATTTGTGATGTTTTTATTATATCAGATGCTAAAGTATGAACCTCGGATTAACAAAAACCTATGTTCATAAAAACTTTGGTGTTTTTGCTAACGAAAGAGAGGGAAATTAAAACTTTAGTCACTTGATCTATTGTGTTGTGAAACAGGTTGAGACCCTCAAAAGGAACAAACCAACCTAGTTAAGTTCACGATAAGAAAATCAGGGGTCAAAAATGTCCAGATCATAAGTGATGTGTAATTTGGCATGAGCACTTGTGTAAATGATCAAATTTCTCAAAACATTACTATAAAATGATTTTGGAATAAGTATTCCTTCAATAAAGACCTCCCAGTAAGTATCTCATTACGTATAAGTGGGAAGGGTGAAAGGGGAAGAAGAAAATTCACAAAAGCTCAGAAGTGTGTTTATCTCAAAACTTTTGAAGTCAGAAGAAAAGAGTATAAACATAAAACACTTTAGAGCCAAAAGTTGGGGTAAAAATGGTCATCAAAGCAACTGTGTGCAATCATTGTCTCAAGAAAAGGTTCAGGTGACCATGGTATTTCTAGTGAATAAACTTTTAAAAGGACTAGACAAACCTTCAGAATCATCACATAGTAACAAAGTCTATAACAGGATTTTGAAAAAACTCATGTGAACATGTGTCCTCATTTCTGTTTATCAATCAATCAACAAGAAAATGGTACCAAACAGTGGACTAAATGCAGTTAAAATTCAATACCACTGTCATTTAACCACTGACCATTCTCATAAACTTGAGCATGAGATGATTATGTGCTTTATTATTGTTTTACCAGACTCTTTTGGTGCTATTTTTAGAAAATCCTTTAATTATTTTTTTTTCCTTCTAAAAGGATTTTCTCGAATAAAGCAGGATATATTATTCTCTATTTTGTTTGGAATGATATATTTTTGAACTTTTACTGGTTTTTGATAGTAAAAGTTTCAATCTCCTGTCAGGATAGATAACCTTTATTTTTGTTGGTTAAATTATCCTCTAAGCAGATCAAAAGAAAATGGTATAGTTGTCAAGGTCATGATAAACTCAAGTTTGTTTACTTTATAAAAAGGATTGATTGTCAACAGATCTTAAAATACTTGGGCACTCATGTTTTAATTCAAATATTTTAACAAGGATGAGTTGCCTTAGTAAAAAGTTTACATCATCTGGGGTACTAAACCACTGTCAAGGAGTTGAAAAGGCTTCAAAATGTGTAATTGACATGTGGCAAAACCCTGAATGAAAATTCTCAAAACTGTTGCTGACATACTGGTCTTTCAAATCATTACCATTATATTACCCTTGACCACTGTTTTGTTCAAACATATGTTTCCTAATTACTATCCACTGCTAAAAGTTAACCACTGATCCTGCATTTTGCTTGGCAAGCACTGATGCTCAAAATCAGTGTCTTATCCACTGATATACTATCCACTGATAGTAAAAATCTTCCACTGTTATCACATTATTACCGTTGTAACTACTGATGTTTGGTACATCAGTGGCTCTCAAAACAACTGTTCTCCATTCTACATCCATATCATCAGAGGTTGACAAGTGGTAAGTTTTTAGCCCTCAGATCGTTGTAACCGCTGCCACATCAGCATTCATTTTTCCCTAAATAAAACCCTGCCCTAAACCCCCAAACAGGGTTTTACACTGTCGAATTGAATTCTAAAATTCTCTTCTCAAAGCAGTTTCCAAACCCTCCATCTCAAATCATTCTCTGTTCTTCTTCTTTCTTTTTCAAAATGACGAAATCAAAATCAAAATCGAAATCAAAACCAAAATCACCATCATCTTCAAAAGAGGTCGCTCAAATGGCCGAAGAAACCATTGAAATCCCATACAAATCACCGCACAACTACTTGGGTCTCCTCATAAAACCCACAAACAACCACACCTTCGATTCCATCATCGACACCATATCTGTATCAAAGTACAAAACTTTGCTGACAGTAGACGCTCCCATTTACTTGCAAACCCAGAGAGAGTTCTGGAAAAATGCTACGCTTGAGAAACAAGATGATAAAGTAGTAGCCATCAACTCCTCGATACAGGGTAAAGCGATTCAAATCACTCCGAAATCAATCTCAGAAGTCTTCAAACTCGATGATCAGAAAGGTAAAACTTCCTTTGATAAAAACGAGTTAAAAGCTGATTTTCTGAAAAGGGGATATGTAGAACAATCAAAGGTAGATACCTTACAAAAAGGTTATTTCCCTTCTGCACCAAGGTTCTTATTTCACACACTTTTGAGTTGTGTTTCTAATAAAACAACAGCGTTTAACGAAACACCATTGAAGATTCAATGTCTGGGTTACGCTATTTTGAATAATAAAGACTACAATTACTCCCAGGAGATCTTCAATGACTTGGTAAAAAATGTAGAGAGCAAAGCATTTTTACTCTTTCCAAGGTTTCTAAGTTACTATTTTAAACAAAAATTTGAAAAAGAAAATGAAAATTTGCTAAAACAAGGTGTTTATTTTCAAATAAAAAGCTTAACACCTGAAACATTCACTAGAATGCTGGCACCAATAAAAACAAAAGCAGAGGTGTCTGAGCAGAATTTAGCAGTTACAACTGCTCCTCAGACATCTGCTGCTGAGCCCACTGCTCCAGGTGATCATAGCAGCACTACCCCAGCTTTGAAACCCACACCTAACATTACCAAAAAGACAAAAAGGAAAACATCCAGAAAACCCCCCAAACCCAAAACAAAGGTAACTCTTGAAGATGAGATCCCAGAGCAAATGCCAGTGACAACACAAATGTCACCACAAACCACTGCTGCTACTTCTTCACAGCAGTTGGTAGAAAGATCTCCACCTTTGCCTCATACTCCTCCTGCATCCTCACAAAAGGATCAGGTTGTAAGCACAGGGACTCCAAAATATGAAGCTCTGGATTCAATCGGATCCATCTTCCTCAGTCCTGATCCCAAGGACATGTCTCTTTCAACTCCCATACCCTCACCAATAATATTACCACAGTCCATGCTACCTTTGTTGCATGCAGTTGATATAGCTCAGACAAAAACCAGTTCCTCTCAATCACTCATCAAAGAGAGTACACTCCAACAAGTGACTGGGTCTGATGCTTATACATCTGCTATCCCAGCAACAACTAAGGAGGTTACACCCCCTGAGTTACAAGTAACTCTCGGTGGTAGTTCAAGTGGAGCAACAACTACAACTGATGGATCAACAGATCTTCAGTTGGACAGTTGTTTCATAAATAAGACTCCCTTGAAGGCAATTTCTTCTATAGCACCATCGGTAACCACCAGTGAGTTGGTTCTAACCACTGGTACCATCAAAGGTTTATCAAGTGCTGAAGAAAGAAGTCCCCAGTACCAAGAACAAGGGGCATCAATGGGTGATTTTTGGGACTCAGTTCCTAAGTCACACATTGATACAACCACTACAGGTGGGGATTCAGATGATCCCATTAAAGTGGGTGATGATTCAAAATACCAGGAATTGACGGGAAGAGTTGAAAAACTGGAAACCTCAGTTGCTGAAATAAAGGATATGGTGCAAGAGATTTTAAAAGCTCAAAAAGCACAATCCACTGCTGTTCCACCACAAGCACATGTTCCACCTCAAGCATCTGCTCCACCACAAGCAATTGCTGCAAATGAGCTCTGGAATATCTTTCAACCCATGCTTGAAAAACAAAAACAAATGGCTGATCAGCAGCATGCTATACATGTACAAATGTTGACAAACATGGTGGAGTCAAGATTTAAAGATACTCAAGCAGACATCAAGGCTATAAAGGCCAACATACAAAAGACTGCCCATGCTGAAAAAGTTCCTTCAACCATCTTCTTCATGGATAAACCCCTTCCAGATAATGCCAAAAAGGGGGAGAAAATCCAGTTGAAGAAAAAGGGAATTGAAGATGGCCTGTATATTGAACCAGAACAAGAAAAACAGCCATCTAAATCCTCAACAGGGTCAAAATCTCAAACCACAAAATCTCATATTTCCATCCAAACAGCTAATACACCAGTAGTTACAAAAACTGCTAGCAGTAGCCAAACAGCTGTCATCTCATCAACACACACAACTTCACCACACACCACCAAAACCACTGCCCTACCACCATTACCTCCTATCATAAAACAGAAGACAACAGATGTTAAAACATCTGTTGTAATGACAACAGCAGTTGGAACACCAGTTGTTTCAACAGCTGTTAGTCAATCACAAACACAAACCACTGCATTTCATCTCAAACCACTGAGCCACCCAAGACATCATCAACTTCTCCTACAATAAAAAGGAGAAGGATTTTCATATCTGATGATTCACCACCACCATCACCACCATCAAAAACTACCTCACCACCTTCATCCCCTGCTCAAAAGCAGAAGACATCTACTGACACATCAGTAGTTGTAATGACAACAGCAGTTGAAACACCAGTTGTTTCAACAGCTGTTAGTCAACCATCCACCACTGCTCTCATCATTCCTACCTCACAACCAAAACCCTCTTTATCAGTAAAGCTTCACAAAAGAAAAAGAGAAACAACTCAGCCTACTGATGAAAAGTATGATCCTGTTGCTGCTAAATATCCACTGGAACTAGAAGCTGTGAAAAAAGAGATGAGACAATTTTACACTAAGGATGATCCTTCAAAAAGAAGATTTCCTTCTCTCATAGGTTTTGTAGTTCCAGAAGACATGGATGAATATCTTGAGATGAAAGCAAGGCAAGCAAAGATCAGAGCTAAGCTCGAATGCAAAGATCAAGGTGATGAAGCCATTGCTGAAAAATTGGAATTTTTACTCTCAAAAGTCAAGCTGATGGAAAACTATGCACAAGATCTGAGCAAAGAGAAGGTAGATCAACGAAAAACAATGAGAAAAGAATATCTTGCATATATAATGAAAGAAAAATTCTATCAAGCTGAAGAAAACCAATTTGAAGAATGGCCACTGGTTGCCTTGAAGCATGAAGCAAACAGGATTGAAAGGGTTAAAAATAATCCAAGCAAGAAGAAGACAGCTCCAAATTGGAACAAGTACAAAAAGCTAATTGCTGATCTTACTTCTGAGTACAAAAGGAAGAAACAGGAGTTGGCCTATCTTCATCAATACCATAACACTATGGCCTCTCAAGGAAAGTATGTTTCAACTGCCATGCCAACGACCACCTTGTCACAAAGCTCCATGGCGTTACCTCCTATTCCCCCACAATTCCAGAAGAATAATGAAACTGCTCAAAAGAAGACAACTTCTGTTTTCCGAGGATCCAATCCTTCTTGTTGGGATTGAACCCTACCAGAGGAACAGATAATGAAAGCCAAAACCGGATCATGACAGTGGATTCACAATAAGCAGCAGTTTACACTAAGTCTTCTCCCTTGAAAGTAATTATAACATCTGATGGTTCTACATCCACTGCCCGGATACAACTTCTGCTGCTCTTCTAACTACTGATGAAGCCAAAAGACTGCTGAGAACTAAGCACTGCTGATGACAAAGCACTGCCCAATCAAGGACTGATCAACCTTGAGGAAAGCACTGACATAAAGAGAGAGCAGTAGTTTAGTATATCATCTGTTTTATGTATAGTCAGTGGTTAGGTTTAGCAGTGTTTGTATAAGAACAGTAGATATAGGTTGTTAGGCTGTTAGACGTCGCTTTCATGGTGACGTCAGCTGAGATGCCTCAGCGGTTTGGATTGTCTATAAATGGAACAGTACTCTGTACTGTTACATTTGATTCGTTTTGAGTGAGTTCTTCTCCTCAATTCAATCCTTTCATCTTGTGCAACCAACCACTGAAGTATCAGGCTGAGGGGGAGCTTAGTTTGTAAGCATGCTTGTAATCTTTTGAATTGCTTTGTAATCTTTTGACTGATGAAAAGCATTTGTTTATCTAAACTATTTTCTTCATTGATTGTGTTTATAAAGTTTGTAATTATTTCCGCTGCACTTAAACTCTATTGAATTCGATCTGATATGTTCTAATTATACAAACAAACACAATCATGAGAGCCTCCGATCCTAACACTTCTGCTACTTCCTCCTCTATAAATGCTGACAATGATATTTTTGTTTTGTATTCGCAGATGATGTGTCGGAGCATGTACGGATTTTTAATGTATTTTAGTACCTTTTACCCTTGAATCAAGCTTTAAATTTATGAAACACGATATAAAACTATCACTCTCTACAACACGGTAGGGCAAGTGCACCCATCCTTGGCGTAGTATAGCGATGGTAAGATACCGAGGTCGTCCAAGGACACAAGAGCTTTTAATACCGGAATATCGTCGACGTCTAATCTAACCAAATATAGAGATTTTTTTTTGTTTTTAAATAAGTAAAGAAAATAAAGAAATAAAGTAAAACAGAAAGACAAGATAGAATCACTTGGATCTAACTCGTCATTTATGTATCCTTTGATGATTTCCTCGCTTTGGGTTTTTTAAGATATTATATTAGTTATTGTGGCATGTCCCTCTTTTGGAGGCAACGCTACTCTCAGCCATATTGGTCTGAGTCAGTAGGGATACAGTCCCGCAAGGCCGGATTATTTAATTTAAATACTATAAATTTGCAACAATTTGGTGCAATGAAGTTGGTACCTTGTGTTTAGAATGTTGTACAACAGGTTTCATTGCCACTTTAACTCTTTGATACACGTGTCCTTTTCTACCTGCAACATAATCAAGAACAGAGAGGGATCAGATGAGATACCGAGAGAAAGAGAGAGAGACTTGAAGAGGGAGAGTCCGTGAAGGAGATGGAGGCCGGCAACGGTGGTTCTAGGGCGGCGTCGTGCCAGCGACATCGCCGCGGTGGTGAAGATAACAGGGAACACAACCCTGATTCCGGCGAACCTAGGGTTCTTTCCATCATTATCATTAGTCACTACACCACCATTCCCACACACAATTCCATCAAACAAATTTCACCACCAATCACCACCATCGTCATCATGAGTTACTACACCGAACCCTAACCCGCAGTCGGCGCTCCTCCCCCTCAAGGCCATTTACCTTTCAATCCAGATCTTCTTTATGACGGATGTTATTTCAAAATTAGGGTTTTTATCTATGTGGTTCGATTCTTGCAGGTTATCCACCAGTGGCGTATCATCACAGCAAGGGTAACCCCCTCACTACGGTGCACAAACCTGCTGGTGAAACCAATTGACATTCTCTCTCACAAACTGAAGCAAACATCAGAGCTATGGCTCGAAGGTTTTTGAGAAGCTTGTCGTCTTCCCAGAGTTACCATATGTGTCTGGTTCTCTTCTCTTTCACAATTTTATCTTAGGGTTGGTATTTTTTTATTTTACAATTTCCCCTCTTTATTTGAAAATAATTTATTTGTGCATGCAATTATTAAAGATCGGTTTTCTTGATTCGTGAAATCGATCAATTTTTGGTTGAGATTGATGTGATCTTGAGTGGTGGGAAGTTACACGTGGTTTAAATATATATTCTCTTGCATTTTAGAATGCCTTTTTTGTCATCATATGCTTTACAAAGTTTGTGTTTTAGTAAAAAAAATGTACTCAATTTGCTAGGACCAAGTTAGATTATGGTTAATGAGAGAGAGATGGGGGTCTGGAAAGAGAGCCTCCGGCCACCGCATACACTACCCAACGACCATCTATTGTTGACGATCCATGAAAGAAGTCGCAGATTGAGTTGGAGCAAGAACATCTACAGTCGCACAACAATAATCAGATGCATTAGCCATCTGCTGAACAAGGAGGAGCATCACATTGTTACTAGGTATCCTTCTATTTTACCATGTTGAAAGATAATTAAGTAAGTTATTAATGTAAAAAGTGGCATGTCTCTCTTTTGGAGGCAACGCTACCCTTGGCCATATTGGTCTGAGTCAGCAGAGATACAGTCTCGCAAGGCCAATTTAAAGTTTTAATAGTATTTAATTTTATAAGGGATTACAAGTCGTTCTTACTTCCCGATTTGATGCTATCTGCCTAAGGGAAGTCCTAACGCAGGATCTATACATTGAACGAGGCAAGAACTTTACCCAACCAGCCTTCTAACCCCCTTCTAGTCAGTTAGCGCGCTTTATATAGACCGTAAAGACACGAATGAGTGAATCAACGAAGCATGAAAAATGATTAAGTAAAGTTCACCTTTAGTATAAAAAAAACTAGTTATTAAATGCATTAATACAAACTCAAATAAAAAGTTACCAAAGCTAGGAAATCAAAAGTAATACATAAATGATTTTGTCTTCACCAAGTGATGTAAGAGATTAGCCAAGCATAGCCTTTTTTTAACAAAAACTCTTACTATCGATCTTGGATCCGAGACTAGACATACACACTCTAAGGATAAATGATGGATGAAAGTAGTGGATGATGGTGGTATTGTGGTGGTGGAGTGGTGGCAAGTGTGAGAGAAGTGGTTTGCCAAGGGATGGTTTGCAAATGAGCCAAACACCTCATTTTATAGCTGAAAACAGTAGCTTCACACGGCCCTGTGCCCACCAGGCACGACCTCGTGTCCTTCCTTTCTCTGTCTTCATTTAATGCTGGTATCAGCTCTTCTGCACACACGGCCCCGTGTCTTCTGTACTTGTTGTATGAACCCAGATTTGCGAATCTGAGAGTTAACCATGGCCCGTGCTTAGGGGACACGGTCCCGTGTACCTTGTCATTTTTTGTTTGTCCTTATTCTCTGGGAATCTTAAGTAGGGGCACGGCCCATGCTTGGGTTCTAGTCTTGTATTTTGTCTTTGGGGTGAAGCTTGGAGGGTCGGTATAGTGTGCCAACTTTTTTTCTTCGTATTTATGTTGGTTTTCGCCGTTAATTTGTTTCTTTTGTCCGTTGAAGCTCTTTTAATCCTGAAAATCAAAAGTAACAAAGAAACACACTTTTTCCAATATTAGTACTAAAAAGGGTTGTTTTTATAACTCATTTGATATGATTTATATGTTGTATTTTATGCATATCAAATACCCCCGCACTTGAATCTTTGCTTGTCCTCAAGCAAAACTCTTTATATTTTTGCTTACACTACCAAATAGAATGGGTAGAAGAGAAGTTTTGGGTCTTGTGTATAGAGTGTCGGGAATCCAAGTTCATTATTTATTCTTGTTTTTATTTTATTTACAATCCTATTCGACATGATTTTATTTAGAACTTTTTAAGAAAAATAAATATTTTTAGGCGTAACATATATATTTAAAATTTCATTAAGCTATATATACATTCACATACCTCATAAGTGGTTATTCAACGCTCGACCGAAATGTATAAGTGAAACGCTCGGTCCCGATACGGAACTTACTCCTGCCATAAGCTTGACAATCAATCAAACATCCTCCTTTTTGACTTAATCTTTGCAAATATCAAGAGGACTTTGAAAGGGTAGGTTTTTTGTTACGGGTAGTGTAGGTTTTATTTAAAGTGGCTAAAAGTGTAAAAAGTCGTTTCTTTTGAAAATTTTATTTTGTGACTTTATGAACTAAGTAAGTGCTTTTTAAGCAATAGATTTGCTTATTTATTTCAAGCACTTTAAAGAATTGATTTTTTTATAATAAGCCTTAGTCACATAGTTTTTGCATTTTTTTTCAAAAGAACCGATTTTTACTAAAATAAAGGGTCTAAAGATAAAAATATGGGTTTTGGGTGATAGTGTGTTGTGGGTTTTGAAATGAAAGGGTTTAGGCTCAAATGGGTTAACTAGGGGGATTTTTGTATTTTTGGGGGATAAAAATAAAAATTAGGTTGAAATGGAAAAGGGTTTAAAATCCTAATGCCTCCTTCATATACTTACTTGGATTTAGTCGGTAAGGACCGGGAATGTATTGTCTTGTCAAGTTCTAGATTTGTATGAACTGTGTGGTTTATTCACACAAGAAATGAAGAATGAGCATTTAGTATAGATGTGATAGTGGATGCTCGTTAAAAGCTCAAAACTCACAAGTTTGTGGGAAAGGGTAAAAATGTCTATCGCTTCCGTCAATCACGTCTCGTAGCTGAGTAGATGATACAAGACAAGGTTAAACAGTGTTGAAATACAATGTCCATCCTTAGTTAGGAGTCCATTTCCACGAAAAGTCCATTTCCATAAAATGTCCATTTCCACAAAATGTCCATCCTTAGTTAGACCTTGCCTATAAAAAGTAGCCTTGTTCATTTCATTTGCAACTTTTGGTTTGAGAGACAAAACTCTGCCTAATTGCTTTCGTGGTTGTAAACTGTCATATTATCAATAGAAAGCAGCTTATAATTACTTGATTCTTGTCTGATCCACTCACATACTTGGATTCCGCATAAGATACGTGATCTACGCAATCAACGAAGTTACGGAATCGATCCTAACACGAATCCACAAGTGGTATCAAAGTGGGAGATTGATTGCAAGGATTGAAGACACAAGAATCAAGCTGATTTCATCAAATTCGGAGCTGAATTTCGTCATTCTTCTACTCATCTTCTACACTTCTTTTTCATCTTTAAAACACAAATTCACACTGATTTCACAGATAAAAACATCTGATTTTTGGATATGTTATGCGAAAATTGTTTTTAAACAACCGTACAAAGTTTCAAACCTAAATTCAAACTAAATCTTCATCAAATTGTGAAAAACATGAAGAACAGAAACTGTTTGCGCGTTGTTGAGTTCAAACGGATCAAGGGTACGATCTAGAATTGTTGTTATTGATTTGTATGGATCAACAAAAGTTCATACGGATCTAGGTTATTACGGATCAGTGCACACAGGATTGTTTGATTCACGGATCTGGGATTAGAAGTTTTTCATGAATTTAGAGTGTAAGTATTTACGGATCTGGAAGTTTCATACGGATCTGAAAATTTCATACGGATCCACAATCTACGTTCGAACGAATCTAGTATCAAGGTATTCACAAATCTATTTTTTACACATTCATGGATCCACGCTGATTTTAGGGTTGATCATTGTTACGGATCAAGAGTTGTTACGGGTCTATTTCTATAACACACAAGGATCTGAGTTTGTGGTATAGGCTCGCACGGATCTACCTTGATTCAGAGTTTTGCGCGTCTGATACTCATCAAGAATCTGATGTTGTTTATTCATAGATCGGGGCTATTTTGAACAAATTCATACGAATCTAGAAGTATTATAATCACAAATCTAGTTTGTTGATCCGTACGGATCAAGAAACAACATATTCGAATGAATCAACGTGATCTAGATAGTTACGGATCTAAATTACAGACCAAGAAGTGTTATAATCTCAGATCTAAGTGTTTTAAATCTGCGCGAATCAGAAAAAATAAACAGACTACATCTGCGCGAATCTGGTAGTTCAAGTTGTTTGGATTTTTTAAAGTTTGTCTAAGTGATTAGTATTTGTTTGCAGGTCTTGATCCGCATAAGTTTTATCATAAAATCAAGTTATTGTTTGTTGAGAATTCATACGAATCTACTATTGAGTCGATCTGCACGAATTTGGTATTCACAGATTGATTCAAGGTTCATTCATAAGGATCAAGGGTGTATGGTGTGGTTGTTGTAATTGAATCAAAGTCATACCTCGCACGAATCTATTTCATTCAATTATCTACGGATCGAGAAATAATACATTCATATGGATCTAGATACATTTGAAGTTCACATGGATCGACCATAAAGTTGATCCGCACGGTTTGAGTTTGGTTTTTATTCACGGATAAAGTCTCACACACATCCGCGCGATTCAGCAAACCACATCATTTCATATACACATACTTCAAGGATTTGTAGCTGTTTGTGTTTCAAAATTGATAAAGTGTTTGATTGTTTGTCTGCAGGTGATAATCAAAAGTCTCGTAATCATGGAAGAGGAGTTCTTCAACGAATTTCACAACACGTTTACGTCTGTAACGACACCCACAACGAAGAGCATATCGAATGCGATTTCGGAAAGCTTAAACTATGATAATTTGTATGGAAATCATCTTAAACCACCTAGACTAATGAACACTGAAGATTATAATTAGTGGAAAGACAGAGTTGAGGGTTGGGTAAAAGCGTATGCATATGATAGTTGGGTTAAGTTTAAATTGGGATATGTAAAACCAACAAAAGAAGGTGGAGAATTAGTACCGCTCGATGAATATGTTGACAGAGATATAAAGCATGCTTCTGATAAACCGAGAATGATTGCACTGTTATACCAATCTGTTAGAGATGATATCATATCACTACTTCGTTATGATGACACGTCGAAAGGATTGCGGGAAGCTTTAAGGAAAAAGTGTACAGGTGGGGATGAGATTGTCAAAAACAAAAGATCTTTGCTGAAAAAAGAGTTCGATTTGTTTATGTGGGGTTTAAGGTCTAGGGTCTAGGGACAAAAAACACAAAAGAAATATGTTATTTCTAAAACGCAATGGCTGAAAAACACAAAGAAATGTCTTTTTTTTTTTGTAAAACGCAATGGACTAAAACACAAAGAAATGTCTTTTTTTTTCTAAAACTGTTGGATCGTTGTTTGACCCGACTGAGTCGTTCAGAAGAGTTTTACATCCAGTTTAAAGGCGGAATCAGTAAACCGGACACGAAAACAGCTTGTAATCTTTAATCTGTTGCTAGTATTGATAATAACAATGTTTACAACCTGACAGAAAACCGGCAGCACTTCGTTACACTTTCGGAAGTCGCGTACCAAATGAAATGACAAGTGCCCTATATATAGAGATAAGGATTTCGCTTGAAAGAAACCAAAACATGTTCAAGCGAAATCTGTTGTGTGTGATTTCGCTTGAAATATCACATAATCAGTTTCAAGCGAAATCTTCACTTAAACCTCATTTCTCAATTTCTCGAACCTCGTGCACTGAATATCCTATTCTATCCTATTACATGATACAAGACGAAGTCAATAGACGTAGTGCACTAACAGACTCCCCCTCGGATATTGACGAAGTCCTCAATGACTATTCTCTGTTATGACACCTTCTTCAGTCTTGATCATTCTGCCTTCTCATTTAAGTTGTAACATTGTAAGCATCTAATAATCTTTCTCTTCTTCTATCAGCTTCAGGCTCCCCCTTTCGTTAAGCTTCCGTGCTTTGGGATCGACACCTAGCTTTCCAGATACAAGCTCCTAACTTTCAGCTTGTCTTCAGACTCCCCCTTAGACTCAGCTCTCGGGATCGTAGTCTGGACTATCATCTGCAATTTCTCAAACATTTATGAGTAACAGCATTTTGAATTCTCAAACAAATTCTCTAATCCACTTCCCCTATCAACAAACTGTATAGATTTAGCAGTATTAAAGAATCCAACTCCCTCACAGTTAATCATCCAAGTCCAAACTAATGACCTTGGAGATATCACAAACTGTTTTTGAATTTTTGATTTAAAAACTTCAAGTTTCAAATTAATGAACTTGTTTTATTTTCAGAAACACAATCAGCTTACTTAGATTTTGAAACTCAGCACTCAGACATCAGTTGTCGAAAATAAAGCAAAAATCAAAATCTTTTTGTATTTTCTGAAAATATAAAGCAGTAAAAAAAATATGTACAAACATATTTACAGACAATATTTTTGTTTGAGTATGCGTCAGAGGATCATATCAGTTTTTGACAAATCACAAGTACCGTTGAGCTTAGTAACACAGTAAGTATTAAACAATTCACTTAGATTGTCGATATACTGATCCACTTAAATTTTCACACAAATTTCAACTAATTCAGGATACAAATTAGGTATTTTAGGAACTTAAACCTATTCATGTGTCCCACCTCTTGAATATACTCCCGTATCCAGAATCCCAATAATCAGTCTTACAGGTGAGTATACTACAATGATATCTGTACATAAATTAGGTATGCGAGGGCCGAGGAATCTCAGGTCGATACTTCCGTATACGCAGAGAGATATCAGCTTCGACTTTACGGTATGTCCCCTTTAGAGGATCTTTTTGCTTACAACAGCAGCGACTATCAATTTTATTGTTTCATCGGCATGCTGAGGGTTTAATGCTATGTTTCAAGCATTGCAGAAAGCATTATCCAAGGACTAGGTCAGAACTACCGTTCAGCAGAAGTCCCGGAATAATACCCCAGACATCATTGAGTATAAAGACCTAGTATATCAGATTATGAGACCTTTCAAACGAGATTTCAGGGGTTACCTATATATCCAAGTAGTGTTCCCCACGAAATAAGTAAGTATTTGAATTTAGGTTTATATCCCGAAAAAGTTTACTAAATGTATAAAAATCTACCGACACATCCACGGTGAGATCGTTTAACACATTTAAACTTTCCATTTCTTTAGCATACTGTAACTGTCTACTGATGTACTATCATTTCCTCTTTTTACGCAAAAACTCAAATTTTTGAATTTTATCATGTTTTTGACTTTTTCAAATTTTCAAATGTTTTTGTATTTTCTGACAATATTACTCCCCCTAAAATGCAAAATCACATAAAGAAAATTTGACAACCAATACTGATAGCTTTGTCTCGCCATCCATTTTTTGCTAAAAGTGTACTGAATTGCAGAAAATCTAATATAAAGTACCCCCATGATTTACAACCCATTGATCTTAACAGTTTGAAAACCATTTTTCAATCTGATGAAAGTAATCATGTTTGTTCAGTCGTGAGGGTTTCGGCATATTCAATCAACACATATTTTTGTATTTTTGAAAATTTGACAAAAATTAAAAACAAACATATTTTTGGTTTTTAAGTTTTCCAATTTTTAGGATTTTTGAAATATTGTTTATTTAATTACAGAAAACATATAAACTTCCTGTTTCAACCAACACAGGATCCAGCAGCCTCCTCTCGATGTGCCAGGCTGCTCCAATCTCCAATTTCACAATCTTTGAATTCCATGAGCACCTGCACAAACAAACTACTCAATTACTTGAACAATTTAGCCCAGGTCTGTTGAACCTTAGGCATTTCAACACAATAATTTTCATTCAATGCTGGAAATTCTTTATCATTTTTCACAAAAACTTTCTCAATTTTAACTTCAACTTTCTCATCTTTTACCAAATCAACATGTTTCTTAACACTCCATGTTTGACCTTTTGGTGTTCCTCGTTTGTAAAAATGTGAAACTTTTTGAACATTTTGATTTTGAACAACTCTTGGTTTCCAAAACTCTTGAGGTTTTGTCATATCAATTTTGGTTTTCCAACTCTATGTTGTTCTGAATCTGGGTGTGTGAGAATTCCAGGTTTGTCTTGAATCGAACCTGTTTGGGTTTGATTTCCAATTTTGATTTGAAGCAAACTTGTTTGTATTGTACCTCCAAGTTTGTTTCGAATCAAATTTGGTTGATCTTTGTCTCACATTCTCAGATTTTTGTTTCTCAGCATCAATCTTCTTTTTGTCAACATCCACAGGTTTTAGATTAGAACACTTGCGTGCAAGATGTCCTTTTTTATCACATTTGAAACATGTTCTCATGGACACATCTTTGACCTGTGGTTGTTGTTTTTTTTTAGCAAAGAATTCATCATTAGACTGTCTCATTTTGAGTTCTTTTTCTTTTTCTAAACTGCCTCCTTGAACAAAACTCATTTTTGCTTGAAAATTCGGCTTCTCATTTTTGTTCCAATGTTGTTTCTTCTTATAACCCAACCCAGCCTTCATGTTCTTCTTTTTGAAACCAGGTTTGGTATATGAACCTCTATGACTCTTACCGACAAACTTTGAAATTTCAGACTTCTCAATCTCAACCATTTTGAAAACCTTGTCGACTTTTTCTGAAATCACATTCTGAATCGGGAATACAACATCTAAGAACAATTTATCCGATCCAATCATGGTATAAACCAATCCTTTTGAATCATCATTCAAATTTTTCTCGGATTTTGTGTTTTTCAGATTACCATCATGAAGATTTCCTTCATTTTCATCCTGTGATTCAGATTTACCTGTATCAACCGACTCTTCTTTCAACACACTTTCAACAACTTTACCTACCACCTCTGAATCATGAGAATCATCAGATTTGGAATAGGTTATGTCAATGTTGTCTGGCAATTTGTCTACCATGTTGAAAGCTTTTTCGACCTTTTCTTCATCATAAAATGCAAATTTTCCCGGTGGTGGAACTTGATGAAACTCTGAACCAATACCTTTCTTGTTTTGCTCAGACTCACCATCACCCGGTTTTATATTGAAAATTCGTTCAAGCACATATGACGACACGTGGTAACTCTTTAACTTGTTGTTATCCTGTTCTAAATCAGCAATTTGTCGCTTTAACTTAGCAACATCCTCAATATAGGAATTAACAACATCTTGTTTTATCGCATACATTCGTTTAAGCTCTTTAGTTGTTTCAGACATATAATTCATTCTTGATTGAGCATATTTCATTTCATCTTTCACTTTTTCATATGACTCTTTTATAATGTGATATGATAATTTCATTGAGTCATATTCCTTTTTCATTTCTTGACAAGCAATTTCCTTTTGTTCACATTCATTTGTCGTTTTCAAAACATTTTCTTTCAAAACTTCATTTTCTTTCTCTAATTTGTTACATTTTTCTGAAAGTTTTTCATCATTTTCTTTAAAAACTTTTTCTTTTTCTAGCATTTCTTTGCATTTTTCTTTAAAAATATTTTCTATTTTTGTGAATTCAAGATTTCTTGTTCTGAATTGCTCATCTTTTTCAGTACAAGCTCTGCACGGTTCCATGCATTTCTTGCACTGATCAATCAGCTTCAAGTTTTCAAAATCAGAATTTACCTCAGTGATTGGCACTTCAGTGTTTTCAGCAATCTCTGTCTGCATTAGATCAGCATCATCTTGCTTCTTTTCAACACTAACTTCATCACCAGTATTACCAGCTTCCACATTCTCATTCTTTTCTTCTTTCTTCACCTCTTCTCCAATCTGCTGTTTTTCAGTAACAGCTTTTTCAACCTCTTCATTCACAACAATTTCTTCACTTTTGATTTCCTTCACAGCTTCAACTTCAACAGTTTCTGCTTTAACCTCTTCAGCAGCTTTCTTCAGATTGTTCACCATTTCTTCAACATTCTTCTTCATCCTCTCCTCGTCCCTTTTTCTTAGACATGATAACATGGCATATCTGATATCCTTTTCATATCTCTTAGCGTATGTGTCATCTTTCAATACTCTTCTATAGTATTCAGCTCTTAACGGGACTGCAAGAAGAACATCATCGAAGATTATGTCTTTCTTGGGAACAACCGGTTCTCCTTCTCTGTTATAGTAGCATTCTCTCTTTTTATCCCATCTTTTGCTACCGACAACCATCTCATACTCATCCTGCATATCATCCATTCTGTTGTAAACCACATTTCTTTCACTGTAAGTCTTCTCACTTAAGATCTCTTCCCGAGTTTTCTCTTTGATCTCAACTTTTTCTTCATGGATTTCAGTAGTGTCTTTGTCTTTGTTTTCATCTAGAATCTCAGCAACAAAAACAAACTTTCTTTCTTCTGTCATAGCTCTCCCGTGAGCTGTTTTACGAACATTTTCTAAGCGATCTTCTTCTGGACAAACTGTACTCCAATCAAATCCTTCATCCTCGTAAATTACAGCATAAGCTCTTGATTTCTCTTTCGGTTTATCTTCAATCAACTTTGGCTCTTCTCTGCTTCGATGGTAGATCGCCTTTCGATAATAATCATCGTTGAAAGGACGTTCATTTCTTTCACCAACTTCAGAATTTCTGCATTCTCTTTTGAAATGACCCTTGTGCTTGCATTTGAAGCAGGTCACTTTGGATTTGTCAAATCCAAGCTTTGTTGAAGCACCTCCAAGTGATTGTTTCCCGGTAATCTCCATATACCTCTGAGCTCTTCGAATACAACTAGCTAAACACCAACGGATGTCAATGATGTGACAACTCGAATTTCCGACATTCCCTATTCGCATTTAATGCACGTTGACGTTGACTGTTTAGTTGTTTGACTTGCTTGATTTCGTAACTGTACACTTTGTGATACAATGAGACGTATTATGTTGCATGATTTTGTGTTTGATTGTATAACGTGGAACTTGTTAAGAAACATAAGCTGTTAAGATTTGAACAACCCGACGAAACAGGCTGTTTCGCCATATACATCTCGACGAAACAGAAGTCTGTTTCGCCGGCCCAGTAATTCACGAAGCCCAGTTCGGGCCCAACATGCTATTTCGAGTTGTAATACGTAAAACAACGTCAGTTTCACACTTTTATCATAACAACCGAAACCCTAGAGTCTCTCCTTCTCTGTTGACGGCAATCTAGTGTTCCCTAGCTCTCGAATCCTTGTTTGTTCATCTCGAATCGGTTAGTGTATGTTTGTTATTCGGTTTCATGTTTCTGTGGTGTCTCGATACATGCTTGTGATTATAAGAGTATGATGATGATATAGGTTTTGATATGCATGATGTAATCGGATATAATAGTGCTATGTAAAGATTAATACGATCAAGTACTCGGTTCTGAATGTGTTATTATGATCTGGTACTGAATACACACTAACACCTTGATAGGGATTGGTGATGCGACGTTGTATGTTAATCGATATGTTGTATATGTAAACTAGGGTTCATGCTAGATGATGATTCTTTAAGGATTGTGTTATGTGATTCTGTGAACAAATGATTACTGCATGATTGTTAATGTTGATGTCGGCTGTTAGTGATGATTAGGGTTTTCTGTATGATTCGTAACTGTTAGACGTAACTGACTGTTCGACGAAACAGGCCTCTTGACGAAACAGAAGTGTTTCGCCAAGAGCAAATCGACGAATCAGAATCCTGTTTCGCCGAACAAGGCCACGACGAAACTGAATGTGTTTCGTCAATAATGTATTTCGTCCATATTGTGTTTCGCCAACTATTGTGTTTCGCCAACATGTGTGTTTCGCCAATGTGTATCAGCACAGCAACTCGGGTTAATTCTGTTAAGTGTTAACTGGAATATTTAACTGCTGTTAAGTGTAACCATCTTGTATATGATTGTGATTACGTGCTACATGCTTATACATGCACAACTTGAACACAAACTGATTTCACATACGTGCATACTTTAGGACGTGATTGATTATTTGCGAGCATACACTTAGCATACCGAGCAAACCAAGGTGAGTTCACACAAGCCAAGGCATGGGGTTCCCGGGTGGGAATGGGGATTTGATGATTTACTGTACATACATAGATGCTAGAACCTACTGCTAGACTAGTAACACTTATTGAACGATCTTCGCACACCTGCCAAGGATTGGCCGCGATATTATGACTGACTTCGCACACCTGCCATATGATGGCCGCGAACTAAATTTACAAATCTTCGCACACCTGCCTGGAGAGGCCGCGATACAAATAAACCTAGTCTAGAACACTTGGGAAAAACATTCCCCAATATCTTCGCACACCTGCCGGGAAGGCCGCGATGGGAACTAATACGATACATTGTAACGAACGAATAAACTACTACTCACGCTATACTATTACTGAACTATTAACTGTGAACTCGCTCAACTAGTTGTTGACTCTCTCTTGCATGCCTTGCAGGACCTTAGGTATTTATGGAGCTTGCACAGGGAGGAGCAGGTCGTTGTGGGACATGGATCGATGATGCCATGTTATCTATCTAAACATTTGAATTTACTATTTACATTGGGTTTACATACTTATGCTTCCGCTACACACTTGTTGAAGTTTGGTTTTTTTTAAAAACACCTTTCGTATTGATGAATGATTTTTGGTATTTACTTATATGTTCAATATGATTGGTGGCTTGATCCTGGTCAGTCACGCCTCCAAGCGGTGATACTCCGCGTGTGGATTTTGGGGGTGTGACAGATTGGTATCAGAGCCATTGGTTATAGAGAACTTGGTTTTAATAAAGGGAAAACGATTTTGTTAAAACCAGACTATAACCAGAACAGTGCTCTCAACGATCCACAACGACGCTTCGCTCCACGTGCAAGGCTCAACACCATAGGTATTACTATTCATGTTACATTACCTACATGCTAGAACTACATAGAACTTTGCTCGTGGTATGCCTAGAGTACAGAACCCACTATATGCTATTACTTGAGAACACTTGTGTGCTTACTCTCTTCTGTCATCGCACTATTCGCGAACCTATCTCACTTACGTTATCTTTACTATGAAGATCATGTCTGCACGTATCAACATGACCCAGGACCAGTTGACGGCCCTCATTAACGAACGAGTTACTGCGGCAGTTGCAGCCGCACAAGCAGGAGGTATACCCTGCAGTTACAACTCACACTAGGATCCTTAGATCCTACATTCCTAAATCAACTCTCGTGTTTAAACTTGTCCTAATTCTTTTACACAACAGGTCAAGCACCTGTTTGCACTTTCAAGACTTTCATGGACTGTCGTCCATCCACTTTCAGCGGCACTGAAGGAGCCGTAGGTCTCCTGCACTGGTTTGAAAAGATAGAGTCTGTGTTTGAGATGTGTGAATGCCCTGAGGCACGCAGGGTGAAATATGCTACCGGTACCCTCGAGGGTTTAGCCCTCACCTGGTGGAAAGCTCAGGTCCAAATACTGGGGTTGGTTGCTGCTAACGCCACCCCATGGAACAATTTCAAAGAGATGATCAAGGAAGAATACTGCAGTCGAGATGATATTCATAAGCTGGAAGTCGAGTTTTTCAACCTCAAGATGACGGGGTCTAAGATTGAAGCGTATACCAAAAGATCGAATGAGCTTGCGTTACTGTGTCCTACTCTGGTGGACAAACGTATCGAACTTTATCTTAAGGGTCTGGTGCCAGAGATCCAAAGTCATGTGACTTCAGCAAATCATGCCACTTACCAGCAGGTTGTTCAGTTGGCACACCGTCTCACTGATCAGGCGGTGGAGCAAAACAGGTTGCCTAAACGCATCAACGCTACTGCTACCGCTACCACTTCAGTTACTCCTGCTACTCCCAGCGACAGTAAGAGGAAATGGGAGGGGGATTCTAGCAAAGGCTCGGCTACTGTTCAGTCTCAAGCTCAGCAACGCAAGACAAATGACTACCAGAGTCCGAATCAGCAATCATCAGGTAGTCAAGGACAGAGTGGCTATCGGGGAATTCACCCATGGTGTAGAAGGTGCAACAAACACCACAGCGGAAGATGTCGCAGGGAACAGTGTCAAAGATGTCTTAAGACGGGTCACGAGGCTAAAGATTGCAGGAGTTCTCGACCTGCGAATCAGAACCAGCAACAACAACCACCCGCTCCACGAAACCAGCCTCAGCAGCAGCAGCATGGAAACAGGGGGTGCTACCAGTGTGGGGCTGAAGGTCATTACAAACGTGATTGCCCTCAATTGAACCAAAACCAGAATCGCAACAACAACAACAATCAAGGCAACGGGAACAACAACAACGGGGGAAACAACAACAACAATGGCAACGAAGCTCGGGGTCGTGCTTTTGTGCTGGGTCGGGGCGACGCAATGAATGATCCCAATGTGGTTATGGGTAAGTTCCTTCTTGACGATATTTACGTTACTGTACTATTTGATTCGGGTGCGGACACCAGTTATATGTCTCTGAAGGTTAGTCAAATTTTTAAAACGTGCACCAACTCTTTTAAACACCAAACATGTCGTAGAACTAGCAAACGGTAAAAGTTTAGAGGCCACGCACATAGTTCAAGGCTGTAATCTTATCCTCGCTGGTCAAATTTTCTCCATTGATCTCATCCCTATAACACTGAGTAGTTTCGACATCGTCATTGGTATGGATTGGTTATCCCAACAACAAGCAGAGATATTATGCAGGGAGAAGATCATTCGTATTCCACGTTCTGGTATGGAACCTCTCAAAGTTCAAGGCGACAAGAGTGGTGTCGTGAGTGGCATCATTTCTTTCTTGAAGGCTCAGAAGTGTTTACGAAAGGGCCACACCGCTGTTTTAGCTCTCGTTACGGATACATCGAAGAAAGAGAAAAAGATTGAGGATATTCCTGTGGTACGCGACTTTCCTCAAGTGTTTCCTGAAGAGTTACCAGGGTTACCGCCTCATCGCCAGGTCGAATTCCAGATCGAGCTTGCTCCAGGAGCAGCACCCATAGCTCGAGCACCTTATCGTCTAGCTCCAACTGAATTAGAAGAACTGTCAAAGCAGCTACAAGAACTCTTGGAAAAGGGTTTTATACGTCCTAGCTCTTCGCCCTGGGGAGCTCCAGTGTTATTCGTAAAGAAGAAAGACGGTACGTTCAGGATGTGTATAGACTACCGTGAACTCAACAAGGTGACGATCAAGAATCGTTATCCTCTTCCGCGCATAGATGATTTATTCGACCAGCTGCAAGGGTCGAGCTACTACTCCAAGATAGACTTAAGGTCAGGTTATCACCAGCTGAGAGTCCGGGATGAGGACGTCTCCAAAACAGCATTTAGAACTCGCTACGGCCACTACGAGTTTATGGTCATGCCATTCGGGCTAACGAACGCGCCTGCCGTATTTATGGATCTTATGAACAGGGTGTGCAAACCCTATCTCGACAAGTTCATCATTGTTTTCATCGACGACATCCTGATTTATTCGAAGAGTCAGGAGGAACACGAGCAGCACTTACGACTTATACTGGAACTTCTACGAACGGAACAGCTATACGCTAAGTTTTCCAAATGTGACTTCTGGCTTCGTGAAGTCCACTTCTTAGGCCACGTGGTAAACAAAGATGGGATCCATGTCGATCCATCCAAGGTAGATTCGATCAAGAATTGGCCTGCGCCTCGTACACCAACGGAAATACGTCAATTCTTAGGTTTGGCAGGTTACTACAGAAGGTTCATCAAAGTCTTCTCAAAGATTGCTCAGCCGCTTACACTACTGACACAGAAAGGTGTTGTTTACCGTTGGAGTAATGCACAGGAAACAGCATTCCAACACTTAAAGGATAGACTCTGTAGCGCACCTATCCTCTCACTGCCTGAAGGCACGGAAGATTTCGTAGTCTACTGCGACGCATCTATCCAAGGACTTGGATGTGTATTGATGCAGAGGGATAAAGTTATTGCTTATGCTTCGCGCCAACTTAAGATTCACGAACGGAATTATACGACACACGACCTAGAGCTGGGAGCGGTTGTTTTTGCACTTAAGATATGACGACACTATTTGTATGGTACCAAGTGCGCAATCTACACTGATCACAGAAGCCTCGAACATATCTTCAAACAGAAAGAGCTGAATATGCGACAGCGACGATGGGTTGAACTGTTAAATGACTACGAATGCTCAATCAGGTATCACCCAGGCAAAGCCAACGTTGTGGCTGACGCCCTCAGTCGAAAAGACACTGCGCCTAAGCGCGTACGAGCTCTACAACTCACTATACAGTCTCGTCTTCCTTCCCAGATACGAGATGCTCAGGTAGAAGCATTGAAACCAGAAAATGTCAGGGCTGAAGCCCTACGTGGCTCAAGACAACGTTTAGAACAGAAGGAAGATGGTGCTTACTACGTTACAGGACGCATTTGGGTTCCACTTTATGGCAACTTACGTGAGCTAGTGATGGACGAAGCTCATAAGTCTCGCTACTCGGTACATCCAGGTGCGGATAAAATGTACCACGACATTAAGACTACATATTGGTGGCCTAGCATGAAGGCCCACATAGCCACATACGTTAGTAAATGCTTGACTTGTGCGAGAGTCAAGGCAGAATATCAGAAACCGTCAGGACCACTCCAACAACCTGAGATACCACAATGGAAATGGGAGCAAATTTCCATGGATTTTGTTACTGGCTTACCTAGATCTCAGCGCGGAAATGATACTATTTGGGTGATCGTGGATCGACTCACAAAGTCTGCTCACTTCTTGGCTATCAAAGAAACAGACAAGTTCTCTACCTTAGCAGACAATTACTTAAAAGAAGTGGTCTCAAGGCACGGGGTGCCCACCTCCATCATCTCTGACCGTGACGCACGTTTTACTTCAGAATTGTGGCAAGCAATGCATAAATCTTTTGGCTCTCGTTTAGACATGAGCACGGCGTATCATCCTCAGACCGATGGGCAGTCTGAGCGCACTATTCAAACTCTAGAAGACATGCTTCGGGCATGCGTAATTGATTTTGGCAATGGTTGGGAGAAACATCTGCCACTGGTGGAATTTTCATACAATAACAGCTACCACACCAGCATTAAAGCTGCACCATTCGAGGCATTGTACGGGCGTAAGTGCCGGTCACCTCTCTGTTGGGCAGAGGTGGGGGAAAGTCAAATCAGAGGTCCAGAAATGGTAGTTGATACTACTGAAAAGATTGCACAAATACGACAACGCATGGCGGCAGCTCGTGACCGTCAGAAAGTATACGCTGATAAAGACAGGAAACTACTCGAATTCCAGGTTGGGGATCGAGCGCTACTTAAAGTTTCACCCTGGAAGGGTGTGGTTCGTTTTGGCAAACGCGGCAAACTAAATCCACGATATGTTGGACCTTTCGAGGTTATTGAGAAAATAGGCAAAGTGGCTTACAGATTGAACTTACCACCTGAACTCAGTGCAGTTCACAACGTCTTTCACGTGTCGAATCTGAAGAAGTGTACGTCAGATGAGACCCACATAGTTCCCTTAAAGGAACTCACTATCGACGAGCGGTTGCACTTCATCGAGGAACCTGTTGAAATCACGGACCGGGATGTTAAGGTCCTCAAGAACACGAGAATCCCTCTTGTACGAGTTCGTTGGAACTCCCGCCGCGGCCCAGAGTTCACCTGGGAGCGTGAAGATCAAATGGAACTCAAATATCCCCAGTTATTCGGAAACCAAGCAACTACTACTGAGGCTGAAGCTACCAATGCAGAATTTCGGGACGAAATTCCAAATCAACGGGGGGATAATGTGACACCCCAAGATAGCCAGTAATCTTCGCAAACCTGCTCGGGGAGCCGCGATACGATACAGGTAAACAACGTCACACTACTAGCTTCCTCAGTAACTGCATGCTAAATTTCGGGACGAAATTTCTTTCAAGTTGGGGATAATGTGACAACTCGAATTTCCGACATTCCCTATTCGCATTTAATGCACGTTGACGTTGACTGTTTAGTTGTTTGACTTGCTTGATTTCGTAACTGTACACTTTGTGATACAATGAGACGTATTATGTTGCATGATTTTGTGTTTGATTGTATAACGTGGAACTTGTTAAGAAACATAAGCTGTTAAGATTTGAACAACCCGACGAAACAGGCTGTTTCGCCATATACATCTCGACGAAACAGAAGTCTGTTTCGCCGGCCCAGTAATTCACGAAGCCCAGTTCGGGCCCAACATGCTATTTCGAGTTGTAATACGTAAAACAACGTCAGTTTCACACTTTTATCATAACAACCGAAACCCTAGAGTCTCTCCTTCTCTGTTGACGGCAATCTAGTGTTCCCTAGCTCTCGAATCCTTGTTTGTTCATCTCGAATCGGTTAGTGTATGTTTGTTATTCGGTTTCATGTTTCTGTGGTGTCTCGATACATGCTTGTGATTATAAGAGTATGATGATGATATAGGTTTTGATATGCATGATGTAATCGGATATAATAGTGCTATGTAAAGATTAATACGATCAAGTACTCGGTTCTGAATGTGTTATTATGATCTGGTACTGAATACACACTAACACCTTGATAGGGATTGGTGATGCGACGTTGTATGTTAATCGATATGTTGTATATGTAAACTAGGGTTCATGCTAGATGATGATTCTTTAAGGATTGTGTTATGTAATTCTGTGAACAAATGATTACTGCATGATTGTTAATGTTGATGTCGGCTGTTAGTGATGATTAGGGTTTTCTGTATGATTCGTAACTGTTAGACGTAACTGACTGTTCGACGAAACAGGCCTCTTGACGAAACAGAAGTGTTTCGCCAAGAGCAAATCGACGAATCAGAATCCTGTTTCGCCGAACAAGGCCACGACGAAACTGAATGTGTTTCGTCAATAATGTATTTCGTCCATATTGTGTTTCGCCAACTATTGTGTTTCGCCAACATGTGTGTTTCGCCAATGTGTATCAGCACAGCAACTCGGGTTAATTCTGTTAAGTGTTAACTGGAATATTTAACTGCTGTTAAGTGTAACCATCTTGTATATGATTGTGATTACGTGCTACATGCTTATACATGCACAACTTGAACACAAACTGATTTCACATACGTGCATACTTTAGGACGTGATTGATTATTTGCGAGCATACACTTAGCATACCGAGCAAACCAAGGTGAGTTCACACAAGCCAAGGCATGGGGTTCCCGGGTGGGAATGGGGATTTGATGATTTACTGTACATACATAGATGCTAGAACCTACTGCTAGACTAGTAACACTTATTGAACGATCTTCGCACACCTGCCAAGGATTGGCCGCGATATTATGACTGACTTCGCACACCTGCCATATGATGGCCGCGAACTAAATTTACAAATCTTCGCACACCTGCCTGGAGAGGCCGCGATACAAATAAACCTAGTCTAGAACACTTGGGAAAAACATTCCCCAATATCTTCGCACACCTGCCGGGAAGGCCGCGATGGGAACTAATACGATACATTGTAACGAACGAATAAACTACTACTCACGCTATACTATTACTGAACTATTAACTGTGAACTCGCTCAACTAGTTGTTGACTCTCTCTTGCATGCCTTGCAGGACCTTAGGTATTTATGGAGCTTGCACAGGGAGGAGCAGGTCGTTGTGGGACATGGATCGATGATGCCATGTTATCTATCTAAACATTTGAATTTACTATTTACATTGGGTTTACATACTTATGCTTCCGCTACACACTTGTTGAAGTTTGGTTTTTTTTTAAAAACACCTTTCGTATTGATGAATGATTTTTGGTATTTACTTATATGTTCAATATGATTGGTGGCTTGATCCTGGTCAGTCACGCCTCCAAGCGGTGATACTCCGCGTGTGGATTTTGGGGGTGTGACAGATTGGTATCAGAGCCATTGGTTATAGAGAACTTGGTTTTAATAAAGGGAAAACGATTTTGTTAAAACCAGACTATAACCAGAACAGTGCTCTCAACGATCCACAACGACGCTTCGCTCCACGTGCAAGGCTCAACACCATAGGTATTACTATTCATGTTACATTACCTACATGCTAGAACTACATAGAACTTTGCTCGTGGTATGCCTAGAGTACAGAACCCACTATATGCTATTACTTGAGAACACTTGTGTGCTTACTCTCTTCTGTCATCGCACTATTCGCGAACCTATCTCACTTACGTTATCTTTACTATGAAGATCATGTCTGCACGTATCAACATGACCCAGGACCAGTTGACGGCCCTCATTAACGAACGAGTTACTGCGGCAGTTGCAGCCGCACAAGCAGGAGGTATACCCTGCAGTTACAACTCACACTAGGATCCTTAGATCCTACATTCCTAAATCAACTCTCGTGTTTAAACTTGTCCTAATTCTTTTACACAACAGGTCAAGCACCTGTTTGCACTTTCAAGACTTTCATGGACTGTCGTCCATCCACTTTCAGCGGCACTGAAGGAGCCGTAGGTCTCCTGCACTGGTTTGAAAAGATAGAGTCTGTGTTTGAGATGTGTGAATGCCCTGAGGCACGCAGGGTGAAATATGCTACCGGTACCCTCGAGGGTTTAGCCCTCACCTGGTGGAAAGCTCAGGTCCAAATACTGGGGTTGGTTGCTGCTAACGCCACCCCATGGAACAATTTCAAAGAGATGATCAAGGAAGAATACTGCAGTCGAGATGATATTCATAAGCTGGAAGTCGAGTTTTTCAACCTCAAGATGACGGGGTCTAAGATTGAAGCGTATACCAAAAGATCGAATGAGCTTGCGTTACTGTGTCCTACTCTGGTGGACAAACGTATCGAACTTTATCTTAAGGGTCTGGTGCCAGAGATCCAAAGTCATGTGACTTCAGCAAATCATGCCACTTACCAGCAGGTTGTTCAGTTGGCACACCGTCTCACTGATCAGGCGGTGGAGCAAAACAGGTTGCCTAAACGCATCAACGCTACTGCTACCGCTACCACTTCAGTTACTCCTGCTACTCCCAGCGACAGTAAGAGGAAATGGGAGGGGGATTCTAGCAAAGGCTCGGCTACTGTTCAGTCTCAAGCTCAGCAACGCAAGACAAATGACTACCAGAGTCCGAATCAGCAATCATCAGGTAGTCAAGGACAGAGTGGCTATCGGGGAATTCACCCATGGTGTAGAAGGTGCAACAAACACCACAGCGGAAGATGTCGCAGGGAACAGTGTCAAAGATGTCTTAAGACGGGTCACGAGGCTAAAGATTGCAGGAGTTCTCGACCTGCGAATCAGAACCAGCAACAACAACCACCTGCTCCACGAAACCAGCCTCAGCAGCAGCAGCATGGAAACAGGGGGTGCTACCAGTGTGGGGCTGAAGGTCATTACAAACGTGATTGCCCTCAATTGAACCAAAACCAGAATCGCAACAACAACAACAATCAAGGCAACGGGAACAACAACAACGGGGGAAACAACAACAACAATGGCAACGAAGCTCGGGGTCGTGCTTTTGTGCTGGGTCGGGGCGACGCAATGAATGATCCCAATGTGGTTATGGGTAAGTTCCTTCTTGACGATATTTACGTTACTGTACTATTTGATTCGGGTGCGGACACCAGTTATATGTCTCTGAAGGTTAGTCAAATTTTTAAAACGTGCACCAACTCTTTTAAACACCAAACATGTCGTAGAACTAGCAAACGGTAAAAGTTTAGAGGCCACGCACATAGTTCAAGGCTGTAATCTTATCCTCGCTGGTCAAATTTTCTCCATTGATCTCATCCCTATAACACTGAGTAGTTTCGACATCGTCATTGGTATGTGAAGAATCAGTCATCTTGTTTTGCTTCTGCAACTCCAAATCATGACTTTCAATCTTTTCAAACAAAGCATCAAGAGTAATATTATCATACACAACATCATTTTTCAAAATAAAAACAAACGTTTGCCACTGATCAACTCGTGGTAACGCTTCAATCACTTTGTCAATAAGTTCCTCTCTTGATTTATTTATCTCTAATCTTTCCAATTCAATTTTAAGATGACAGAATCTCTCAATCATTTGCCTCACCGACTCTCCTTTTATGTTATCAAACAGATCAAATTCTTTCTTTAATAAAGTGATTTTGTTCTTTTTAATCTGTTTACCCCCTTCAGCTTTAACACGTAAAGCTTCCCAGACAGACTTAGATGACCCGTCATGAGTTAGTAAAGCAAAAATATCGTTTCTGATTGCGGACTGGATCAATGCTATCATTCTCTGTTCAGCTCCAAATTCAGCTTTATCTTCTCTAGTAAATTTCTTGAATACAAGATCTTCGCCTTTATCGTCTTTTGGTTTTTCATACCCATACTCCAAACAAAACCAACTTTCATGAGCATACGCCTTTGCCCAGTTGATGAAGCGTTCTTTCCACCAGGTATAATCCTCAATGCTATCAAGAGCTGGTGGCTTTGAATGAGTTCCGTAAAAGTTATCATTCTTGATATTTTCATTTAGCACTTTAGAAATGGTTTTTGGTGTAATATTTGAAGCCTCAGACGATTCGGTTGCGAATGCGTTGTAAAACGTATTGAAGAATTCCTCAGCCATAATGCAAACCTGACAGATTGATCAAACAAACCCAATCAGTACAATCAAATATCAAATAAACTGAAAATGACTGACACTTGATCGTCGTGAAATGATCCGACACAAAATTCCACTTTTCAATCGAACTAGGAAACTCAAGCGAAATCTCAAGTTGAAACAGAATGAGACTTCAAGCGAAATCTTTTGACTAACTACTTCAAGCGAATTCAGCAATCCAATTTCGCTTCAACTTGTTCAATCGAAATCTATGTCCAATTCTGGTTTAAGTGAAAACCCACAAGATCAGTTTCGCTTCAACTAATTCAAGCGAAATCCAAAATAACAAGTCCAGCAGATTCAAGCGAAAACTCTCAACATTATTTCGCTTCAAATGTTCAAGCGAAATAGTCCAAAAACAAGCCAAATTGTCTGATTTTGAAGCGAAATCAACTATAATCTACGAACTCTTTCAAGCGAAATCTAGTTTCTGTCCAGTTTTTGTCATTTTTACTTTGAATTTCGGTCTCAAACTTTCAAGGCTTTGTTAGAATACTGTTTTACACATTCGGTGAAAAACTCAGACCATTTTGACCGTGAAATCACGTCCAGATTGAAAAAGAAGGTGTAGAAGTCAGAAAATAGATGATATCAAGCTAAACTCTTCTTCCTGAGCTCTGATACCACTTGTTGGATCGTTGTTTGACCCGACTGAGTCGTTCAGAAGAGTTTTACATCCAGTTTAAAGGCGGAATTAGTAAACCGGACACGAAAACAGCTTGTAATCTTTAATCTGTTGCTTGTATTGATAATAACAATGTTTACAACCTGACAGAAAACCGGCAGCACTTCGTTACACTTTCGGAAGTCGCGTACCAAATGAAATGACAAGTGCCCTATATATAGAGATAAGGATTTCGCTTGAAAGAAACCAAAACATGTTCAAGCGAAATCTGTTGTGTGTGATTTCGCTTGAAATATCACATAATCAGTTTCAAGCGAAATCTTCACTTAAACCTCATTTCTCAATTTCTCGAACCTCGTGCACTGAATATCCTATTCTATCCTATTACATGATACAAGACGAAGTCAATAGACGTAGTGCACTAACAAAAACGCAATTGCCTAAAAACACAAAGAAATGTCTTATTTCTAAAACGCAATGGCCATAAAACACAAATAAATGTCTTTTTTCTGAAACGCAATGGCCTAAAAACACAAAAGAAAGTGCTCTTTCTAAAACGCAATGGACAAAAAACACATAAAAATATGTTTTATCTAAAACGCAATGGACTAAAAACACTTCAAAATGTGTTTTTTCTAAAACGCAATGGACCAAAAAAGACATAAAAATGTGTTTTTCCTAAAACACAGTAGACAAAAAACACAAAAGAAAGTGTTTTTTTTTTCTAAAACGCGATGGACTAATCCTAAAACGCAATAGACAAAAACACAAAATAAAGTGTTTTTTTCTTTCTAAAACGCAATGGACTAAAAACACATAAAAATATGTTTTACCTAAAACGCAATAGACTAAAAACACTTCAAAATGTGTTTTTCTAAGACGCATTGGACAAAAACACAAAAGAAAATGTTTTTTTTTTCTAAAACACAATGGACTAAAAACACATAAAATGTGTTTTTACTTAAAATGCAATGGAATAAAAACACAATAAAATGTGTTATTTCTAAAATGGAATGAACTAAAAATACGAAAAAAATTGTTTTTCATTCCTTTGTAAAACGCAATGACTCAATTCAAAAACCCATATCGTAAAAGTGCAAATCAAAATTTTCTTACATAGATTGAAGCCGATTTCATCAACGACTGACGAAATTTGAATGTTAGAAACACTTATCAGCGATCGAATGGAACGAATCGAGTGATTCGCTTCAAAATCACGGGAAAAAAATGAGATATTGTATGAAATTAAACTGGGTTTCTTCAAAAAAAGTTGAAGAACACGTTGATTAGGTGTTTGAATCATTGATTGGTGACGAAAATCGCACTATAATGTAGTGAATATTGAGATAGAAAGTGAAGAAAATGTTGAAGATGGTTGGTTTTAAAAATGGTGGGTTTTGAAGTTACAGAGAGAGAAGAAGGGAGAAAATTTGATAAAATTGACTAAAATCCCCGTCCTTTTTTATTTTTAAATTTTGTCACATGTCATAATCATATTGTTTCCTAATTTCCTATCCTTTCTAGCCAAAATAAACTTTATATTTGATCTTCACCTTATGCATGCAATTGAATACATTACCATTGAACAAATATACATTTAGTTTAGTTATTGGAAATTTGGAGGTATTAGATGAATGTCTATTTATTCTTGTGTAAAAAATATTCTAGTTGTTACGTTGTATACACACTTAAATATTGATGCACATATATAGTTACATAATTGTAACACCCTGCTTTTCGAAACTTTGATCTTTTGGCAATTCTCGTCCTTGTGATACTTATTATTACTATTTGAGACTTTTACTCTATGTGAAACTTTTACTCTATGAGGCTTTTGTGATACTTTGAATCTTGACTCTTGTGATACTTGACTCTTATGATACTTGACTCTTGTGATACTTGACTCTTGTGATACTTTGAAACTCGAATCTTGAAACTTAAACTTGTTAGACTTTGATACTTATTTAAACGAGAAACTTGACACTTATTGAACGAGAAACTTGATTCTTTGTTCAACGAGAGATTTTGATACTTGATACTTATGGAACGAGAAACTTTGATACTTTATGGATACTTGTTGAACGAGAAACTGATACTTATTGTATCTTAAACTAACTTGAAACACGGAAACTTTTGTGTTAGTTATATAATTATACCATGGTGATGGTTACTCACAATAATACGCAACGCAACGCTTAATCTAGCTCGCAAACGAACCAAAGTCGGGAAACTAGCAAACGGGTCTCGGCTGTCCGAATGGACATCCGATCGGAAGACCATTCGACCGAATAGTCATCCGACCCCTGGCATACTTACACCGCCTTAGCTGTCTCTTTCACCTATAAATACGCCTCTTGTGCTCTCATTCTCACCTTTCATCCTCTGCCATCCGACCACACGCACTCTCAGTTATTTTAAGCAACATTCAAGGCAAATCGTAAGTATTCTTCCCCGATTCTTGTACAACTATCATCAATTATCACTTCTACACAATAGTCTTCATCAAAATCACACGAACTTTTTCATGAAAATCAACTGATTTAGGTCTCTTGAAGGTGTTTTCCGCTCAGTTGTTTGTACAAACTGTTGAGGAGCATCATTTAATCAAGAACGGCCCTAGATCTTAAGGATTTTCACAGTTTTTATACGAAACCTAAAGGAAACTTACACTTTTACACGAGGTCTGACGAAGTTTCACCTGTTTCCGGCTCAGATCTGATGAACATCATGCTTTACACTTGATTTTCGAGCTTTTCTTCAAACTTTTGAACAAAACATGGGTGAAATCGGATTCAAACAGACTTTCGACTCGTTCCTTAGTCGAAAGCCGGTTAGAAGACTGAATTCTGCCGGAAAACAGACCGATCAACGGGTCTAAACATGAAACACCACCAGGAACAGTTCGACGGTTCGAGAAGGGGTTGTTCCCAGCCAACCGAACGAGCTGGGTTTGGTACGTTTCCGTTGTTTGACGCGTCGTTACACCATCTTCGTTAACTCGAAGCTTGGAAAATCTCACAAAAACTACACTCACTGACCATTTGTCCGAATGGTCATCCAATCGGATGACCATTTGTTCAGATGATTTGATTATCATGACACTATGATCACAACGTTTGAAACTTTAACAGTTCGCAAACTTTACCCACTGTTCGAATGGCCATCCGTTTGAATGGTCATCCGTCCGGATGACCATCCGATCGGATGGAGCCCATCTGTTCGAATGGTCATCCGACCGGATGACCATCCGTCCGGATGACCATCCGCTTAGGTATACTGTCAGACACTTTTACACGATTTTCGCACCGTTCGACACCCTGTTCCCAACCGGGTTAGCTCTTAGATGACTTATGCTCTGTTCCCCGCACGCAGGCTGATCCACAGCTCCCTTCGATCCAATCTTAGCAGTGTTTGGTTTAAGCACCCGCTGTGAGTATACTCGATCCCTTTTTTTAAACACTTTTGGGATGCAACATGTATTCTATATCAAGACACTTGACACTTGAAACTTGAAACTTGAAACTTATTTGAAACATACTCTATCCAGTAAACATGAAACTTGATACTTGTGAAACTTGAGACTTGAGACTTTTATGCTATGTGAACGTTTAATCCTTGTGTGTAGTTCCGCCTTAACAATTGTTGGTGCATATGTCTGTCGACTTTGTCTTGTATCGAGTCTTGTATTGTATTAGATAGACTAGGGCACGTAGTTCGAGAAAATTGTCAAATATAGGTTTGGAGGGTATTTCGCATGAAAGTGATTTCGCTTGGAGTATTTCGTGCGAAATCACCATCCCTATAAATACCTATGATGCCTTGTCATTTGTAACTTTCCGGTTTCAGTACCGAACTGCTGCCGAAGTGTCTGCTCGCTGTAATTCTTTGTCAAATCAATCAAAAGACAGTTTAAAGTGAATTGCAAGCCGAATTACCTTGTTACGTTTGTTTCCGCCTCTTGTATTGAGCAAAATCTCTTCTGAATGACTCGTTTGGTCAGTAAAACGATCCTACAAGTGGTATCAGAGCTCAGGAGGAAGAGTTCATACCAATTCAGCTGCAAAATCTGATTTCTACACCTTCTTTTTCAAAATTAACAAGTTTTCACGGTCAAAAGGATTTGAATTTCACACATTATATGCGCAATAGTGTTTTTACAAAGCCTTGAAAGAATTGGACCTAAAATCTGCTTAAAACCTGATTAATTTTGACAAAAACAGCTCGAGATGATGACATCAGCAGTATTTCGCACGAAATAGCATCTTGATTTCGTACGAAATCACATTGTGTGATTAATTTCGCTTGAAAGTGTTGTTTATTTCACACGAAATTAGTATTTCGTGTGAAAAGCTGGTTGATTTCACACGAAATTAGTATTTCGTGTGGATATTTCGTACGAAAGTACCTATTTCGCTTGAAACAAGGTTATTTCGCACCAAAAATAATTTCGTTTGAACTGATTTCGTTTGAGATTGTCTTGCTGGTAGTTCGTTTGAACAGGTATTCCGTGTGAAAAGGTGTTTTCGTTTGAGTTGGTATTTCGTTTGAAAAGCTGTTAGTGTGAAACTTTGAAAACCGAAATATGGAAGAAGAATTTTACAACGCCTTTGCTACTCCAATAACTATTACTCAACAAGCAATCTTGGAAAATGAGGCGGGTACCATGCAAAAACCGCCAAAGCTTATGAACATTGAAGAGTATAAAGGATGGGAAGAACGGTTTGAGAATTGGGTTCAAGCAAATTATTTGGATGCTTGGGAATGTGTTGAGATGAAATATGTTAGACCAATGACTGATGATGAGGAGGTGATTGCAATTAAAGATCTTAGTGCTGAAGATAAAAAGAAATACAAAGATGAAAAGATGATGACGAGTTTGTAGCATCAAGCTGTTAAGGAAGATATATTGGTTCTATTGCAACACAATGGAACTGCTTATTCAATATGGAAAGCTTTAAAATCAAAGTTTGTTGGGAGTAAAGAAATGATAAAGAACAAGAAATCGCTTTTGAAGAAAGAATTTGATCTATTTCGTGGTTTGAGAACTGAGAGCACCAAGCAGATCATCGAAAGATATTGCAATCTGCTAGTCAACATGAAGAGAGTGAGCATCACAAAGGATAATGAAGAATTGATTGAGAAGCTAGCTGATGCGTTGCTACATGAAACGTGGGGCACGTATCTGATGATGTTGAGAAATAAGAAAGATTTTAGCAATCTAACACAGAGTAAATTCATTGAAAAAATTGAAGCTCAGGAGATGGAACAACGTAAGATCTCAAGAATGAAAGATTTTGATGGTGAGCAAGATATCGGTCTTTATTACAAAGGAGGTATCAGTGATAAAACCAACATGTCACCAAAAGTTGAGACTGCATTCAATGCTAAAAGTTCATCAGGAGGGTCATCTAAAGGATCAAACAGCAAAACTGAATTTTCTTCATATCCATCATATGATCCAAATTTTTCAACAACCAAGAATGGAAAGAAATTACAGTGCAACATGGTATTAGATCTTGAAAATGGTCAAAATTACACAGAGGAGGTTGCAAAAGGTCATATGTCTCTGCTGGTGACTGTGCTAGAGTCATATGAGAGTTTGGTTGCAGGTCGGATCGGGAATCCAATGTTGACAAAAGAGGATTACGATCAGATTGATGCTGAGGAGATGGAATTAATGGATATAAAGTGGTGTTTGGCGAGTGTGTTGAGAAGAGCTGAGAAGTTTAAACAAATTACGGGAAGAGATGATTTCCGTGATGCAAATGTTTCTACTTTAGGTTTTGATAAATCTAAAGTTACTTGTTTTCATTGCAGGGAAAAAGGACACTTCAAGAGGGAGTGCACAAACCGCGAAGCAAGTGGAGCTCAAAATCCGTTCAACAACAATGATTATTATCGGAAAGCAATTTATCATCAAGTTGCTCAACAATCACATCAACAACAACCACAAACTGCTCATGCCAGGAAGGAGATTGAAGAATCATCAAGGAGAGCTTGTATGGTAAATCAGGAAGATAAAAAATCATCAAAAGGATTCAGTTGGGACATATATGTTTCAGCTGATAGTAAAGCATGTCTGATAAATCAAGATGATGAAAAATTACCAGAAGGGTTTAGCTGGGCAAAATTCAGTTGGGATGATCATGATCCTAACAAAACTTCAAATCATAAAGCTTTTGCTGCTCGAGTTGCTGAAGACAGTGATAATGATGATGATTATTATGCAAGAAGAATGGAAGAGCACTTGAGAATGTTAGAAGAGAGTGACAGTGATGATGAAATAGCTAAAAAGAAAGTTAAAAAACCAGTTAGCAGTGATGATGAAGAAGTTCGTGTGATAAGGAAGAAAATAAAAGACATTCCAGTTTTCAAAGTTGAAGCAGAAGCTGATGCACAAAAAATTCCTGTGAAATGTGAAAACTGTGAAGCAGTGAAGAAACAAAACAGTACTTTGATTCACAATATGAACCGCTTGAAAGAATCTTATGATGTTCTAAACAAAGCAATGAATCAGTATAATCAAACAAGTAGTGAACAAGCAACAACCATGAAAACACTTCAAGGAGCTTTCATGACAAAGCAGAAAGTTGTAAACAATTACATTGAGAAGTGTGCTGTGCTGGAACAAAAAATGGAAACACAAAGAATTGAAACAGAAAGAGTTAATAGGTTGTTAAAAAGTTACTCATGTACTTCTTATGTTATTGACATGATTTATCCAACTGTTGAAGGCATGAAGGCATTTGATGAAGAGGAAGTATCTGAAGACAAGAGCTCTGAAGAGAAAAAGGATACTGAAATGAAAGACTCTGGTAAGAAACATAGTGCCAGTTACAACAAGTGTCCACCTCCGCTTGAAAATGGATATTCTCCACGAAATCCAAATTCAGAAAGAGTTAAAAAGGCAACCAATTTACAGTGGGTGTCTGAGTCTTCAGAAAATTTGCCAGACAACATCGATGTCACCTTCACATCGTCTGACACTGATCATGAGTCCGAACTAATAAAGAAAGTGGTCGATCAGGTGTTGGAAAACGATGAAACCGAGGAGTCAAACTCAGAGTCAAAGTCTGACAAATCAAAGTCAACAGTCAAAAAGGAGACACAGGTTTATAATAAAGATTTTCTGCTATCAAAATCTAATTTGAATGACGAAACATTTAAAGTGGCTTATACTTTGAATGATTCTGACAAATTATATTCTGATGAAGAATTTCCAATAAGAGGTGTTAAACAAGAAATGATAAAAAAAGGTTTTCAAACTGACATAAATTAATATTTCTGAAATAAAAGACGTAAATCTTGTTGAAAAACCTAAAAAGTACACCTTAAGAGATCAACAAAGGTTAAACAAGAAAAAGGGTTACAGTTCTGGTTCTGGTTTTCAAAAGAAATCAAACCATAATGGTAATTTCAAAAGAAAAGGTCTTGGATTTATTCCACCGAAAAATCATAAAAATGAGAAAACTTATAAAACAAAAACTGTTTTTGTTTCAGGAATATCATCTGAAGAAGAAAAGGAGCAATTATTCAGAAAGCAGACGAACAAAGAATTTCTTGCTAAGAAGCAAGAAGAAATGAAGAATGAAATTGTTCAAAAGAAAGAAACGAGAACCTGTTTCCAATGCAAAACAATTGGTCATATAGCCAAGAATTGTCCTAAGGCAATTCAATCAAAACAGGAAGTGTCTCGTAAACTGAAAGAGAAGATAGTTGAAAATGAACTGCCAACCAAACCTTTTATAGTTTTCAAAAATTCAAAATTTGAGGTTGGTGAATGTTCAAAAAGGTTTTACAAGAGAAAAGCAAATCTTGACAATAAAAAATGGGTTGTTAAGAAATCTGATGACAGTTCTAGCAATGATTCTGATTCGTCAAAATCAGAGGAGCTATCGTCTGGCGATGAATCTGATTCCACAAAGTCAGAGGAGCCACAAATTGTGATGAAAGAAGAGAAATCAGTTCCGCCATTGGATGATGAAAATTTTCCACCATTGCGGGCTGAGATTTTAAAATCAAAGATTGGAAAAGTTGAAATTTCAAATCAATTAAGAAAGAATTTGATGTTGAAAAAGCATTTAACTCCAAAGTGAAACACATTTTTGGAAAAATGGTTGATGGGAAGGTAAAGGGGGTTAAAGAATTTTACGAGAAGAAAACAAAGAAACCGAGTATTGGTAACTCGGAATCTCCCAAGGTCTGTCAGGCTTGGGAAAATCTCTTTAACTGAAAAACCTGACTTGCCGGAGCTCCCAAGTTGGTAATCGTGGAGCATGAATTGGCATCATTCTTAAAAAATGTATTTAAGAAAAGTCTTAAATTGTTAAATTCTACAGGTTGTGGACTTGCCAGAACTCCCAGGTTGGTAAGTGTGGAGTAGGAATCGGCATCTTTCTTACAAGTGGTATTTCAGGTTGGAAGTGGTAGTTGTTCTTAAAATTGTCATATGTTATTTTACATCTGGTAAAGTTGAACCTACAAGTGGTTGAAAACGAAATTTTCATATACAAGTGGTTAATCAAGGTCATTAAGTTGAACTTGATTTAACTTTCTTCAAATGGTTGAAAAAAGAAACAATGTGATGAACCCCTAACCTACAAGTGGTAAAATCAACAAAACTAATTTTCCGGAAAAACCATTTTGATTAAAACAAACTTAAGTGTTTTGAAATCTAAATGGGAAAATAGTTTGTTGTAAGGGGGAGTTCTGATTGTTTATGCCAAGTGGATGGCGAATTGAAGCAATTCACATCATGTTGTCATTTTCTATGTTTGTTTTCAAATTTCTCTTAAATGATTTTGCATTTTAGGGGGAGTAAGAATTTTTTCAGAAAATCAAAAAACATTTGAAAATTTGAAAAAGTCAAAAACATGATAAAAATAAAAAATGAGTTTTGTTGTAAAAAGAGGAAATGATAGTACATCAGTAGACTATCACAGCACGCTAAAGAATTGGAGAGTCAAAATCTGATAAACGGTCTCACTGATGATGTGCCAGTAGGTTTTCGCACATTTAGTAGATTGTGTCGAGATATAAACCTAAATTTCAAACTTACTTATCTCGTGGGGAACATCTCTCGGATATATGGGTAACCCCCGAAATCTTGTTTGAAAGGTCCCACTTTCTGAGATACTAGGTCTTTATGCTTAGTGATATCTGGGGTATTATCCCGGGACTTCTGATTTTGCGGAAGCAATGGCCTAGTCCCCGTATAATACTTTTTGCTTGCTTGAAATATAGCACCCCCCTCAGCATAAAAAATGATGAAACATTGCAAAATGCTAATCGTGTGCTGTTGAAGAAAAGATTCTCTAAAGGGAACCCACCAAAAGTCGAAGCCGTCATCTCTCTGATTTTGCTGAAGCAATAGCCTGAGCTCTCACGGCTCTCGCATTTAACCCTTTACAGATATCATCTAGGTATACTCACCTGTAAGACTGAATATTGGGATCTGGATATGGGAGTATATTCTGAGGTGGGACACGCGAATAAGGTTAAGTCTCTAAAACATTAAATCTCGTATCTCGAAACAGTTGAAATTTGTGTGAAAATTTAAGTGGATCAATATACTGACAATCTAAGTGAATCGTTTAGAACTTAAAATGTTTAAAGCTTAACGGTGTTGGTGCTTTGTCTCAGAAACTTATATGATCCTCTTACACAAACTCACAAAAATATTGTTTGTATATATTTCTTTTCTGCATTTCTTTTTGATCAAAATCCAAAAAGATTTTCGACAACTGATGTTGAAGAGCTAATTTTCAAAATTCCGAGTGCTAAACATGATGAACAGGTTTGGAAAAGTTTGTTTAAACTGAAGAAAATTTTGAATGTTTGCCTACATATGGTCATTAGAAGTTTTTTAAATAATAAATCATTCTATTCATACAAGTGGTTCATCAGAGATTAAAATTGTAAAATCAACTATTGATTGATTGTTTCCTGCAAGAGGTTTTAAATAATTGTTTTGAATTTAGTTTTTACGAGTGGTAAGCAAAGAACCTAAATTTGTCAAATTTTAAATTTGTGAAATTTATTGTGAGGTAGAGATTATGCAGGTTAGCCAGGTTTCGATTCTGAGCAGGATGTGAGCTAGGTCACGATCTTAAAACCTGTGAGATGTGAATTCCAGACTGTGATCCCAACTTATTGAAAGGGGGAGTCTGATGACATCAAGAGGTAGTCTGAAGATGTAAGCTGATGATGCTGATGATCTTAAGGAATCAAGAGACCTGATCAAGAGGAGTATAGAGCCAGGTTGCGATTCTGGGAAAGAGAAAGAGAAAATTCAGGATACTTTACATTGTTAGATACTTTGGAATAGTTCGAGAAGACTGATAAAGACTGAAGATTGAAGACTCGACACCGAAGACTTCGTCAACATCCAAGGGGGAGTCTGTTGGTGCATATGTTTGTCGACTTCATCTTGTATCAAGTCTTGTATTGTATTAGATAGATAGATCAGGGCACGTAGTTCGAGAAAATTGTCAAATATAGGTTTGGAGGGTATTTCGCACGAAATAGCAAACTGCTATTTCGCACGAAATCATCAATTAATTTCGTGCGAAATTACTATTTCGCATGAAAGTGATTTCTCTTGGAGTATTTCGTGTGAAATCACCATCCCTATAAATACCTATGATGCCTTGTCATTTGTAACTTTCTGGTTTCAGTACCGAACTGCTGCCGAAGTGTCTACTCGCTGTAATTCTTTGTCAAATCAATCAAAAGACAGTTTAAAGTAAATTGCAAGCTGAATTACCTCGATACGTTTGTTTCCGCCTCTCGTATTGAGCAAAAACTCTTCTGAACGACTCGTTTGGTTGGTAAAACGATCCTACAACAATAGTAGCGCTATAGGGGTAACACACCTCCCCGTTAGTCTTGGGGGTATTGTTAGGAGGAGACATTAACTTCCCGTTAGTCTTTGGGAAGGGCTTTTAACGCGTTGGGAAACTTGGGCTATCACTTGGACTGCGTAAACTAGCATGGTGAAACTTATTATTTGTTTTCATGTTGGATATGAGTTTTTGAAATTATTTTGCTAGGTATTCAAACTTGTATGCTCTCCAACATTTTGTTGATAGCATTTTAATACATGTTGCAGGTTGAGAGTAGCTGAGGAAATCAAGAAACGAGCTAGGATGATGCTTAGAAACTCATTCTAGTTAATTAGGCAAATTTTGGGAAATGTTGATTTATTATGATGCTTTGGTACATTTTGTGGGATTGTGAAACATGGTTGATGTTTTTAGACAATTTTATGAAATCTTGAACTAATTTATATTGAAACTAATAGTGTTGTGGAATCTCTTGAGCAATCTGAATCGCTTAGTGTCGCGCCCCGATGATGTGGCACCTGGGGAAAACCTGCAGCAATCTTGATTTATAACTTCACTCCTGTGTGCTTACTTGTCAAATTTCGGGACGAAATTTCTTTCAAGTTGGGGATGATGTGACAACCCGAACGTTCAAGGTTGGTAACATTTTAACTTGTGATCTTAACTTCTCGTTAGTTCTCTTTTATGTGTTACATGTTCCGTGTTAGTATACTCTAGTAAACGTTCGTAACTTTTAGTAACGTGTTTAACGTGTAACGTGTGTGAGTAGGCTTGTACATGTAGGGGGTTTTCTGTTGGATCATTGGTTCGGGTAGGGCCCCACACTTGAGTCCGGCCCATATCACTTGGGCCCATTCTATTTATTTTTGAATAATCTCAACACTTTTTGTAAGCTTGGATCTCGGCCCAGTCCTTGTAGTCTAGGACATCTTATGATCGGCCCACTTCACTTGTTGATTGACATTATAATTAGGGGACTACGTAACTGACGTGACCGTGTCGTCCCGATCAGTCAAAAACCCAATTAAACCTAGGTAGCTAAGGTAAGTCGGGTATCGTATCCACGAAGAGCATGTGGTCAGTATCGCACGACCTGTTCGACTAGTTAGACTATTTACAAATAATGTACAAGGTGATTATGAAGATTGCTAATTTTCTTTGTTTATTTGGTTTGAAAAGAAATCGGAGTGAACCGATAAATTACTGTTATCTAAAACAATTGTTTACTAACTAAGATTGCAAAACTATTTTACTTAATTGAAAACAAGAATTGGAGACAAGTTCCACACCCGGTTCGATTATTGCAAGACCTAGGGTTCCTACATGTTTTAACTTGATTCAATTGCATATAGTGATTAACGGATTACTATCACGAAGCTTAGGTGCCAATTGCTATCGACGTCATAGACAACGGACCGTAATGCACTTCGTTACCTCGGACATGTAAATCCTAACCTACGATAAGGCATAAGTGCACATAACCATTTCGCAAAGTCAAATTTTATCATCACTCGACAATTTACGAATTCGAAACAAATGCAAGACAATTATCGAAGGTTTCAAATACTAAACAATTTGTCACAAAATCAAATCAAAATACGAATGCATAAACCCTAGAATTCTTACAATAATCTACACCGGGGTGAAACCGAAGAGGCTAGCCATTCATCGCGTTCAAAGTTTGAGATCGTGCTGTTGTGCCTCGATGATGATTGATGGTCGATGATATTGAGATGTGGAAGTTGAGAGCCCCCAAAAGTATATTAATTGTAGGATCGTTTGCGGACCCGAACGAGTCGTTCAGAAGAGTTTATCTCAGTTTGAGTGGCGGAAACGAACAAACCGAGTTCAATTCAGCGAGATTTCACTTTAAACTGTTGTTGTATTGATAACGAATGCGATTACAGACCTAACAACACTTCGGCAGCACTTCGTGACTAACCGGAAGAATCTCAGAAAAGTTTTGAACTATTACAACTGAAACCTATCATCACCTATATATAAGAAGCATGATTTCGCTTGAAGCTTCAAGCGAAATCCCTTGCATTTTCTTTCAAGCGAAACTTTCAATATGAACTTTTTGCCTTGAAGCGAACCTCATGCAAACATAATCTGATTTCATCTTTAAGCATTTCACTTTTGTCCTTTTGTGATGTGATGTCATCAATGATGTCATCTAGATGATGTCATCATGACATCATGTCTTGATTAGCTCCGCACCGAACTCGAGACTCGATATTAAGACGAAGACGACAGATGACTGCACCAACAGACTCCCCCTCAGATGTTGACGAGTCTTAAGTGTCGAGTCTCCTCAATCTTCAGTCTTTATCAGTCTTTGAGCTTCCTTCATACTTCAACTAATCTCCTCCTCAGATGTCTTCAGACTCCCCCTTTCAATCTGCTGGGATCGTTGTCTGGAATTCACTTTCCACAGATTCTTAGATCATAACCTGGCACTTCATCACTCTCAGGTTTCAGAACCTGGCTAACCTGCAAAAACTCTACCCAAAAATAAATTTTCTGATAACCATTTTGTAGATAAGATTTTCAAGTCTAATTTACCACTTGCAGGAATAACATTTATATTTCAAAACATTTTTTCATTTCATTTCAACATTCTTCAAACACTTTCACCCAAACCATTTGTTCATCATGTTTAGCACTTGGAATTTTGAAAATCAGCTCTTCAACACCAGTTGTCGAAAATCTTTTTGTATTTTTCAAAATTTATGCTAAAACACACTAAAATCTTTTTGGATTTTTGACTGAAATAGAAATACAGAAAATGAAATATTTACAAACAATATTTTTGTGAGTTCGTGCAAGAGGATCATATCAGTTTTTGAGACAAATCACCAACACCGTTAAGCTTCATTTCATTTTAAGTTCTAAACAATTCACCTAGATTGTCAGTATATTTGTCCACTTAAATTTTCACACAAAGTTCAATTGATCCGAGATACGAGGTTAATGTTTTAAGCACTTGAACTTATTCGTGTGTCCCACTACTTGAATATACTCCCGTATCCAGATCCCAATATCCAGTCTTACAGGTGAGTATACCACAGATGATATCTGTCAGGGGAATAAATTATAGTACGAGGGCCGTGAGAGCTCAGGTCGATCTTTCGATACGCAGAGAGATGACGGCTTCGACTTTTGGTGTGTCCCCTTTAGAGGATCTTTTGCATTACAACAGCAGCGACTATCAATTTTATTGTTTCATCAGCTTGCTGAGGGCGATGCTATGTTTCAAGCATTTACAGAAAGCATTATCCGGGGACTAGGTCAGAAATTTCTTTCAGCAGAAGTCCCGGGATAATACCCCAGATATCACTGAGCATAAAGACCTAGTATCTCAGAATAAGGGACCTTTCAAACAAGATTTCAGGGGTTACCTATATATCCAAGTTTGTGTTAACCCACAGAACAAGCAAGTTTGGAATTTAGGTTTATATCTCGTTACAATCTACTAAATGTGCAAAAACCTACTGGCACATCATCAGTAAGATCGTTTATCACATTTGACTTTCCAATATTTAGCATGTTGTGATTGTCCACTGATGTACTATCATTTCCTCTTTTACGCAACAAAAACTCATTTTTGATTTTATCATGTTTTTTACTTTTTCAAATTTTCAAATGTTTTTGTATTTTCTAAAATTTCTTACTCCCCCTAAAATGCAAACACATTTTAGGAAATTTGAAAACAAACTGTACAAGTAACATGACAACTGATATCGAATTGCCTCAATTCGCCATCCACTTGGCATAAACAATCAGAACTCCCCCTCACAACAAACTATTTTCCCATAGATTTCAAAACACTTAAGTTTGTTTTAATCAAATGGTTTTTCCGGAAAATAAGTTTTGTTGATTTTATCACTTGTAAAATTGGGGATCAAATCATCACATTGTATTACCAATCATATGTAGGAAATCAGATACAACTTAATGTCCCTGATTTACCACTTGTAACCATCACAAACATACAACTCAAACCTGTTTTTCAACCAATTTACCATCTTTTGATTGAATTCTCAAGGTGCCGATTCCTACTCCTCGCTTACATACCTGGGAGTTCCGGCAATTCCTGCAAAAATTCTCAAAAATTTTCAATTTTCAAACAAACAACATAAGAATGATGCCGATTCATGATCCACGATTACCAACTTGGGATCTCCGGCAAGTCAGGTTTTTACTCTTTGAAAAATATATCCACCCAAGCCTGACCTTCCTTGGGTGTCACAATCTCTTCATCATCTTTTCTTTCAACTAACCTGTGACCTCCTCTTTTGGCAGCGTAAAATTCTTTAACACCTTTGACCTTACCATTGATCATTTTGCCAAAAATGTGTTTCACAGTTCCGTTGAAAGCTTTATCAACATCAAATTTCTTCTTGTCAGAATAAAATTGATTTGAAATTTCAACTTTTCCAACTTTCTTCATGTAATTTTCAGCTTTCAAAGATGGAAAATTTTCATCGTTCACATTTGGAACTGATTTCTCAACCTTTTTCTCAACATGTGGCTCCTCTGATTTTGTGGAATCAGATTCATCACCAGAACTGTTTCTTGAACCCTTAACAACCCATTTTTGATTTATCAGTTTTTCTTTTCTTTTTACCACATTCTTTGAACATTCACCAATCTCAAAGGTCGAATTTTCAAAGCCAGTAAATGGTTTGGTTGTAAGTTCAGTTTTCTCCACAACTTTCTCTTTCAATTTACCAGATACTTCCTGTTTTGGTTTGAATGTTTTCGGACAATTCCTAGCAACATGACCAGTAATCTTGCACTGAAAACAGGTTCTGGTTTCTATCTTCTTTGGCACATGATTTTTCTTCAACTCTTCTTGCTTCTTGGCAAGGAATTCTTGATTTGTCTGATTTCTGAATGCTTGTTCTTTCTCAGCATCTAAAAAATTTCCTGAAACAAACATAGTTTTTGGTTTAGAAAATTTTTCATTTTTATAATTTCTCGGTGGTACAAAACCTAATCCTTTCTTTTTGAAATTACGATTATGGTTTGGTTTCTTTTGGGAACTGTAACCATAATTGTAACCCATTTTCTTGTTTAATCTTTGTTGAACTCTTGAAGTGTATTGTTTAGGTTTTCCATTAAGATTTAAATATTTTAATTCAAAAATATTGATTTCTGTTAGTTTGAAAACCTTTTTGATCATCTCAGTTTTTACACCTCTTAATGGAAAATCTTCATCAGAATATAATTTGTCAGAATCTTTCAAAGTATATGCCACTTTAAATGATTCATCATTCAAATTAGATTTTGATATCAAAAACTCTTTATCATAAACCCGTTTGTCCTTTGTGACTGTTGACTTTGATGTATCGGACTCAGACTTTGACTCGGATTTGGACTCTGGTTTTGACTCCTCTATGTCATCTTTGTCTAACACCTGATCGACCACACTTTTTATCAATTTTGACTCATGATCAGTATCGGACGACGTGTACGTGACATCAATATTTTCTGGCAAGTTATCCGACGGCCCAGACTCCCATTGTAAGTTTTTTGCCTTTTCGACTCTTTCGGAATTTGGATTTCGAGGTAAAAATCCATTTTCGACCGGGGGCGGACATCTAGTGTAGTCCACACTTGGTTTCTTACCAGAACTTGTCACTTTATCTTTTGTCACGGATTTCTTTTCTTCGGACATCTTCACATCTTCAAACGTCTTCAATTCTTCCACAACCGGATAAATCCTGTCAACAACAAAAGTAGAACATGAGTAACTGTCTAATAATTTCTTAACTTTCTCAGTTTCTATCTTTTGTGTTGCCAACTCAAGCTCGAGATCTGCACATTTCTTAATGTTATAGTTTGCCGTATCAAGCTGTCTCAGATAAGCTATCTTCAAAGTATTCATAGCTTCAGCTTGTTCACCGTTTGAATCAGTATACTTGTTGATTTCTCTGTTCATTGTATCATATGATTCTTTCAATCTGTTTATATTATGCAGCAATTCATTGTTTTGCTTGATTAAAGAATCACAATTCATGCACTTTTCAGGATTTTTGACAGGTTCTGCATCAACTTTGATCTCAAATTCAGGAACTTCTTTGTGTTGGAACCTGAAGGTTTATTCATGTAGGTTGGCAAAGTTGAAGGGTTGTTTCTATGTTTTGTTTATTTTACATGTTTTGGGCCGATTATGTATGGGTTGGGTTTTAGATGGTTTCGATTGGGCCTAGACTAGTAACCATTGTGTTTTAGTATTTAAGCAAGCCTAAAGTATTGTTTTAGGGTTGATCATTGACAGGAGGTCGAAACTAGCTAGGAGTCGAAATCTTTGAGGAGTCTTGTATCTGTCTTTGCTAGTCATTGAATGCAAGATTTCGGTTTGTGATTTCATATATTATTCTTGTGTTAATTATTATAATTCGTTCTTGAATCGACTTGTGATTGTTTTCCGCACCTTCACAAGTTAAAGGTTGATATCATTGAAAGATCCTAACGGGTTTTACAATTGGTATCAGAGCCATTGAAGTCTTTCAAGGCTCGGTTTTGATATCATTCAGATTCAAGAACTTATTTTGCTACTGATCCGGTTTATTGCTTGTTTTTGCAGTTAAAATTGCTGAAATAATCAAACTGTTCTTCATCGAATTGTTGAAAATATTGCTGATTTTGGTTTGTTGATTTCAGAAAAGCTGTTTGCTGAATTTTCGGAAAGTTGGTGGTCAACAGATTCAAAGATTACAATATCTTTGAATTTTTGAAAGTGCTGAAAAATAGGGATTGCGAGTCAACAGATCTTATCTCTTATTTGTTTTGCAGGTTACGACTCGCAACCATCCAGTTTCGGCTCATCCTGGTTTAGTTACGACTCGCAAACGTCCGGTTTCGGCTCATCCTGTTTTGGTTACGACTCGCAACCATCACTAGTCTCGACTCATCCTGTTTTGGTTTCGACTCGCAACCAACATCAGTCTCGGCTCGTATTGTTTTGGTTTCGACTCGCAATTGTCTAAGGTTACGACTCGCAACCAGTACCAGTTTTGACTCGCAACCATCACTCAGTCTCCACTCGCAACGACACTGATCACGGACTTGTGACCTTTTGACCTGTTGACTAATTGGACTTAGAATTTAATCAATTAATTAACTGATTAATTAAAATATCAACAAATAATGCTGATCTGGCCGCACTTAACAAACAACAAGAACTTGACTCAAAGGTTGGAACTACTACACGCATTCCTAGGTTAACCGATGCAAATGACTTTCCAGAATGGAAATGGCGTTTTGAACAGCATGTGAAAGTCAAGGACTCAAAGATATGGAGAAGCATCTTAAGAGGTCCAAGGGAGATTATGACTGACAGTCCTACCGAACCTGGTCTAAAAGTGAAGAAAGCAAAGAGTGAGTATACTGAAGAAGATTTCAGTATAATTGAGGAAGATGATAGAGCACTGTCCTATTTAACCATGGGATTGGGTCCTGATATCGCTATTGGCTTTCGCACTTGCAAATCTGCTAAGGAACTTTGGGAATCGTTGATTGATGTTTACGAAGGGAATGAAGACATGAAGGAAAGCCGAAGGAACTTGCTAAGACAGAACTTCAATAACTTCAATCACATCTATGGGGAGACTGTAGACAATCAGATTCAGAGGTTCGTCAAGTTAGTCACACAAATGCAGATGGAAGAGATTCCTACTTCAAATGCATCAACAAATAGGCAACTTTTAAATGCATTACCTAAAAGCTGGGATCATCATGTGGCTATGATTAAGAAAACAAAAGACCTTGCTAGATGCAGTTTATCTGAGATGATTTCTCATATCAAGGCATGTGAATTGGATGATAAGCAAAGAGAGACCAATCATAAAAACAGTTTGTTAGCTGCTGGATTCACTATTGCACCATCTTCATCAAACAACAATGCAGCCCTTTTGTCTCAAGGAGGTTTTCAGATGTTTAGCAATGCTGCATCTGTTAAAGCGGCTCCTAGTCCAGCAAACATCTACTACTCTGGGTCTTCTGCTCAAGTTGCTTAAGTTGCTCCATCTTTTACTAATGCTGCTTCTAATGCTACTCCCGCTTCTGCTGTGAATACTACTACCGCAGCTTCCGCTTCCACTGCGAACAATGAGATGATAGCTTTCTTTACTAAACAGTCAAAGGAGAGTTTGGATATCGCAGCTTCTGTTATAAACTGCTTAAATGCTTTCGTTGCAGGAAAAATTGATCCTCCAAAATGGTGTAGCGAAGACCTATATCAGATTCATCCTGATGATGTTGAAGAAATGGACATCACTTGGCAGATGGCAATGGCTGCTTTTAGGGCACAAAAGTTTATTAAAAGAACAGGTAAAAATCGATGGGGAACTGCTTGGAATGGTGCTGCTAAAGTGCCTTTTAACTTGCGTTGCTATAACTGTCATGAGGAAGGACACTATGCTCGAAATTGCCCAAAACCACCGATGAATAGAGAACAAACTCCAACACAGCCCGTGACACCTAATAGAGAAAGAGCTCTTGTGACCACTGCTAGTATATCAGATGCTGCTGCTGCTGGAAGCCCTCAACCGCAAGGATTAGCTCAAGCCCTGGTGGTTCAGCCCAACATCAACTTTGATTGGAATTCAGAGATTGAGCGTCTGAACATTTCTGCTCCAGAAAATCAAGCTGCTTCAAGTAACAATATTGCTTTTATGACCTCAAATGATCAAGTATCTGCACAAGAGAAGGAGACAGCAGCTGAGAACTTTGCTTTCATGACTCAGATTCTCTCAGCTCCTGTTAAAGGTCTAACTAAAGAAGAGGTACTTTCTACTTTCTGTACTCCTGAATGTAGAGAAAGAGTTGAAGTTTATAGAATGCACAATGCTGAGCTAATTCAAGATTATCAAGATATAAAAAATAAAAACTTTACTTTATCGAAAAACGAAAAACTTTTCAAAGAAAAGATCGAAGCTCAGCGAAAAGACATCATCAAACTAAAGGATGATGTAAGTGTTAAATCATCTCAACTCTTATACGTTTAGGAAAAACTGTGCATAGTAACTAAGGAGCTGGAGGATATTAGAGACAAATATCAAATTAATGAGCTTAACATTAAAAAATTTGATTCTTCCAGCAAACTAGTTAAAAACCTGTGCGATCAACAGCTTGCTTACAAAGAGAAGAAAGGGCAAGGTTTGGGTTATAATCAGACTCCTCCTCCATATAATAATAATTACACTTATCTGCCAATGACTGAGGAGGAGATGATGAATGAGAGTAGCATGACTTTTGGTTCTAAAACCAACAAGTCATCTTCTCATGACAGACAAGTTGAGAAACAGAAATCTACTTCTATAAGTTTTGTTTCCAAAGGCTCAATTGATCCTAACGTTTCATCTTCATGTGCAGATGTTGTTTCTGAAGTAAAATGTGGAGATGTTCATGGGAGTGAACCAGTCGTTATTTCAAATATTTCTGAACCTTATTTTGAACCTTATTCTGAACCAACTGAGTCTGAACTTGCTTTTAGTCGTTCGTTATTTGCGTCGTTTTCTGCTTATGTTTCGTCTTGTGAGCCTGTTGTTTTGGGCAAAACTGATGATGTTTGTGTTGATGATTTGAACAACAAGTGTGGTGATGATTGTTTTTCAGTTAATGTGTGTGATTCTAATGCTTCTAACGTCTCAGTTAATGAAAATGTTACAGGTGAGGTCCCTCAGGATGCATTCAGTGAAACCACTGAAACGACTTCTCAAGAAAATCAAGAGTATCCTGATTCTTCTTCTGAACCTGTCTCAGTGGGTGTCCCTAATGTTGAATCTAATGGGACCCCATTGGAAACTGTAGTAGAAATTAAACCCGAATTGTCTTCACATAATAAATGCGTTGAGGAAATGCATATTGATGAGACTTCTACTAGTTCAGAAAATGAACCTGAATTAGTTTCACATGACAAATGCATTGATAAAACGCATATTGATGAAACTTCTCCTTGTTCAAATATTGAACCAAATTAAGTAACAAAGAAAAGGATGTTGATATAAGTGAGAAGTCATTAGAAGAAAAACCTTCAAAATGCTCAGAACAACCACAAGCACAACATTTTCAGAAAAACAAGACGTCAAATCATTCAAAATCAAGCAAATCGTGCAAAAGCTTTCAAAATACACACAAATTGAAGCGACAAACATGTTTTAACTGTGGCATTGCTGGTCACATTGCCAGAAATTGTGGTCAACTCCCAAGGACATCGTACAAGAAAAAGTCTGTGCAAGATCAGAAGATCATGTTTAACCGATATCGTTGTTTAGAGTCAATGACGACTGAAAAGACCAAGACAATGAAGAACAACTATCGCAAGACTAAACCTTCTGATCAGGATTGGAATGCAGCCAAACGCAAAAATCAAAAACCACAAAATGATTTTCGAAATTCTCATCATAATGCTTTTGGTAATTACAATTCTAACTGGTCAAATAAGCATTGGAAACCTAAAGCTAAGGTCAAGCAATCCAATTCGTCTTATACATGTCATCGAAACTCTGTCGTTCAAAATACTTCAAATTTTTTAAATAAAGAAAACCTAGTGTGGCAGAGAGTGACTTATATTGATGCACAAGGAAAACCCAGATCCACTATGGGCTGGGTTCCTAAATCTAACTAATCCCGCTAATCGTGCAGGAACAGCTGTGGAGGACTACCGTGCGCCTCTGGTACATGGATAGTGGCTGTTCCAGGCACATGACAGGAGACTTATCCCAACTGGAAAATGTCAAAGAATTTAATGGTGGATATGTCTCATTTGCGGGAGGAGATTCAGGCAGAATCACGTTGAAAGGAACTGTACGAAATGGCGTGTTAAGCTTCGAAAATGTTAACTATGTTCCAGAACTGAAACACAATCTGTTAAGTATTTCTCAGATTTGTGATCGAGGGAATTCAGTTCACTTTACAAAGAAAGGATGTCATGTTCTTAAACCTGGGATTGTCATTCCGGAAGACTGGTTCTTAATGTCAGCAGAAAGACGAGGAAACGCTTATGTGATTGATATGAACAAGAAACCGTGTGAAGAAATTACTTGCCTATTTTCGAAGATTTCAGAACATGATGGTTTACTGTGGCATCGTCGCCTTGGGCATGTGAACATGAAGAATTTGAATCGACTGGCAAAAGGTCAATTGGTACGTGATCTTCCAATAAAAGATTTCATGTTGGTTGAAAGGTGTGTTGCTTGTGCAAAAGGAAAAGCTCATCGAAAACCTCATAAGACAAAACCAGCACCATCGACTAAGGCTGTGCTTGAACTACTTCACATGGATCTTTTTGGTCCAGTGAATGTGTTGAGTATTGGCAAGAAAGCTTATTGTCTTGTAATTGTCGATGATTATTCTCGCTACACCTGGGTATATTTTCTTAGTCACAAGAATGAAACTGCAGTTCTGGTGAAACAATTTATCACTCTGGCTGAAAATCAAGCGAGTACTAAGGTGAAGGTTATTCGATCTGATAATGGGACAGAATTCAAAAACGCTACTTTGGACACATTCTGCGCTGATAAGGGAATTGATCGTCAATATAGTGCACCACGAACTCCTCAACAGAATGGAGTAGCTGAAAGAAGAAATCGTACTCTTATCGAGGCCGCACGAACTATGCTGGCTGACTCGAAGCTTCCTAGTTTCTTTTGGGCCGAAGCTGTTAGCACGGCTTGTTATGTCCAGAATCATGCTTTAGTAAACAAACGACATATGAAAACTCCATATGAGATTCTGGAAGGACATAAACCTTCGGTTTCACACTTTCGCATCTTTGGTTGTCCATGTGTATTACTACTTATGGACTCTAATGGAAAGTTTGAGGTCAAAGGGGATGAATGTTATTTTGTTGGATATGCTAAAGGATCAGCCTATAGAGTATACAACAAGGTAACTAAAAAGGTCGTCGAGTCGTGCAACATTGAATGGCTTGAGGAAAATGCTACGGACGCTAGAGTTGGACCAGATTGGTTATATGATTATGCTGAATTGTTTAAGTCATTTAACATTTTGTCAAGTGATTTTTCAGATGCAGGTGTGTCTATTCCAAAGCAACCGCTGTCTTTTGAGGATACTGAAGATGAAGAACAGACAGAAGGAAGTGTCAGACATCATACCATTGATCCGCCAGGAATGGTGTTTACGCAGCATACTACGTGTCCTCAATCATCCTATCAATCCCCTGAAGGTGCTTCAAATAGTGGTTCTGCATCTAATGGTTCTGGATCTGCACTATTTCCTGAACCAATTCCTGAAGATTGCATTATTACCACACCATTTGTTCATAATACTACAGCATCTAATGAGGGGGAGCCTAGCAACATCACCACTGAAGACGACACTGTACCTGACCTAGCAATACCCACAAGTGTTCAAAGGAATCATCCTTTAGAGAATGTGATTGGTCCTGTAAATGCAGGAGTTTTAACCAGGAGCCAATCAGGAATCATCAATACTTGTTTATATTCTTGCTATATTTCTCAAATCGAACCTAAAACTGTTGATATAGCTTTGCAGGAACCAGGCTGGGTAGATGCTATGCATGAAGAGCTGAACCAGTTTGAGAAGCTTGGAGTATGGAAACTTGTCAAGTTGCCTCAAGGAAAGCGTAAACTCGGAACTCGATGGGTTTTTCGAAACAAGCAAGATTCCGCAGGGGTTATTGTTCGAAATAAAGCAAGGTTGGTGGTTCAAGGATTTCGTCAAATAGAAGGTCTGGATTATGATGAAGTTTATGCTCCGGTTGCTCGACTTGAGGCCATTCGGATTTTCTTAGCTTACGCGTCATATATGGGGTTCACTGTATATCAGATGGATGTCAAGACAGCGTTTTTATATGGTAAGGTGAAGGAAGAAATCTTTGTTGAGCAGCCACCAGGGTTCGTACATTCGGATCATCCAGAATATGCCTATAAGCTAGACAAGGCGTTGTATGGATTGCACCAAGCACCAAGAGCTTGGTATGCTACATTAACTGAACATCTACTGGCTCATGGGTACACACGTGGCACAATAGATCAGACTCTGTTTATCAAGAAAGTGGGCAAGGATCAGATATTAGTTCAAATTTATGTCGATGACATCATTTTCAGATCTACCAGTGAGGAGCTTTGCAAGGAATTTGAGAGAGTTATGAAAAAGAAATTTGAAATGAGTGCTCTTGGAGAAATGACACTGTTTTTGGGTTTACAAGTCAAGCAGAATTCTCAAGGGATTCTTATTCATCAAGGGAAGTATGTGGATGACGTGCTAGCAAAATTTAAGTTTTCGGACGCAAAGCCTGCTAAAACACCAATGGCAGAGAGACCGCTATTGACTGAAGATGAAGAAGGAGCTTATGTGGATCAACGTCAGTATAGGTCTATGATCGGGTCGTTGATGTATCTGACAGCTAGTCGTCCGGATATTATGTTTGCTGTCTGCAATTGTGCACGATATCAGGCTAATCCTAAAACTTCTCATCTTATTGCTGTTAAGAGAATCTTTCGGTACCTTAAAGGCCGACCACGGTTTGGTCTGTGGTATCCGAGGGATTCTAATTTTGATATGTTTGCATTTTCTGACAGCAATTTTGGAGGTACTGATAGTGACAGGAAATCTACATCAGCTGGATGCCAGTTTCTGGGTGATAGGCTCATTTCTTGGCAATGCAAGAAACAACAAACGGTGGCGATTTCTACAGCTGAAGCTGAGTATGTTGCTGCTTCTGCATCTTGCTCTCAAGTGGTGTGGATGCAACATCAATTGCAGGATTACGGTTTGACTTATCTCAACACTACTATTTACTGCGATAATGATGCTGCAATACAAATTGTTAGAAATCCTGTTTTTCACTCCAAAACCAAGCACATAGACATAAAAGTTCATTTTATACGAGATTGCTTCGACAGAGGTCTTATTACACTTGAACAAATCGACACAGATGCAAATGCTGCCGATTTGTTCACCAAACCTGTCAGTAGCTCAAAATTCAAAGTGCTTGTAGATTTTCTGAAAATGATCCGCTTTACTGACTGAGCATGTTTTTGTTTCTCGTAGGTAAATTTGTTCATAAAGTTTTCTATTCTTAGGTAGTTTTTATTTATGCTCAAATTTAGGGGGAGAAATTTTGAAAAATACAAAAACATTAAAAACTAAAAAAATACAAAAACATTAAAAAAATTGAAAAATACAAAAAGAGGTGTGGCAGGACTGGGAAATGAAATGAATTTTCACATTATGGTCGAGGGCTGACTCATGTAAGACCAGTATCGAAATAGTTTGACTCTAGTATGATGTGTTGGTAGACTCTATCCTTAAGACTGGAAACATTGGCTGTTTCTGTTCAGAACTAAAATTGTACATGACCTCAGGAAAGAAAGTCACTTGGAATTAGCTCATTTCTATTTGAATGTATGTATGTTGTCCCGATACACACAATTTTGGTCTGACTCTGAAATCTTCTCTGAAAAAATCGTTTATCTCCTCTGCTGCATCCAGATATATGCTGACCTGGAGGTGCTAGGCAACGTCAGCTTCTGCTGCATCCAGATATATGCTGACCTAGCTGTACGTTGTCGTTCTGTAGATCAATTAAACACCCGAAAGAGGCCCTCAAGTGCCCAAAAGAAACCCGTGAAACCTATATCAAATTGAGAAAAACTCATTTGATCTGTATATTATACCATCTCTGCTTAAGATCTATTCTGTTCTTTTCTCAATCTATTCCCAGTTAAGATTTCAGAGATCTGGATTGGACTTGTGAAACATGTGGTAGGGAAGCTACTTGCATGATAGAGTGTGCTATTATAATTCCGGGATTTGATTAGTATTTGTTTTGAGTGTTCATTGTTAAGATATTAAAACATGATAAATTGAGTTACAGGCAGTTATATGGAAAGGGTCTAGGGAGATGAGTTTAAGGGGACAAATATACTGGAAATTGTCTAGATCATCCAGTAGTAGATCAGTGTTGATAAGTGAAGTCAAGCCCGAAACCTTGTGATTTGATCCCTGAGTATCTATGCAAATTTCCTAATTTTATTTTGTAAATAATATTTTATTATTTATTTTTGTTTTTAGGTTTTATTTTGCAAACATTGCTCAAAAGGTTTAGCGGTTATTTTTAAAATAAAATTTTCAGATTAATGGATTTATATTAAGGTAAAATGGATAAAGCTGTTAAGTCAAGGGCCCAAATCTGTCAAGCCCAATCTGTTAAAGTTGTGACCCAAGAGTTAAAAGCCCATGATGGCCCATGATCAGACTTGTGGTATAAAAGGGTGGTTACGAGTCGAGACCTCATTTCTCACTCGCAACCAAGCCTTATTCTCTCTCAAAAGCTCCGGTGATCTGTTGAAGATTCCGTTTCATCTCCGGTTACGACTCGTAATCTCCGGTTGCGACTCATTGAAAAACAAGGTATGATGATGTCATTATTCAAGTTTTGCAGGAATTTATAAATGTTTGAAGGTGCTCCGATGAAGATTTGAAGATTCCGGCTTGCAATAAAGTTTCTCCGATGAAGATTTGAAGATTCCGATGAAGATTTGAAGATTCCGATGAAGTTCATATGATTGTGTGGTTGCGACTCAACAAGCACAAGGACTCGAGACCAGTGGTTACGAGTCGTGGTTGCGACTCATGATTGCGACTCGAAGTTTGTCAGTTGCGACTCATGATTGCTAGTTGCGACTCATGGTTGCTAGTTGCGACTCATGGTTGCGACTCGAGTCCTTCTCGAGTCAACAGTAACTGTGTTGAATATTAATCGTTTTGTGCAGAAAAATATTAACAGTAACTGTGTTAATTTTAAGGTTAAATTTTTTTTAATTAACTTATGGTTTGTGCAGGAAAAATGGACTTGAAATTTATATCTTCACACAATCAAGTCGGATACTTGGCACCTCCACCAGAGAAACACAAGCAGCTATACACGTCATTGATGAAAGGCTTGAATAGTTGCCGGATTGTTCATGCTCTTCGTGAGAATCCGGTTGTTTATGAAGAGCTTATTCAAGATTTTTGGAAGAGTGCCAAAGTAGAAGTTGTTGAAGGAAAGGGAGCTATAGTTGCTGAAATTCAAGAAAAGAAAGTTATAGTGACTGAGCAGATGATTAGAGAAGCGTTAAGATTTAATGATCAGGAAACGGATCCTATAGAACTTCCAGCTGGAACAGTGGAAGCAATTCTGCCTCGTTTAAGCTACGAAGGAAAGTTTCCTCCCTTGGTAAAGAATTTTGTGCATCCATACTGGCGTCTGTTGCTGCATATGTTTCTTTTGTGCATGACAGAAAATAGAGGGGGAATTGATCAGTTGAATACTACTCAGTCTGCTGCTGTGATTTATGTAATTACAAATGAGTCGTTCAATTATTCAAGATATATTTTGGAAGCTATGAAGAGGAATGCAATTGGACTTCGAAAGGATAAGTTTCTGATGTATCCGAGATTCTTGCAGATGATTCTGAATGATCAATATCCAGAATTGAAGAGATCTGGTAATACGTTGGAATTGAAACCAATGGGTCCATCATGTTTTGGTGCACTTACTACAAAGAAGGGTACGGAGAAGAAGTTCGAAGGGTTGATTCCGTTAGAGAAGTTTGGTCAGTTTGCAGAGACAGAAGATGTTAGTGCAATTCCAGTTCTTGTGCAACCTGTTCCAGTGCAAAGTGTGCCTGCAAATGCTATAGTTGCTGAAGAACATGACATTCAGAGAGGTGTTGAGCCTGAGACTGAGTTTTTGATAATTGACTCTGACGATGAAGGCGTTGAGATTATGTGTGATTCTGGTGAAGATGAAGAGCTTCCTTCTGAAGCTGAAGTTGATACTGCTGTTTCTGCTGTTCCACCCGTGATTACTGCTGAAAGTTTGGCTTTGTTATTAAAATCTGTAACTGATAAGATGGGAAATCCTCCTTCTGATCTTTCAGTGTCAAGTGAAAAGCCTAGTGAAGACCCAAAGGATTCTGATTCAATGCCATTGAAACGGAAAAGGAGGGATCCTCGGCTCAGAATGTATGTTGAGCATAGCAAAGATCAACCCGTAATTACTGATGAAGATGATGAAGGTCTTTATGACTTTGATTTTGAGACGAATGTCACCGATACCACCACCGCTACTGCAGACATTTTTGATTTTGATGCTGATACTGAAAGAACTGATATGGATATCACTACTGATGATGTTCAGGTTACTAGTATTGATGTTGATACCACTGTTGAGACAACGTTGCCTAGTACTACTGAAGCTGCAGGTTCTTCTAGAGTTGATCTTGATATACCTAGCAGTTCAAGTGGTAAAAGACCTGAAGAGCCATTTAGAATGCCGTTTGATGATGATTCGAGTGATGAAGATGAGTTTATCAGCATGAGAGATATGAAGAAAAGAATGGTTGTTCTTGAGCAAGATTCAATTCATAAAGATGCAAAGATTATTCAACTTGAAGATACAGTTGTGAAGAAAGATCAACAGATTGAGCAGCTTCAAGGAGATGTCAGTTTGTTGTTTAACATGGTGTATGACTTACGTGGAAAGTTGGAGAAGAAATTTGGACAGGAGTTCTCAGATCCAACCGATGTTGAAAACAGGAAAAGGGCTTTTGAAAAGGATGATGCTGAAAGAAGTGCTGCTATGGAACATTACTTTAAAAGAATTATTGATCCTGTTGCAGACAAAGAGAAGGCTGAAAGAATCAAGAAGAAAAGAGAGTTTGTAGTTATGAAGAATCGGAATCTAAATCCAGATGATGATGATGCTCATGCAACTCATCATTTAATGGATGTTGGTGAAACTCTCTATGATAAGGTTGGAAATCGTTCTGGTGTAGTTAGCTGGGGTTATGATCATGATCGCAAAAGATGGTGGATAAAAAGAAAAATTGGACCTGTTGAGTGGTACAAACATCCAGGCCAGTTTCAGTCGTTTACTAAAGTGGATTTAACAAACTTGTCTAAAGCACCTTATGTAGATGATAAGCCTGGAGGAGTTGGATATTTGTTTTTCGAAAGGTTGAAGAGGGAGGTTCTTAAGGGTTTTCCTTCAATGCGTACTGCAGAGTCCATTGTTAAACCTGCTAAGGGCATCAGAGATCCATATACGAACAAGCGAATGAAGATTGTGCGCTGGCCTGTGACTGACAAAGAGAAGGTGATTCCATTGGTGGAAAAGATACCAAAGGGTGCTCTAAAGTCCTTACATTTTTGGTCTTATGATGAGCGCTTAGGGCAGGCAGTGATTGTTTGTGATGATGATGTGTGTTTTCGCTTGGTGGATCAGATTGATTTACTGAATGTTGCTCATGAAGATTTGGAAGTGTTAGCTCGTCATCAGATTAGAGCTACTGAAAAATATGAAGAAATTGCAAAAGCTTGGACTAGAGCTGTTACATCATCTATTCATATTCGTACAAAGGGTTTCGGTGGTCTTAGGGATCGATTGCAAGGTGATCGTGAAAGTTAAAGTGTCAAGAACCTGCATGCATAAACCTAGGGGGAGATTGTTGGAACCTGAAGGTTTATTCATGTAGGTTGGCAAAGTTGAAGGGTTGTTTCTATGTTTTGTTTATTTTACATGTTTTGGGCCGATTATGTATGGGTTGGGTTTTAGATGGTTTCGATTGGGCCTAGACTAGTAACCATTGTGTTTTAGTATTTAAGCAAACCTAAAGTATTGTTTTAGGGTTGATCATTGACAGGAGGTCGAAACTAGCTAGGAGTCGAAATCTTTGAGGAGTCTTGTATCTGTCTTTGCTAGTCATTGAATGCAAGATTTCGGTTTGTGATTTCATATATTATTCTTGTGTTGATTATTATAATTCGTTCTTGAATCGACTTGTGATTGTTTTCCGCACCTTCACAAGTTAAAGGTTGATATCATTGAAAGATCCTAACGGGTTTTACACTTTGACTGTTCTGTTTGATTGTAAAAATTCAGCTCTTCTCTTTTTCTCAGCTTTAGCTTCAGCTTTTAATCTTTTTTCTTCTTCTTCCTCTTCTTCGTTCTTTCTTCGTCTTTCTTCAGCTGCTTCCATGACTTTTCTGCACCTTTCTGCACATTTCAAATCATAAGCATTTGCAAAGAAAGCATTAACATTTGAAGTGTCTTTGGACATCTCTTTGGTCATAAATTCTTGATCTGAGCAAAAATTGTCCCAACTGAAACCTTCAGCTAATTTTTCATTGTCTTGATCTGCCAAACACAATTTGCTATTTGTTGGAACATATTTATCCCAACTAAAACCACTATCCTTTCCCAGACAAGCTTTCTTTGAATCTTTAATCTCCATCATTCCATGTGCAGTTTGTGCCTGATGCAGTGCTGGTGGTGTGATTTGATGATAAATTGCCTTTTTGTGATAATCGTTGTTTCCAAAAGGATTCTGGGCTCCAGTAGCTTCACGATTTTTGCACTCTCTCTTGAAATGCCCCTTTTCCCTGCAACGAAAACATGTAACTTTGGACTTATCAAAGCCTAAGTTTGAAACACTTGCATCAAGAAAATCATTTCTTCCCGTAATTTGTTTAAACTTCTCAGCTCTTCTCATTACACTAGCCATGCACCATTTAATATCCATCAATTCCATTTCCTCAGCATCGATTTGATCGTAATCTTCTTTCGTGAGCATTGGATTACCGATCTTTCCGGCCACAAAACTACTATAGGATTCCAACACCATTCCCAACAAAGACATTTGATTTTTAGCAACCTCTTCAGTATAATCTTGATCATTTTCAAGACTTAGAACAATATTGCACTGAAGTTTTCTTCCGTTCTTTGTTGCTGAAATGTTTGGATCAAATGATGAAAATCTTGTGCTGCTTGAACCCTGAGATGATCTCTTTTCAGAAGAATCTTTCACACTGTAAGCAGTTTCGATCTTTGGAGAATGATTTGTTGTTCCAGTAACACCACTCTTGTAATACAAGCTGATATCTTGTTCTCCATCGTAATTCTTCATCCTATCAATCTTTCTTTGCTCCATTTCCTGAGCTTCCAGGTGTTTGATGAAATCTCCCAATGTCATTTTCTTATAATCTGTTTTGTTTGACCGCAACATCATCAGAAATGTTCCCCATGTTTCATATGGTAGCGCATCTGCAAGTTTTTCAACCAATTCATCAGTATCTTTCTTAACACCAAGTTTCGTCATATTTCTCACCAAGTTACAATATCTATCAATTAATTGCTTGACACTCTCATTTTTCAATCCCCGAAATAAGTCAAATTCCTTTTTCATGAGAGACATCTTATTCCTGAGCATATCATCACTTCCAGTAAACTTTGCTTCCAACTCTGTCCATATTGAATATGCAGTTCCATCATGTTGAAGCAGTATCAAAATATCTTCTTTTATCGCTTGCTGAAGCAGACTCACCATCAATTTCTCATCTCGATATTTCTTTTTATCTACAGTAGTCATTTCTCTAAGTGTCAACGGAGTACCATTCACAACATTTTCCTTTGTGGGTTTAACATACGGCTCTTCAGTGTGTTCCCACGCATCCAAGTGATACGCCTCAACCCAATTTCCAAACCGTTCGGACCATCCATTGTAATCATCAATATCCATGAGTTTTGGTGGTTTCTGAGATGTCCCGGTTTCATTTTCATGCAAAGCACTCTGAGTAACTGTAACTGGACTAGCAAAAGCATTATAGAACTCGTTCTCCATGTTTCGGATTTTCAAATGAGCTGTATGTGACAACTCGAATTTCCGACATTCTTTGTTCGCATTTAATGCACGATGACTTTGACTATATAGTCGTGTTATGATAAAACCTGGTGTGTTTGCATGGTTATGTGTGATTGTATAACATGTGTACTGTTTGTAAAACTTAAACTGTTAGGAACCCGACGAAACACAAGAGTGTTTCGCCATAACCCATTCCGACGAAACAGGCTGTTTCGCCATGAACATTCCGACGAAACAGAAGTCTGTTTCGCCGGCCCAATAATTCACGAAGCCCAGCTTGGGCCCAGAACGTTATTTTGTGTATGTGTACGTAAAACAGCATCACTTTTACATTTTCTATCAACACGACCGAAACCCTAGAGCTCTCTCTCACTGTGACGGCGAACTAGAACCCACCGGAAATCCTTGTGCGATCAAACCCTCATCTCGGTTAGTAGATTATGTGTCTTGATTGATCATTCATCCGTGTACGTGCTTATGTGTCATGTGATTCTGCTTTGATGTTGTATATTTGAAATCGATACATGTTAAATATTAGGGTTCTTGTTATGATGATGATGATACGGATTTCGATATGAATATGGTACTCGGATAAATGGTTTTAATGCGAAACTTAATATGATTGAATACTCGGTTCTGGATGTTGTTATTATGATCTGATTCTGAATGCAAGTTAGTATCTTGATAGGGTTTGATGATGTGATATGTTAATCGATATGTTGTATTCGTAAACTAGGGTTCATGCTAGACGTTAAAGAAATCTGATGATTATGCTATGATGATGTTACGATGATTTTGTGTTAAATGATTACTGCATGATTGATAATATTGATGCCGGCTGTTAGTGATGATTAGGGTTCCTGCATGTAACTGATATGACGTAACTGAACTGTTTGACGAAACAGAACTCTCGGCGAAACAGAAAGTGTTTCGCCAAGGGCAATCGACGAAATTGAATTTTTGTTTCGCCAAACAAGACTCGACGAAACAGAATGTGTTTCGTCGATGTATGTGTTTCGCCGGCATGTATGTTTCGCCAATTTTGTGTTTCGCCGTATATGTAATCTGCACAGTAACTTGGGTTAACTCTGTTAAGTGTTAACTGGAATATTTAACTGCTGTTAAATGTAATCATCTTGTATATGATTGTGATTACGTGTTACATGTTCATACGTGCACAACTTGAACACAAACTGATTTCACATACGTGCATACTTTAGGACGTGATTGATTACTTGCGAGCATACACTTAGCATACCGAGCAAACCAAGGTGAGTTCACACAAGCCAAGGCATGGGATTCCCAGGGGGAATGGGGTTTTGATGATTACTGTACATACATAGATGACAGAACCTACTGCTAGACTAGTAACACTTATTGAACGATCTTCGCACACCTGCCAAGGACATTGGCCGCGAACTAAACGTACAACATCTTCGCACACCTGCCAAGGACATTGGCCGCGATACAAACAAACCTAGTCTAGAAAACTTGGGGAAAGACCTTCCCCAACATCTTCGCACACCTGCCAAGGACATTGGCCGCGATGGAAACTAATACGATACATTGTAACGAACGAACATACTACTACTCACGCTATACTATTACTGAACTGTTAACTGTGAACTCGCTCAACTAGTTGTTGACTCTCTCTTGCATGCCTTGCAGGACCTTAGGTACATATGGAGCTTGCACAGGAAGGAGCAGGTCGTTGTGGGATACGGATCGTAGACAATATTTGAACTTATAACTTACTTTGGGTTTTCATTATTATGCTTCCGCTACTTAAACAATGTTTGGTTATGAACATCAGTCATGTCAAGATGAATTATATTTTCTTACTCTTACACTTAAATACTATGTTTGATATGATTGATGGCTTGATCCTGGTCAGTCACGCCTCCAAGCGGTGATACTCCGCGTGTGGATTTTGGGGGTGTGACAGATTGGTATCAGAGCCATTGGTTATAGAGAACTGGGTTTTAGTAAAGGAAAAAAACGATTTTTGTTAAAACCAGACTATAACCAGAACAGTGCTCTCAACGATCCACAACGACGCTTCGCTCCACGTGCAAGGCTCAACACCATAGGTATTACTATTCCTGTTACTTTACCTACATGCTAGAACTACATAGACTTTTGCTCGTGGTATGCTTAGATCACAGAACTTGCTATGTGTTATTGCTTGAGAATACTCGTGTGCTCACTCTCTTCTGTCATCGCACGATATGCGAACCTATCTCACTTACGTTATCTTTACTATGAAGATCATGTCTGGACGTATCAACATGACTCAGGACCAGTTGACGGCCCTCATTAATGAACGAGTTACTGCGGCAGTCGCAGCCGCACAAGCAGGAGGTATACCCTGCAGTTACAACTCACACTAGGATCCTTAGATCCTACATTCCTAAATCAACTCTCGTGTTTAAACTTGTCCTAATTCTTTTACACAACAGGTCAAGCACCTGTTTGCACTTTCAAGACTTTCATGGACTGTCGTCCATCCACTTTCAGCGGCACTGAAGGAGCCGTAGGTCTCCTGCACTGGTTTGAAAAGATAGAGTCTGTGTTTGAGATGTGTGAATGCCCTGAGGCACGCAGGGTGAAATATGCTACCGGTACCCTCGAGGGTTTGGCCCTCACATGGTGGAAAGCACAGGTCCAAATCCTGGGGTTGGTTGCTGCTAACGCCACCCCATGGAACAATTTCAAAGAGATGATCAAGGAAGAATACTGCAGTCGAGATGATATTCATAAGCTGGAAGTCGAGTTTTTCAACCTCAAGATGACGGGGTCTGAGATCGAAGCGTATACCAAGAGGTCGAATGAGCTTGCATTACTGTGTCCTACTCTGGTGGACAAGCGTATTGAACTTTATCTTAAGGGTCTGGTGCCAGAGATCCAAAGTCATGTGACTTCAGCAAATCATGCTACTTACCAGCAGGTTGTTCAGCTGGCTCACCGTCTCACTGATCAGGCGGTGGAGCAAAACAGGTTGCCTAAACGCATCAGCACTACTGCTACTGCTACCACTTCGGTTACTCCTGCTACTCCCAGCGACAATAAGAGGAAATGGGAGGGGGATTCTAGCAAGGGTTCAGCTACTGTTCAGTCTCAAGCTCAGCAACGCAAAACAAATGACCATCAGAGTCCGAACCAGCAATCATCAGGTAGTCAAGGGCAGAGTGGCTATCGGGGAATTCACCCATGGTGTAGAAGGTGCAACAAACACCACAGTGGAAGATGCCGCAGGGAACAGTGTCAAAGATGCCTCAAGATGGGTCATGAGGCTAAGGATTGTAGAAGCGTACGGCCAGCAAATCAGAACCAGCAACAACAACCACCTGCTCCACGAAACCAGCCTCAGCAGCAGCAGCAGGGAAACAGGGGATGCTACCAGTGTGGGGCTGAAGGTCATTACAAGCGGGATTGCCCTCAGTTAAACCAGAACCAGAACAATAACAACAACCAGGGCAATGGGAACAACAACAATGGGGGAAACAACAACAACAACAACGGTGCTAGAGGCCGTATGTTTGTGATCGGTCAGGGTGATGCCAGAAATGATCCCAACGTGGTTATGGGTAAGTTTCTTCTTGACGACTTTTATGTTACTGTACTATTTGATTCTGGTGCGGATACAAGTCACATGTCTCTAAAAGCTAGTGAAATGTTAAAACGTGCACCAACTCTCTTAAACACCAAACATGTCATAGAGTTAGCTAACGGTAAAAGCCTAGAGGCCACGCACATAGTTAAAGGGTGTAATCTTATCCTCGCTGGTCAGACTTTCTCCATCGATCTCATTCCTATAACCTTGGGTAGCTTTGACGTCGTCATTGGTATGGATTGGTTATCTCAACAACAAGCGGATATTTTATGCAAAGAAAAAGTTATTCGTATTCCTCGGCCAGGCAAAGAACCTCTCGAAGTTCAAGGCGACAAGAGTGGTGTCGTGAGTGGCATCATTTCCTTTTTGAAGGCTCAGAAGTGTTTACGCAAGGGGCACACTGCTATTTTGGCACTCGTTACAGATACCTCGAAGAAAGAGAAAAAGATTGAAGATATTCCTGTAGTACGTGACTTTCCTCAAGTGTTTCCTGAGGAATTACCTGGGTTACCGCCTCATCGTCAAGTCGAATTTCAGATCGAGCTAGCTCCAGGAGCAGCACCCATAGCTCGAGCACCATATCGTTTAGCTCCAACTGAATTAGAAGAACTGTCAAAGCAGCTACAAGAACTCTTGGAAAAGGGTTTTATACGTCCTAGCTCTTCGCCTTGGGGAGCTCCAGTGTTGTTCGTAAAGAAGAAAGACGGTACGTTCAGGATGTGTATAGACTACCGTGAACTCAACAAGGTGACGATCAAGAATCGTTATCCTCTTCCGCGCATAGATGATTTATTCGACCAGCTGCAAGGGTCGAGCTACTACTCCAAAATAGACTTAAGGTCAGGATACCACCAGCTGAGAGTCCGGGATGAGGACGTCTCCAAAACAGCGTTCAGAACACGCTACGGCCACTACGAGTTTATGGTCATGCCATTTGGGCTAACGAACGCGCCTGCCGTATTTATGGATCTTATGAACAGGGTGTGCAAACCCTATCTCGACAAGTTCGTCATTGTTTTCATAGACGACATCCTGATTTATTCGAAAAGTCAGGAGGAACACGAGCAGCACCTACGACTCATACTGGAACTTCTACGAACGGAACAGCTATACGCTAAGTTTTCTAAATGTGACTTCTGGCTTCGTGAAGTCCACTTCTTAGGCCATGTGGTAAACAAGGATGGGATTCATGTCGATCCATCCAAGGTGGATTCGATCAAGAATTGGCCTGCACCTCGCACACCGACAGAAATACGCCAATTCTTGGGTTTGGCGGGTTACTACAGACGATTCATCAAAGACTTCTCGAAGATTGCTCAGCCGCTTACACTACTGACACAGAAAGGTGTTGTTTACCGTTGGGGTAATGCACAGGAAACAGCATTCCAACACTTAAAGGATAGACTCTGTAGCGCACCTATCCTCTCACTGCCTGAAGGCACGGACGATTTCGTAGTCTACTGCGACGCATCTATCCAAGGTCTTGGATGTGTATTGATGCAGAGGGATAAAGTTATTGCTTATGCTTCGCGCCAACTTAAGGTTCACAAACGAAATTACACTACACACGACTTAGAGCTGGGAGCAGTCGTCTTTGCACTTAAGATATGGCGACACTATTTGTACGATACCAAGTGCGCAATCTACACTGACCACAGAAGCCTCGAACATATCTTCAAACAGAAAGAACTGAATATGCGACAGCGACGATGGGTTGAATTGCTAAACGACTACGAATGCTCAATCAGGTACCACCCAGGCAAAGCCAATGTTGTGGCTGACGCTCTCAGTCGAAAAGACACTGCGCCTAAGCGTGTTCGAGCCTTACAACTCACCATACAGTCTAGCCTTCCTTCCCAGATACGAGATGCTCAGATAGAAGCATTGAAACCAGACAATGTCAGGGCTGAAGCCCTACGCGGCTCAAGGCAACGATTAGAACAAAGGGCAGACGGCGCTTATTACGTAACAGGACGCATTTGGGTCCCACTGTACGGCAACTTACGCGAGCTAGTAATGGATGAAGCTCACAAGTCTCGCTACTCGGTACATCCTGGTTCGGATAAAATGTACCACGACATCAAAACTACATATTGGTGGCCTAGCATGAAGGCCCACATAGCCACATACGTTAGTAAATGCTTGACTTGTGCGAGAGTCAAGGCAGAATATCAGAAACCGTCAGGACCACTACAACAACCTGAGATACCACAATGGAAATGGGAGCAAATTTCCATGGATTTTGTTACTGGCCTACCTAGATCTCAGCGCGGAAATGATACTATTTGGGTGATCGTGGATCGACTCACAAAGTCTGCTCACTTCCTGGCCATTAAAGAAACAGACAAGTTCTCTACCTTGGCAGACATTTACTTAAAAGAAGTGGTCTCGAGGCACGGAGTGCCAACCTCCATCATCTCTGATCGTGACGCACGTTTTACTTCAGAACTGTGGCAAGCAATGCATAAATCGTTTGGCTCTCGTTTAGACATGAGCACGGCGTATCATCCTCAGACCGATGGGCAGTCTGAGCGCACTATTCAAACTTTAGAAGACATGCTTCGGGCGTGCGTCATAGACTTTGGCAATGGTTGGGAAAAACATCTGCCACTTGTGGAATTTTCGTATAACAACAGCTACCACACCAGCATTAAAGCTGCACCATTCGAAGCACTGTATGGGCGTAAGTGCCGGTCACCTCTCTATTGGGCAGAGGTGGGAGAAAGTCAAATCACAGGTCCAGAAATGGTAGTCGATACTACAGAAAAGATTGCACAAATACGACAACGCATGGCGGCAGCACGCGACCGTCAGAAAGCATACGCTGATTTAGACAGGAAACTACTCGAATTACAAGTTGGGGATCGAGCGCTACTTAAAGTTTCACCCTGGAAGGGTGTGGTTCGTTTTGGCAAACGCGGCAAACTAAATCCACGATATGTTGGACCTTTCGAGGTTATTGAGAAGATAGGCAAAGTGGCCTACAGATTGAATTTACCACCTGAACTCAGTGCAGTTCACAACGTCTTTCACGTGTCGAATCTGAAGAAGTGTACGTCAGATGAGACCCACATAGTTCCCTTAAAGGAACTCACTATCGACGAGCGGTTGCACTTCGTCGAGGAACCTGTTGAAATCACGGACCGGGATGTTAAGGTCCTCAAGAACACGAGAATCCCTCTTGTACGAGTTCGTTGGAACTCCCGCCGTGGCCCAGAGTTCACCTGGGAGCGTGAAGATCAAATGGAACTCAAATATCCCCAGTTATTCGGAAACCAAGCAACTACTACTGAGGCTGAAGCTACCAATGCAGAATTTTGGGACGAAATTCCAAATCAACGGGGGGATAATGTGACACCCCAAGAAAACCAGTAATCTTCGCAAACATGCTCAGGGGAGCCGCGATACAATTCAGGTAAACAACGTCACACCATTAGCTTTCCTCAGTAACTGCATGCTAAATTTCGGGACGAAATTTCTTTCAAGTTGGGGATAATGTGACAACTCGAATTTCCGACATTCTTTGTTCGCATTTAATGCACGATGACTTTGACTATATAGTCGTGTTATGATAAAACCTGGTGTGTTTGCATGGTTATGTGTGATTGTATAACATGTGTACTGTTTGTAAAACTTAAACTGTTAGGAACCCGACGAAACACAAGAGTGTTTCGCCATAACCCATTCCGACGAAACAGGCTGTTTCGCCATGAACATTCCGACGAAACAGAAGTCTGTTTCGCCGGCCCAATAATTCACGAAGCCCAGCTTGGGCCCAGAACGTTATTTTGTGTATGTGTACGTAAAACAGCATCACTTTTACATTTTCTATCAACACGACCGAAACCCTAGAGCTCTCTCTCACTGTGACGGCGAACTAGAACCCACCGGAAATCCTTGTGCGATCAAACCCTCATCTCGGTTAGTAGATTATGTGTCTTGATTGATCATTCATCCGTGTACGTGCTTATGTGTCATGTGATTCTGCTTTGATGTTGTATATTTGAAATCGATACATGTTAAATATTAGGGTTCTTGTTATGATGATGATGATACGGATTTCGATATGAATATGGTACTCGGATAAATGGTTTTAATGCGAAACTTAATATGATTGAATACTCGGTTCTGGATGTTGTTATTATGATCTGATTCTGAATGCAAGTTAGTATCTTGATAGGGTTTGATGATGTGATATGTTAATCGATATGTTGTATTCGTAAACTAGGGTTCATGCTAGACGTTAAAGAAATCCGATGATTATGCTATGATGATGTTACGATGATTTTGTGTTAAATGATTACTGCATGATTGATAATATTGATGTCGGCTGTTAGTGATGATCAGGGTTCCTGCATGTAACTGATATGACGTAACTGAACTGTTTGACGAAACAGAACTCTCGGCGAAACAGAAAGTGTTTCGCCAAGGGCAATCGACGAAATTGAATTTTTGTTTCGCCAAACAAGACTCGACGAAACAGAATGTGTTTCGTCGATGTATGTGTTTCGCCGGCATGTATGTTTCGCCAATTTTGTGTTTCGCCGTATATGTAATCTGCACAGTAACTTGGGTTAACTCTGTTAAGTGTTAACTGGAATATTTAACTGCTGTTAAATGTAATCATCTTGTATATGATTGTGATTACGTGTTACATGTTCATACGTGCACAACTTGAACACAAACTGATTTCACATACGTGCATACTTTAGGACGTGATTGATTACTTGCGAGCATACACTTAGCATACCGAGCAAACCAAGGTGAGTTCACACAAGCCAAGGCATGGGATTCCCAGGGGGAATGGGGTTTTGATGATTATTGTACATACATAGATGACAGAACCTACTGCTAGACTAGTAACACTTATTGAACGATATTCGCACACCTGCCAAGGACATTGGCCACGATATTATGACTGTCTTCGCACACCTGCCAAGGACATTGGCCGCGAACTAAACGTACAACATCTTCGCACACCTGCCAAGGACATTGGCCGCGATACAAACAAACCTAGTCTAGAAAACTTGGGGAAAGACCTTCCCCAACATCTTCGCACACCTGCCAAGGACATTGGCCGCGATGGAAACTAATACGATACATTGTAACGAACGAACATACTACTACTCACGCTATACTATTACTGAACTGTTAACTGTGAACTCGCTCAACTAGTTGTTGACTCTCTCTTGCATGCCTTGCAGGACCTTAGGTACATATGGAGCTTGCACAGGAAGGAGCAGGTCGTTGTGGGATACGGATCGTAGACAATATTTGAACTTATAACTTACTTTGGGTTTTCATTATTATGCTTCCGCTACTTAAACAATGTTTGGTTATGAACATCAGTCATGTCAAGATGAATTATATTTTCTTACTCTTACACTTAAATACTATGTTTGATATGATTGATGGCTTGATCCTGGTCAGTCACGCCTCCAAGCGGTGATACTCCGCGTGTGGATTTTGGGGGTGTGACACTGTATCGCCTTGTAAAATACTTGTCGATTACCTAACAACAAACAGAACAAACAACAATCAGTTTAAAGATTTTTTCGATTAACTGAACCAAACTAGTACTCGAACTGATGATTTCTTGTGCGGACTGAATGTTGACAAACTGTGTGGACTTCTAGGACCCGAATCGAATTCAAACGACTTGACTTTTTGACACCTTTGAACTCCGAACCGTGCAAACTGGACACTTTCACGTGACTTGATCACAATATACGACCTGACTGACACACGTACTGATCAAACCGTGCAAACCAACTAAATTCCAAACCTGTGACCTCGGTAACTGACAACAATTCTTGCAACAATTATCTAATTGGACCTCAAATATTCAGTACATGAAATATCACAAATTGAGATAACACAAGTTGACCACCACATCCACTAACCTACAACAATTAAGACTCAATTGAAATGATTATGATATACACAAGAATTAATGTCTGATAGTTCCTGATTGGACCGCTTATATCCACTAAACTGACAACATATATTTGCTTTTTGAATCAATGATTAAAACAAATCAACAACTTGTGAATACTTTAGTGTAAACTGACACGACCACATTATTCCATTTCTCAATTAACTGTGATTCTCGATTACAATGAATTGTCACATGACAATCTGAACACCTTCTTTTTACTTATCACATGCTAACACATATGTCAATACACTTTATCAGCTTTTCATGCAATATTTTTAAAGAACCGACATTTTTTTAATTTTTCAACACAAGTGTTCTGTTCAATGTTAACCACGTGACTACTGGTTTCTAGACAATCAGTTAACAAACAAAAATACCCTTCATATGCACTATATAAACCAATGTATTCTTATTCACACACAATTTCGATGCACTTTTCATACTTAAACACAAACTTGTTCACTGAAAATACAATACGATGAACTATCAAGTACTTTCAAGCAGATTGTATAGTTATATAAGTCCAGCAATTCAAGCAAACACTCAAGATATTTCAAGCAAAACCATTGCAGATTGAAGCGAAGTCTTAAAACAGTTTGAAGCAGATACTCAGTGTTCAAGCAAAGTACACGTTTTCAAGCGAAATGCAATCAGATTAGTTTCGCTTCAACTATTCAAGCGAAATCATCAAACAAATTCTTACTTCAAGCGAAATCTTCAGTTTAGCTTCAAACTCTCAAGCGAAATCAGATCTAAAATGTTGATTTCAAGCGAGAGCCATATGACATCAGCAAACACGAACAACATTCAAGCGAATCCATGACTTTCATCCATTTTTAAGTTGATTTTCGATCAGAAATTTTCCAGGATTTGTTAATACATGTAAACGCACAATATGTGTGAAATTTGTCCGATTTTGACCGAAAAAAAATTTTGTTTTTCAAAAAGAAAGGTGTAGAAACAGATTTTACGGCTGAATCAACAAGAACTCTTCTTCACTGGCTCTGATACCAATTGTAGGATCGTTTGCGGACCCGAACGAGTCGTTCAGAAGAGTTTATCTCAGTTTGAGCGGCGGAAACGAACAAACCGAGTTCAATTCAGCGAGATTTCACTTTAAACTGTTGTTGTATTGATAACGAATGCGATTACAGACCTAACAACACTTCGGCAGCACTTCGTGACTAACCGGAAGAATCTCAGAAAAGTTTTGAACTATTACAACTGAAACCTATCATCACCTATATATAAGAAGCATGATTTCGCTTGAAGCTTCAAGCGAAATCCCTTGCATTTTCTTTCAAGCGAAACTTTCAATATGAACTTTTTGCCTTGAAGCGAACCTCATGCAAACATAATCTGATTTCATCTTTAAGCTTTTCACTTTTGTCCTTTTGTGATGTGATGTCATCAATGATGTCATCTAGATGATGTCATCATGACATCATGTCTTGATTAGCTCCGCACCGAACTCGAGACTCGATATTAAGACGAAGACGACAGATGACTGCACCAACATTAATGATTGCTGCTCAAAAATCGATCCCCCTCTATGTGTTATTTTTGTTTCCTCCAATCACGTCATGTGATGTCTTGTTGACTTCTCCTCCCACGAGAAGTCCACCCCCTTAGGGTTTCAACCCTTTTAATATTGTTTAAACATAAGTTGTGCACTACTGATGTTGTTCACCCCAAGAATATTGCCCTTTTCACTTCTTCTATTCTTGTCTTCCTATACGAATTACCAAAGAAACAAATAAACAAGTAAATGAATGTGGACAATGAATTCATACAATAAATATTGTTGACTTGATTTTGTTTTCTTTAACTCGTAAGTTACTAATCACATTCAAGTCCTTGTTAATAACAATCAACTATCATAATTAATGATTTTCTTTAATAGATTTTACACTTTATAATTTTTTTTTTATAATTCTCACATTCTAAGCTTATTTCCTTGGTAGCCGACTAAACACAAAAACGAACCAACGTGACATAGTTTATACCAATATCAATGCATTTAGAATGTAATTAATATAGAATAATGTGTACCAAAAATGCACCGATCAAATCCCCACACTTATCGTTTGCTTGCCCTCAAGCAAATCTGTCTTTCACTTTCACATGGGTCGATCAAAGAATACACTCCCCATTCCCGAGACTAAGGTTAAGGTCAATTGTCATGCCAAAGTTTAAACTTTTTACAAATTTCACATATTTAGCAATAGATGATTAATCATGTAAAAGTGGTTATCCAAGATTAACCCGCCCTTGAAACCAACAAATCATGCACATCCCTCACAATGTTCTCTCCACTCGGTTTAAAATTTGGCTAATTAGATAATGAATTAGCACTTTTTAAGTAATCACTCAAAACCGATTAGAACACGTACCCGCATATGCTTGCAACTCAATCATTCTCCACCACCGAACACGAATACTAAGCACAAGTCAAAAGGTCTTTGAAGGGTTGTAATGGGGCTAGGCGAAGGGTAGGAAATAGGATGTTTTAAAGTGGCTAAGGTGATGAAAACTCGATTTTTATTACAAAGCAACTACCCTAAACAAAACTAAGTATAGACATCAACTACGAGGCAACGATTTTTTTTTTCGCCCTTTTATTCAACAACTAATAACTCATATTTTTGTATTTTTCTCAACAATTTTTCTCTTCTTTTTCACAACTTTTCTAATTTTTTTTTTTTTTTTTTTGCAAATTGTAAAGCACAACTATACAAACAAATAGATCTACAACCGAAATTTTCATCACACGGGTTTAAAAGAAAAAGGGTTAACGGTTGTGAGCTAAACGGGTTGTCAAACGAAAGGTTTAGGCTCAAAGTGGGCGACTATGGGATTTATTTGGGTAAGGATAGATAAATGGTTTTAAAGGAAAAGGTTCACCTATTGCCTTAATCATTCTCGTGCTTGTATTCGGTCTATGGTCTCAAATGTATCAAAAGATGCAAGTTCTACAATACATGACTAATGGTCCACTCAAACAAAGAAACATAAATATGTAATTCTATAATGCAAAAGTGGCTCAAAACCTCACATATATAAAGGGTATGGTATGTGACATGCATGATGTGCTAGTTTCTTAGGCGGATTATTCCCAAATAACCACCCGCTAAATACCCGTCATGCTATTAATTTGAACTTGACCATGACAAAAGACCACATGGGTTGTGCCATCCCTCGTTGATTTAGTTACTTGTGCTTTAAGATAGCTTTCAAAACAAGACATTTTTTTTTGAAAAATTTTTGAAATTTTCCCCCATCCCCACACTTGAGGTAAACATTGTCCTCAATGTGTAGTGTTTAAATGAACGGGTCAAAAATCGAAAACTTTTACTAACTCCCCCATCCCCACACTTGAGGCAAACATTGTCCTCAATGTGTGAGAACTAGAGTTTTTAAAATGCACAAAGGATGTGACACGGCTAACCTCCCCAAAATTTCACCCGGAAAATAAAATACAATTTACAATCCACTTATTTGTTAACTAAAAATCAAAAGTAAAAAAGGGAACGTATGCACCTGATTTTTGGAGCTCATTCCTCGTGTGCTCTTCATCTCTTCAACAAAGCGATCGTCTCACGAACATAATGTATCTACAAATCTTAACCCTTGTGTAGAAGCATGCTTCTCACAACCATTAAAATTTATTAGCTACCTAGTTCTACCACTTTTATGAAAATATTACCAAGTCATACATTAATTTACTTTGATTTATGTGGAAAAATAATTTATAACAATAACAAGCCTAACTCACTTTCGTAGGAATCACGGTTGCATTTAGCTTATGCAACAAGCCCTTTTAAACCTCCCAATAGCTTGGGAGGACGAGAGGTCTCGTGAGGGTTATATAGGGAACACACCCACAACGTTCATTTATATAAGAAAATAAAAATAAGACGAAAATAATACAAACTCTACAACAATTATACCTGACTTACCTCTCATGGCGGTCGAAGTGCACATTTGCCTACCGAGTTTCCAACATACGCTCGGTAATTAGCATGCCGAATCCATACTCTTTTTATTATACTTGGCATGCATATTGTACAACCTTGGGGTCGCTTCTTACTAAATTGGCCAATGTCTTGCAACGCCACCCTTCGAATCATTATACCCGAACCCGCATCCCCAACTTTTTTGGTTGGAGTGATAAGTATGGGAGAAGGATGGATATGAACGTGGGCATCTTTCGAATCCGACTCGTCTCGCGGTGTGATGTCTTCCGCTCGGTTCAAACATTCATTTTCTTGCTCGGGTAGATCGATAACCTCTTCCACCACCTCACCATCTACTATTGTACCATTAGCCCAAACCTCTTGGTCTCGCCTAAGTTGGGCCATCTCCTCGGTTAGTTGACCAACCTGAATAACCAAAGCCTCAAATGACCTGTCTCTCAACTCATCTTTCTTTTTCATTTCTAGCATCATGTCCATGATCGTGTCGAGCTTAGAGTGTAATGAATCTTGAGGCTCCTCGTATGTCGGTTGAGGGGAGTCATGATAATAGTCATCATACTCCTCCTGATAACTTGAGAAATGTGGCAAGTCGGGTTCATAGTTGTTGTAACCCCGTTCTTGCTCATAATGGTAACCCATCTCTGCATAATAGTATTCTTGATATGAAGGTGGCTTGTAACCGGACTTTATTTTTCCTTTCCAAAACACTGGATCTTTCCAAAACACTGGACAATCTTCATGTATGTGAACTTTACCACAACAAGGGCATGACTTTTCTTGCTCCGGTGGTGGAGGCGGTCTAGTGTATGGATAAGGTGAGGATGGACCATTGAAATCTTCATAATCCGCCCTCCTATAATCAAACAATCCGCTGAGGTAGTCTTCCCGTTCCTTGTTGGCTTGAACTTTTTCGTAGAAAACAGAGCAATCCTCTAAATAGTGCTCTCCGCTTCCGCAACACTCACACGGATCATCATCTACCCAATTCATATTGAAAGATGGTACCTGCAAAACATGTACCTGCACAAACAAGCTCGACCACCCAAAGTAAAATCACAAAAATACAAGAAAGAAAAACTAAACTAAAATCGAACAAGCAATGAAATACTAAGCGCACTAGCTCCCCGGCAACGGCGCCATTTTGACGTGACCGTGTCGTCCCGATCAGTCAAAAACCCAATTAAACCTAGGTAGCTAGGGTAAGTCGGGTATCGTATCCACGAAGAGCATGTGGTCAGTATCGCACGACCTGTTCGACTAGTTAGACTATTTACAAATAATGTACAAAGTGATTATGAAGATTGCTAATTTTCTTTGTTTATTTGGTTTGAAAAGAAATCGGAGTGAACCGACAAATTACTGTTATCTAAAACAATTGTTTACTAACTAAGATTGCAAAACTAATTTACTTAATTGAAAACAAGAATTGGAGACAAGTTCCACACCCGGTTCGATTATTGCAAGACCTAGGGTTCCTACATGTTTTAACTTGATTCAATTGCATATAGTGATTAACGGATTACTATCACGAAGCTTAGGTGCCAATTGCTATCGACGTCATAGACAACGGACCGTAATGCACTTCGTTACCTCGGACATGTAAATCCTAACCTACGATAAGGCATAAGTGCACATAACCATTTCGCAAAGTCAAATTTTATCATCACTCGACAATTTACGAATTCGAAACAAATGCAAGACAATTATCGAAGGTTTCAAATACTAAACAATTTGTCTCAAAATACGAATGCATAAACCCTAGAATTCTTACAATAATCTACACCGGGGTGAAACCGAAGAGGCTAGCCGTTCATCGCGTTCAAAGTTTGAGATCGTGCTGTTGTGCCTCGATGATGATTGATGGTCGATGATATTGAGATGTGGAAGTTGAGAGCCCCCAAAAGTATATTAATGATTGCTGCTCAAAAATCGATCCCCCTCTATGCGTTATTTTTGTTTCCTCCAATCACGTCATGTGATGTCTTGTTGACTTCTCCTCCCACGAGAAGTCCACCCCCTTAGGGTTTCAACCCTTTTAATATTGTTTAAACATAAGTTGTGCACTACTGATGTTGTTCACCCCAAGAATATTGCCCTTTTCACTTCTTCTATTCTTGTCTTCCTATACGAATTACCAAAGAAACAAATAAACAAGTAAATGAATGTGGACAATGAATTCATACAATAAATATTGTTGACTTGATTTTGTTTTCTTTAACTCGTAAGTTACTAATCACATTCAAGTCCTTGTTAATAACAATAAACTATCATAATTAATGATTTTCTTTAATAGATTTTACACTTTATAATTTTTTTTTATAATTCTCTCATTCTAAGCTTATTTCCTTGGTAGCCGACTAAACACAAAAACGAACCAACGTGACATAGTTTATACCAATATCAATGCATTTAGAATGTAATTAATATAGAATAATGTGTACCAAAAATGCACCGATCAGTAACCTCTTTTCAATGATCACATTATCACAATATTAAATCACAACAAACCCTATCCTCTTCTCTATTTTGGCGACGGCAGATCCCCTCCCCTTTGGTCGAAGCCTTCCCTTCGCTTTACACACCCTCCATAATCTCGTAGCTGGTACGTGTAAACTTCTATTAATTATGTGTAAACTTCTATTAATTATGTTAAATGTTCTTGACTGTATGTAATCGTATGAATGTTAGTTATGTCCATGATCATGAGCTCTACGTGATAATATGAATGATGTAATTGTGTAGTTTTACATGCTAGTGGGATATCAAATGAACACTCTGTTATGATAAATCATGTGGCCGACTCAGAAGTATATTTGTAATGTTAATGAACTGTTAGGGTTGTTTGTGCACGAACTGATGATTATTAATGAGAAAGGACCAATTGTTGTTATGATTCGGGATGGTGTATTCGATCTGTGATCACGATAATTGTGACTCGCTGGAATAATGATAACTGTTTGACCCGAAGTGGTAAGCAAAACAACTTGATTGACCTAGAAGTGTTGTGATTGTTATTTCATGTGGGGTTTATGATGTTTAAATTGTATGAATTATCATTGATGTGATTCACCTTCTGTGTTAAATTGGATTATGCATTATAAATTACATTGACTATGAAGGAGTGGAGGTTCGGTAATCATGCAGATTGTTGCGAGTTTTTATGAAATCAAAATATGATTAGAGTTAAGTTGTAAAACTGGATAAATGTTCAAAATATGTGTCATACATGATGTGGGCGATAATGATTGTTATGATAATCCTAAACAAACCAACAATCCTTATCCTCTGGACATTGCATGCGAGCTAGGATGAATATAATACTGTGTTCTTTATAATTGAGATAATGAATGATATGTGATTTATAATTAATGTTGTCAGAATAGTCATGTGATCAATATAAAAGCCATGTGAACTGTGACAATTATTTTGAATATTGATTAAGGATGTTTTGACTGATTGCATACATGTTGATTTGGGCTTTACATGTAACTAGGATAATTATATTTCACATGTTTTATTGGGCCATACACATAGCAAACCGCCCCAAAATCAGTTGAGCCCACCGCACTGTTTAGATAAGGGGGCAGCCGTACAGTCCTTTGGGCTGGGCTTGTATGGGGCGCACGGGTCACAGCCCACTTGTGGGTGGTGCTGGGCCTTGACTGTTGGGCTGTGTACTAGTGAAATACATATGGGCTGGACCGGGTAATATGGTTGGGTAGTAATTGTGTTGTGTGATAGTTATTTGGGCCGCATAAAGGGGCTGTGGTACACGGATAAGGTTTGGGCCGTATGTGTTACTTCACTGTATGTGGTAATTGAAACAATTGACTGAGCATGATAGTGTTTCAAATTAATTTAATATGTATGTGTGTTGAAGTAAGTGAACAGATAGTTAAAGTATTAAACTATTATATATATGTATGTTAAATCAATAATGATCTGATGAATTATTTGATGTAATACAAGTTGGTTGTGAGTCTATTGTCTCGAACATATAGTAAGGATAAATAACTGTGTGTTGTGTAGCCTGCCAAAAAGTATTACATTAGACATCGGATTGTTTGGACGTTAAGGTATTGCAAAACCCTACTCGTGTACTCACTATTATGACATTATACCTTAGGTCGCGAGTAACGGACTTAACATTTATTTAACGTTAGAAGTACATTATCAAACCGAGCACTCTAAGGTGAGTTCATCTCTCTTGAGCATGCGTCCCGGTGGTTGGGACAGTCAGTGGGTATCCCGGGGAGGGATAAGTCTTTTGGGTAAAAACGGGAATGTTGGATAATATACTCTTCCTATCACCTTCAAAGTCCTTCCGTGTTGTTTGGTTACCGGGGAGGTAACATGGTATTAGTTAGTAGCGCTACTTAGGTTTGGCAACCTCACCCCGTACCTGGGAGGACGGGTGTTGAACTAATGACCTAGTCATGACCAATGCTTTGATAGGAGCATTGGAGAAAGGGCAAAATAATCAGAAGCCGTCTTGTATTCGGGGTATTATCAACATTACTTTCAGAATTAACTTCAATGGATTAACTAAATGCTTGGTAACCAACGTTTTCGTAAAACTATGAACTCACTAGCGTTGTCTGATACACTTGTTGCATGCTCGCAGGTCATTAGGTATCTTGGATTTGGGAACTTGCTGTCTGGAGTAGCAGGAGTGGTCATGGGTCGTACTGGATGGATTCATGTGATCGAATTATGGATAGCTTACATTGGTTTTGAAACGGTTTAACTTTGGTTTATTATTTGCTTCCGCTGAACATGTTGGGTTTAATTAAACTTATTGTTGAAACTTTTATTTGATAAGTGATGCTTTCATTTGGAAACTTGTATGGGTTCAATGTAATTAGTGGCTCGTTATTGGTATGCCACACACCTAGTAGGAACATTCCCTAGGTGGTATTTTGGGGGTGTGACACAAACCTTGAAAGGAAGTTTCCATATCATAATCTAGTAGGTCTTATCTTTTGATAAGTACCGACACTATTTGGGTACGATGTTACCAAGTTAGAGGTGAAACTCACATCTTGATAACTAGTCACACTCTTTGATTTTCAGTCTCGCCAAAATCTCGAAATTCCCGATCAATTAGGGACATGTAGTGATCGAAAGGTGATGTGCGGTAAGTGTCGTATATTTTAGGTGTATATTTTAAGCCCTTTTTAACACTTATTTAAGCCAAGTTTTAAATTTATAAAACACGATATTTCACTGACACTAAACACACATATGGGCAAGTGCACCCATCGTTGAGTGTAGTATAGTGTTGGTAAGATACCGAGGTCGTCCAAGGACACAAGAGCTTTTAGTACCGGTTTATCCTCAACGTCTAACCAAAATAAAAGTTTAGAAAAAAATGTTTTAAACTAAGAAAATTAAAAGCTAACTAAAATGCTGAAAATAAAAATAAAAATAAAAACAGATAGACAAGATGAATCACTTGGTTCCGACTCGTATCTAGTATAACCTTTGATTATTTCCGCACTTTTGCACATAATTAAGAGATTATCTTAGTTATTGTAGTAGGCCCCTCTTTTGAAGGTGACGTTACCCTCACCCCAGTAGTTTGAGTCAGCAGGGATACAATCCTAAAGGGGTGGATTATTGGAAGATAATGAATTAAGTTATTAATGCAGTATTGTGGTAGGCCCCGCTTTTGGCGGTGACGTTACCCTCGGCTAAGTAGTCTGAGTCAGCAGGGATACAGTCCTAAATAGCCGGGTTATAGTATTAATAGTAGTTAACTTATGAGGGGATCAAAGAGTTTGGACCCCCGCCATCCAATACCGTGAAGTATTGAAGGAGGTCCTACTAAATTTGACCCAGGTCCATTGCAGGACCTCTAAACGCTGAACAATGGCAAGACCTTTACCAAACCGTTCCCTTAACCCCCTACCAGGTAGCCAACATACCTCCATATAGACCGTGGAGATATGAATGGTGAAAATCCTTTATTTTATATAGACAGTAAAATAATGCCAAGACACCACGCACAAACGATAAGGAAAGATCACCTTCGACATAAGTAACTAGTTATTAAAGTCATTAATACAAAACCAAATAAAAAGTGCAAAAGATTAGAAATAAAAAGTATTATACTAGACACTTTGTCTTCACCAAGTGATGTAAGAGACTTAGGCAAACATGGCCTTGAATGTCAAGAACTCTTACGATCAATCTTGGATCCTGAGACGACTCACACACTCTATGATGGACAATGGATGATGGTGGTGGATGATGGTGTTGTGATGGTGGTGGGTGGTTGATGAAGTGTGAGAGAGGTGGTGTGCCAAGGGATGAGATGAAATGAATCCAAGCACTCCTATTTATAGGCTGAACAGAGTGCTGGACACGGCCCCGTGTCCGCTGGACACTGCCCCGTGTCTGTCTGACAATCTCTCTCCTCATTAATTGTAATTCGCAATTACAATAAATGCGTCTGCTGTACTTTCGACACGCCCCCGTGTCCGCTGAGCACGGCCCCGTGATGGGCGATAGAAGCTTCTATAGGTTTGTCTTTTCTGCTGCTTCTTGGGCACGGCCCTGTGCTGGCTGAGCACGGGGCGTGTTCAGCCTTCTGTCTTCTCCTTTTTGCTTTGGAAGGTGCCGTTGAGGGGTCGGGCAGTCCACTAATATTCCTTTTCTTGTATTTATGTTGGATTTAGCTGTCTTTTTGCTTCTTTTGCGTTTTTGAGCTCATTTAATCCTGAAAATACAAAAGGAAGACAAAAACACTCTTTTTCCAATATTAGTACTTAAAAAGGGTTAGTTTTATGCCTCATTTGATGTAATTTATATGTTGCATTTTACACACATCAAATACCCCCACACTTGAACTTTTGCTTGTCCTCAAGCAAAACTCTTTAATATGTGGCTTACACTCCCAAATGGAATAGGTAGAAGAGAAGGTTTTGGGCTTGTCGTAGAGTGTCGGGATTTCCAAGATCTTTTTGGGTTTTATTTTTATTTATTTACACTCCTATTCGTAATGATTTATTTAGAACTTTTCATAAAAGAAATTACTTATTTGGGCATAACATGCCTTTTTTAAAATTCTATTTATATACAAGTTCACATACCTCACGGGGAAATCACTCACACTCGGCCGAAGGTGTATTTTTAGTGAATCACTCGAGAGCGGCATGGAACTTATTCCTACCATAGGCTTGCCAAGAAATCAATTCTCCTCCTTTTAACTTTTATACCTTTGTAGATATCAAGAGGACTTTGTGGGTTAAGGGTTAGGCTAGGGTTAAAGGTAGGTGGTTGGGTTAGTGGTTAGTAGAAAAGGGGCTAAAAGCGTAACAAGTGTCGGTTTTCGTATTTTTGCAACTTTTTATTTTGATGAAGCTTTTATTCAAACTAAGTTATTTTTTATTAACTTGTTTGTTTATTTTCTTTTTGCTTCATCATTTTTTTTTTTTTTCGAACAACCGAACTTGTTACTAAAATAAAGGGTTAAAAATGAAAAAGGTTTTGGTGGGTAAAAGGGTTTTTGTTTGGGTGATGAAACGAAAAGATTTAGGCTCAAAGGGGCTAACTAGGGGGATTTTTAGGTAGGTGGTAAAAGAAAAAGAAAAAAAATGGTGTAGAAATAAAAAGGGTTAGTCCTAATGCCTCCATCATTTACTTACTCGGGTTTAAGTTGATAAGGACCGGGAATGTATTGTCATGGCAAGTTCTAGAGTCGTAAGAACCAAGCGGCTATTCACAAAAGAAACGAAAAATGAGCATTTAGTCAATTGATATGTAATTGTGTGCTCAATAAAGGCTCAAAACTCACTTTTGTGGGAATGGGTTTTTATGTGATCAAGTATATATAATCAAATTTTAAATAAGTTGTCATGCATTTTCATAATTTTCTTATGTTGGTTCTTTTTATCACTACGCTATCGGTTGTAAATTTGTAAAAATATAACCTTTTTGAGAACTTGAATTTCCCGAGTTAAACCTAGACAAGTAAAAAAAATGAAATTTTTGAAAAAAATTTGTGGTGATTAGCGGTTACAATAGAGTTTTGTGTAAGGCTTGTATTTAGGACTTGCAAAGTTCAAGGTTTTAGCATCCCCCCCACACTTAAATTACACATTGTCCTCAATGTGTCCCAAAAATAATTTTTTTAGGTTGATTAGATGTGTAAAATAGTGTTTAAAAAGCAAAAAAAATTGTGTTACTGGGCACTGGACACGGCCCCGTGTTATCCGGGCACGGCCCCGTGTTCAAGTGCCAGTAACAGAATTAAAACAAGAGAAACAGAAGCCTGGACACGGGGGCGTGTTGGGTGAACACGGCCCGTGTCCAGTTACCTGAACTGGGCGTTTTCTGCAGGTGGTTCAGCACGGGGCCGTGTTGGTTGGGCACGGCCCGTGTTGAACCTTCTGAAATGGAGAAAATTGTCGGGTTGCCTTGTTCTTGTGCATGGGTTCATTTTTCTCGTTCCCCTTTTCATCCTTTACCACCATGAGTGTGTTTTATTCATTACAAACCATCCAAACCTTAAAACCATCATTTCATTTCATCATAGAGAGAACTTACATAGTCCTAAATTAAAATAAAATTAAAACTTAATCTAAATAGGTCAGCAGGTGCACGAGGTTATCATAATAAGCTCTACTTATTTAAGAAAATTTCAAGAAAAGTTTCTCGATATAGTAGGACTTTTAGCCGAATAATTTCTTCCCTAAATGTTATTTAAAGCCATTCTTCGATTTCCCTAGGAAGGAAGAATGCGGCTTCATTTTCCTCCGCAGCTGGTGGTTGAGGGGGAACATTCACCGGGAATCCTTGCACCACTCTTCGCGGGGGTTCTTGGTGCATGGAGTACCATTCGGCTGGAATGACAACTTCGGGTACCATGTTCCACGCCCTTTGGGTTATTATAGGTACCAAAGGCGGGGAGGCGAGAAGGTTCAACCTCTGGTGCAAGAGGTTTACTTCATGGAGACAGCCCTCCAGCCCCACTGAAAGATGGTTGATACGGTCGACCAATGCTTCTTCCACTCCCGTCATTTCATCAATAGCCTCCCTTAGAGCGTAAACATAGTTTACAAGAGAGTCTTCTGCTGTTGAAAATCTCCTCCCTTGTCGGTTATTTCTTGAAGATGATCCGCTTGTTCTGCTTGCCATTTTCTGTGAAGGAAACCGAAGAAAGCTAAATTTTTACAAAACAGATCCTCGGACACGGCCCCGTGCTCACTGAGCACGGCCCCGTGTTCATTTGTCTGCAGGATTTTATGCTAGGGAGTCTTGGAGTTTTAAATTATTTTCATGATTTTTAGCTAGTTTTTAGGCTTAGATAATTTAAAATAAAGTTATACAACTAACTTTAAACAAGAATCCTTAGCAAATAATCTTACAAACTTCACATAGAGGGTTGGAATCAAGAGATTTCCAAGCTTCCATGGAGGAAATTTTGAAAATTTTTTTAAAGAGGAGGAAATAAGTAAAAGTGGAAGGGACAAGAGGGTTCTTTGGAACCTTCTTTTAGCACTTACCTAGGATGGTATGAGTGAAAATCCCAGGAATCTCTGTCTTTTGAAGTGGTAAAAAATGAGCAGGATTCAGGCTGCATTTAAAGAAAACGACAGTGCACTGGACACGGCCCCGTGTTGACTGGACCCGGCCCCGTGTGCAGAGGAATTCCTGACACATTTTGTCCGTATTCTGACCAAATCAGCAGAGAATCTCTTTGATGAGCACGGGGGCGTGTTGACCTGGACACGGCCCCGTGTCTGGAGGCTGTCTTATGGAGTTTTGCTTCTTCTAAGGATTTCGTCGAAATCGGGTGGTTCCTTACTGGTTGGAACAACCCCAAAGTGCCTAAGATACCTTAATTGTTCTAGACTAAGGCGAGAACGCAAGAGGTTGTCGGTGAGGGTAATTCCTATTTTTATTCTAGGTGGACAAGTCCAACCCTTTCCCGGGCTCTTGTTAAAGAAGGTGTATGCCGAATCGCTCAGGTCTATGTATGCACCGAACGAAGTCGATGGAGAGTCCTTCACGGCACAATCGACACAGGGACGACTATCGTCCAAGTCTCTGCTAGGTACGAAGGTATTTTCGGGAGCAACGAGGTTGTCGGAATGCGGTTCCAACAATTCTTCATGGTTATCGTCTTGGGGTGGATCAATAAAATCCTTCCTAAGCTCTTCCATCCAATTCTGAACTAGCTTTTCTAGTTGAAATAACTCATCAAGGAGCATTTCCCCTAGAATATCTGGCTGGGCGCATTCGAGGGAGAAATAGTGCTTATTTTTACTTTCGCCCCTCTTAAGGTTGTGAGAAGTTGGTGGGTCCATGTAGTGGGGCTTATAATTTAGAAAGTAGCATTTTACTTCTTCATGTTTGCCACCACATAATTGACACCACGTACCATAAGAGTGCCGAAAGTAAAAACAATTACTATCACTCATGTTTATGTCAGAAATTACCAACCGCCGGGATCTAACGGTTCTGTTTTCAGTAACTGAATCTTGGGCACGGGGGCGTGTTGGGTGAGCACGGCCCCGTGTTCAGCTTACTGTCTGACGTAAAACAAGATTGCCAGTTCCAATGATTGAGCACGGGGGCGTGTTCAGTGGGCACGGCCCGTGCTGAGCTCTGCAGAAGCTGAAAAACTAAAAAAAAATCCTAAAAAAAATAAAAAGAAAAAGGAAAACTGATTAGGCCGTTGATTCCTAACTTTCTTAAAATCCTTGTGTCCCCGGCAACGGCGCCAAAAACTTGATGTGCGGTAAGTGTCGTATATTTTAGGTGTATATTTTAAGCCCTTTTTAACACTTATTTAAGCCAAGTTTTAAATTTATAAAACACGATATTTCACTGACACTAAACACACATATGGGCAAGTGCACCCATCGTTGAGTGTAGTATAGTGTTGGTAAGATACCGAGGTCGTCCAAGGACACAAGAGCTTTTAGTACCGGTTTATCCTCAACGTCTAACCAAAATAAAAGTTTAGAAAAAAATGTTTTAAACTAAGAAAATTAAAAGCTAACTAAAATGCTGAAAATAAAAATAAAAATAAAAACAGATAGACAAGATGAATCACTTGGTTCCGACTCGTATCTAGTATAACCTTTGATTATTTCCGCACTTTTGCACATAATTAAGAGATTATCTTAGTTATTGTAGTAGGCCCCTCTTTTGAAGGTGACGTTACCCTCACCCCAGTAGTTTGAGTCAGCAGGGATACAATCCTAAAGGGGTGGATTATTGGAAGATAATGAATTAAGTTATTAATGCAGTATTGTGGTAGGCCCCGCTTTTGGCGGTGACGTTACCCTCGGCTAAGTAGTCTGAGTCAGCAGGGATACAGTCCTAAATAGCCGGGTTATAGTATTAATAGTAGTTAACTTATGAGGGGATCAAAGAGTTTGGACCCCCGCCATCCAATACCGTGAAGTATTGAAGGAGGTCCTACTAAATTTGACCCAGGTCCATTGCAGGACCTCTAAACGCTGAACAATGGCAAGACCTTTACCAAACCGTTCCCTTAACCCCCTACCAGGTAGCCAACATACCTCCATATAGACCGTGGAGATATGAATGGTGAAAATCCTTTATTTTATATAGACAGTAAAATAATGCCAAGACACCACGGACAAACGATAAGGAAAGATCACCTTCAACATAAGTAACTAGTTATTAAAGTCATTAATACAAAACCAAATAAAAAGTGCAAAAGATTAGAAATAAAAAGTATTATACTAGACACTTTGTCTTCACCAAGTGATGTAAGAGACTTAGGCAAACATGGCCTTGATTGTCAAGAACTCTTACGATCAATCTTGGATCCCGAGACGACTCACACACTCTATGATGGACAATGGATGATGGTGGTGGATGATGGTGTTGTGATGGTGGTGGGTGGTGGATGAAGTGTGAGAGAGGTGGTGTGCCAAGGGATGAGATGAAATGAATCCAAGCACTCCTATTTATAGGCTGAACAGAGTGCTGGACACGGCCCCGTGTCCGCTGGACACGGCCCCGTGTCTGTCTGACAATCTCTCTCCTCATTAATTGTAATTCGCAATTACAATAAATGCGCCTGCTGTACTTTCGACACGCCCCCGTGTCCGCTAAGCACAGCCCCGTGATGGGCGATAGAAGCTTCTATAGGTTTGTCTTTTCTGCTGCTTCTTGGGCACGGCACTGTGCTGGCTGAGCACGGGGCGTGTTCAGCCTTCTGTCTTCTCCTTTTTGCTTTGGAAGGTGCCGTTGAGGGGTCGGGCAGTCCACTAATATTCCTTTTCTTGTTTTTATGTTGGATTTAGCTGTCTTTTTGCTTCTTTTGCGTTTTTGAGCTCATTTAATCCTGAAAATACAAAAGGAAGACAAAAACACTCTTTTTCCAATATTAGTACTTAAAAAGGGTTAGTTTTATGCCTCATTTGAAGTAATTTATATGTTGCATTTTACACACATCAAAAGGACAAATATTGTAGGCCTAACATCGATGACGTATTTATCTAAGTAAGCTAAGGCACGTTATCCTAATTCGAAAGGGGTTCGATCCACTTTGGTTAATCAACGTTTTTCTACCCGAAACAATCCAATGTTTCATGAGCCTATCTTTTTATGTTATCTCGTTTTACATGTGGTTTTATACTTGATACTTTGGTTGTTTCGGAACTTTTACAAGAATCGCACGTATCTCCGCAATCTAAAACAATAACAATAATCTCTCAGGATCGAACTAAATTTATGATGCTTTACTCATTGTATTAAACTACATGGGAGTCTTGATTAAACTATGGGAAACATGATTGAACGTTATGCTATGTGAAACAACTTGATCAACTATGTGAAACATGTTGAACGTGTTATGCTATTAAACAATGTGAAACTTGTTGAAAGTTTTATGATGTGTGAAACAACTTGAGCCTTTTATGCAATCATGTGAAACTTATTGTTACGTGTCCGTGAAACTATGTTATCTAATCAAAACATTGTGATCGAGTCTTACCCAATTCTTTGTTGAATCTTAGATGGCGTCTAGTCGTCTTAACAACCCACGCAAGAAGTCAAAGGCCAACACTAAGAAAAATATGATGTCTTTTATGGCAGACCAGATTGCACGCATTGTTCCCAAGATTGCCACTTAAATCCAGGGATCAAACACACCTCCCTCCTCTATTGATTCTAAAGCAAACAAACCTAAGCCTGTGAGCTTCAACTACAAACACTTTGTCTCTTGCAACCCTAAGCCTTTCACGGGCAGTGATGGAGTGACTGCAATGCTGGAGTGGTTCGACAGCATAGAAGTTACTTTCATCAACAGTAAATGCCCTGAGCATCTAAAGACTAGGAGTGCAATTGGCGTGTTTCAAGGAAGAGCTCTAGAGTGGTGGACGAATGAGAGAAACATCCGCTCTAATGAAGAAGCTTATGCTTTACACTGGGCCGAGGTTAGGGAAATGATGATGCTTGAATTTTGCCCTCCGCATGAGCAGCAGAAACTTGAGGATGAATTCTTGCATCTGAAACAAGTGGGTGACGGCAATTTGTCTTATACTACCCGTTTTAAGCAACTCAGCATCATTGTACCTTACTTGGTGTCTACTCCTAAGCGCATGATCACCAAGTATATTCATGGGTTACCTCCCGCGATGTGTGACGCCATTGAAGCAGCTCAACTCAGTTGTATTGAAGAGGTTTACCGTCTTGCAGCAAGTTTGAACAACAACCATGTTCGTGATAAACAGTCTGGAAACTCTGCTCCCTCGAAACCTGCTAACCAGATTACCCAGCAGCCAAGTGGCAACAAGAACAAGAAACGAAAATCTCAGGGTTCTGGCTGTAACACAATTGTCCCTGCTGCAAATCCAAACCCTGCTGGCAATGCTATCGTGCCTGCTGCCACTCCGAACCCTCCTGCTCCTGAAAACACGAAGAAGTCGTACACTGGGGTTCATCCCAAGTGTGCCACTTGTAACTATCATCATCCCGTCGGCATAGCCTGTCGCCTGTGTACCAACTGCAATTGTTATTGTCACACAACCCCTTACTGCCGTCAAGCCAGTCAAGTCCAACAAGCAGCTCCAGCTCTACCAGCTCCTCAGAACCCCAAACCAGCAAACAATGTGAGAGCATGTTATAAGTGTGGAGACAATACTTATATCCGTTCCCAATGTCCCCAACTGAATCAAGAGCAACAGCAAGCCGCTCGAGGACGAGCGTTCAACATCAATGCAAATCAGGCACGTAACGACAATGATGTCGTTAATGGTACATTCCTTGTTAATAATCTTTACGCTTCGATACTATTTGATACTGGTGCCAACAAAAGCTTTGTGTCCGTAGAATTTGAATCTTTGTTAAACTGTGCATGCTCTAAACTACCTAAATCGTTCTCTGTTGAGATTACCGATGGTAAGTCTATTCTAGTTGATTCTATTCTCCGTGATTGTTCCCTGACTCTTACTGACTCGAGTTGCCTCAAGAGCTCAGCAATGTACATCCGACATTCCACGTTTCTAATCTCAGGAAGTGCTTAGCAGATGAGGAACTTCAGGTTCCCATTGAAGACTTACAGATAAACGAGACTCTTCATTTTGTGGAGCAACCGGTCGAAATCATGGACCGAGGTACCAAGCGGTTAAGGCGCGACAAAATTTCCATAGTCAAAGTGCGATGGGAAGGAATGCGTTGTGCCGAATTCACTTGGGAACTCGAGAGTGAAATGAAAACCAAGTATCCACTTCTCTTCGAGCAGTCTTCCTCTTAGATTTCGGGGACAAAATCTCCTAAAGGAGGGGAGACTGTAACGCCCCGCGTTTCGAAACTTTGATATTTTGGCAAGTCTCGTCCTTGTGATACTTATTGTTACTATTTGAGACTTTTACTCTATGTGAAACCTTTACTCTATGAGGTTTTTGTGATACTTTGAATCTTGACTCTTTTGTGATACTTTGAATCTTGACTCTTGTGATACTTTGAAACTCGAATCTTGAAACTGAAACTTGTTAGACTTTGATACTTATTTAAACGAGAAACTTGACACTTATTGAACGAGAAACTTGATTCTTTGTTCAACGAGAGACTTTGATACTTGATACTTATGGAACGAGAAACTTTGATACTTTATGGATACTTGTTGAACGAGAAACCGATACTTATTGTATGTTAAACTAGCTTGAACACAACTTGAAACACGAAAACTTTTGTGTTAGTTATATAATTATACCATGGTGATGGTTACTCATAATAATACGTAACGCAACGCTTAATCTAGCTCGCAAACGAACCAAAGTCGGAAAACTAGCAAACGGGTCTCGGCTGACCGAATGGATATCCGATCGGATGACCATCCGATCGGATAAGCATGACTATCCGATCGGAAGACCATTAGACCGAATAGCCATCCGACCCCTGGCACACTTACACCGCCTTAGCTGTCTCTTTCACCTTTAAGTATGCCCCTTGTGCTCTCATTCTCACCTTTCACCCTCTGCCATCCGACCACACGCACTCTTAGTCATTTTAAGCAAGATTCAAGGCAAATCGTAAGTATTCTTCCCCAATTCTTGGACAACTTTCATCAGTTATCACTTCTACACAATAGTCTTCATCAAAATCACACGAACACTTCAACTTTTTCATGAAAATCAACTGATTTAGGTCTCTTGAAGGTGTTTTCCGCTCAGTTGTTTGTACAAACTATTGAGGAGCACCATTTAATCAAGAAAGGCCCCAGATCTTAAGGATTTTCACAGTTTTTATACGAAACCTAAAGGAAACTTACACTTTTACACCAGATTTGACGAAGTTTTACCTGTTTCCGGCTCAGATCCGATGAACATCATGCTTTACACTTGATTTTCGATCTTTTCTTCAAACTTTTACACAAAACATGGGTGAAATCAGATTGAAACAGACTTTCGACACGTTCCTTAGTCGAAATTCGGTTAGAAGACTGAATTCCGCCGGAAAACGGATTGATCAACAGGTCTAAACATGAAACACCAGCAGAAACTGTTCGATGGTTCGAGAAGGGGTGGTTCCCAGCCGACCGAACGAGCTGGGTTTGGTACGTTTCCGTTGTTTGACGAGTCGTTACACCGTCTCCGTTAACTCGAAACTTGGAAAATCTCACAGAAACTACACTCACTGACCATCTGTCCGAATGGTCATCCGAGCGGATGACCATTCATTCAGATGATCTGATTATCATGACACTTGTTTGTTTTACAGGACACTATGATCACAATGTTTGAAACTTTAACAGTTCGCAAACTTTACCCACTGTTCGAATGGCCATCCGTTCGAATGGTCATCCGTCCGGATGACCATCCGCTCAGGTATATTGTAAGACAGTTTTACTCGATTTTCGCACTGTTTGACACTCTGTTCCCAACCGGGTCAGCTCTTAGAGGACTTATGCTCTGTTCCCCGCACGCAGGCTGATCCAGCGCTCCATTCGATCCAATCTTAGCAGTGTTTGGTTTAAGCATCCGCTGTGAGTATACTCGATCCCTTTTTGTTTTAAACACTTTTGGGATGCAACATGTATTCTATATCAAGACACTTGACACTTGAAACTTATTTGAAACGTACTCTATCCAGTAAACATGAAACTTGATACTTGTGAAACTTGAGACTTGAGACTTTTATGCGATGTGAACGTTTAATCCTTGTGTGTAGTTTTGCCTTAACAATTGTCACACCCCAACCAATGGCAGAAACATCGGAGTGAGACGAAATAGATTGAAAGAGACTTTATTACACTATTTGTGACAAGTATTTAAATAATAATTTTTCCATTTCATTTCTAAAGAGTCAATTACAAGGATTTGAAACAATTACAACATGAATAATGAAATACAATACAATAAGAATACAAATTTAAAGTGTGTATCTAAGCATCCTACTAGATTCCATGCATCACTAACATCATCGTTAAACCTGCAACATATTTTAAAAGTGTAGTTCAATACAAAGGTATGGGCGAGTATACAAGTTTGGTGCGTAGTATATAAGTATAAAATAATAAGGAACAATCCACATGGCAAACCTAGTTATCATGATTAACGTATAAACTGGCATGCGATTTATAAGTCAACCCTCTGTTTAAGCAAGTATGAATGAATAAACCTAACATGACCTCTCGTTCACGGGTGGTGCGTTACTCCTATAGCGCTATACATGTTAAGTGGAGGCTTGTACGAAGCTAATGACAAGTTCATCACATAAGAATCACCCAGAAAACACGAATCAAGCATAACAAATAGGAAGCATGTATTGGATTGTTTGTTTATGTATTTGCGTAAGAGTATGTATACTAAGTGTGTTTTGTATATAAAACATGTTACACCCAAAAGTATGAAAACGGTAAAATGGGTCAAGTATACTCACAATATTGCTAATTCTTCTGATTATCCAAGTGTTGACGAGTGTATGAGATTGGGAGGACAAATGTACAAGGGTTAAAGTTCAAGGTATGTTTAGAGTCGAGATTTGGAATTTAAAAGGAATATGGAAAGTACATATGCAAAAGTAATCATCTTTAACACATAATGTTTTAGATGATGTAATCAAACACCTTAACAAGTGAACACAAATTCGTCATCAAATGTTCGATAATTTGGAATATACATATAAGTAGTATGTAGTGTATATTATATCATATAGGTCAAGTAGGAGGTAGGAGGATAAATCCACCATTTGGGAACCTCTTTGTATCATGAAAGTCATGTAGGAGGTAGGAAGAACAAGTCTTCCATTTAGGTACCTCTAGATGTTCACTACTACACTTGATGTTATGAACATTCAAGGAGGGTCATGAACTTACAAGTAATAATGGAATAAGAACAACTAATCTAAGAGAAAACATCAAGCAATGTGTGGATTTTCAAGTAAGATAGCCCAAGCTAATCCTAAATCACACATTCATCAAGCTTAAGGCTTGAACATCACTTGTGGGTTTAAACCCTTGACCAAAACAGAAAGTTTGTGAGGTTTTCACCTATGATTTTACATGTCTTAACCTTGTTTTTAAGCCTAACTAACCATAGATGTGGTTCTAAGCATAAGGACATAGGTTTGAGATGAGTTTCCTCATGTTTAATCAAGTTTATCAAAGTTTGAATCAAGAATAGAAAAATCAGTCAACTTTGGAGACCTTTTGGCGACATTCCAGGGCCTGGTTTTCAGGGAAAACCAATGGAAATGTAGCTAAGGTCAATATAAAGAAGTAGGAAAAAGAATCGAGTGAATCGGATAAGAAATGAGTGAGTTATGCTCATTTTCGTATGAAGGCGACAATCTGTCCGAACTTCAGAATCCAGCTGCGATTTGGAGTGATTTTGAGAGTGTTTTAGTGTTGCAAAAGTGGTAGGGAGGCTGGTTATAAGTGGTATTTATAGGGGGAAGGATTAGGGTTAAGTTGGGTTGGCATTTAATACAAGTAGGTGAGAGTTTAAGCAATAAAAAGAGAAATAATTCAGCAATATATGGCTGAATTGCAAGGGCTGTTTGGCAGCTTTTATATATATATATATATATATATATATATATATATATATATATATATATATTTGTTGTTTAAATGATGTAAAATGTATAAATAAGATGTATTTTATATATGGTTAACATGTCCTACAATGTCTAGTGTGTATTGAACATGTATCAAGACCTAAAGGTATATTAAACATGAATTAAAGTAAGAGTAAAAAAATATGTTATGCATAAGTATGTGTAACAAACCAATATAACAAGTATGTACGACATGTGACTTGAGGTATCAAATAAGCGTAAAGAACATGAATTTGCATCTTGCAAAATGTGACCAAATGTTTGTTTAAGAATCATGAACACATGGTAGTTGTTTGCGAGTTAATCTTCGTAAGTATGCATTCAGTATAAACAACATGAATTTCATATAAAAGATCAATTTTTTTTACTACAATCGAAGTCTCGGATTTACAATGGTTCGAAATGAATTACGATTCCAAAGGAGACGAATTTCCGAAAGTAGAAATATACGACAAGTTTTCTAATTAGGGAAAGTGCGAAAAGCAGGGCGTTTCAGTCTCCCCTCCTTTAGGAAATTTCGTCCCGAAATTTATTTAAGAGGAATAGTTTGAAAAAGGTATTTTGGTTAAAAAGAATGATTGACTAAAATTGAGATTTTGAAGTTTGAGACGTGTTGGGAAGGATGTATAAAATCATTGAGAAACGAAGGGATAGGGTTGTGAAAAGAATTTGTTCAAAATAAGTTTTGAAACATTAATCATAAGTAAAACGTGTATGTGTGTATAGGCAAGGTGGGCTTAAACAAGTTTAAATAATCCAAATGGATAGGTATTTAAAATATGCTATCTAAGAAAGAAAACTTTCGTATAAAATGGTATTCATTTTGATGAAAAGTGTGATCGCTTCGTAGGTTGTAAGAAAGCTTTAAAAGCAAAAGTATTTTAGGTTTCGAGCGTTTAAACCAATTTCATGTAAACGAGGTTTGTATAAAAACCAAAGAATAACTGGGAACAACGGAGGTATGAGAGTGAACGAACGATCTAGTAGGTGAATGCGAGTACAAGATTGGTTTGAAGGTTGGATACAATGTGATTATGAGTGTTGAGAATAAGGTCTCGTCATGGATAATTGGATATAATGCGTTTGTGAGTTGTTAAAGTTTGTATTAGGTCTAAAAGGTCTGCAAAAAAACGAATTTCTCATGGGACGTTTTACGAAAGTTTGGTAACATAGTGAAAACACTTATATATAGGAAGTACCAGCGGCGTATCCACCATGTTTTGACCACGTTACGTCCGTTTCGTTATTCGCGTCATGTTACGTTTCGTGTCTTACCATACACAGTAGTAGACTCTATGGTCCTCATACGCCTATCACTATAATCCCGTGTGCACCCGTGATTATATTGATCGTCGCATGATCCGCATAGCTTGTACTAGTTGTGTATGAATCAGGGTATACATAATTTGAAAATAAAAATGAGTATGTATAAGAATGTATATTTACGTTTTAGTATGTATGAGACCAACGTAAGCGAATCCCTCGGGTTTCGCTCACGCACAGGTACGAATGTATGAATTATGAGTATGAATAAAAGTATGAGCATAAGTATAAGTTTAAGTATGAATACGCATGCGAGTAAAAGAATGAACATAAAACGTATGGGTATGAATATGACTATGAGTATAAGTATAACCATAAAACGTATTGTTATGAGTATGAGTATGAGTGCAAGTACGAATACTAATGATTGTATATATAGTATTATTTGAAACATAACGAATTTAAGCATATAAAACGATCAAAAGGTTGAGTATGTAAAAACGAACAGTTTAAGTGAAATTGTCGTGAGATATTGACTAAAACACGTACGATGATATGCACGTATAGTTGTTTAAGCAAAACGTTAAGTGTATCAAATCAAAATAGATTTAGTTTGACTTGTAATATAGAATCTAGTTTGTGGATGTCAAAGTATGTAAAGCATCTATTGATTATGTGAGATGTACTTTGTAAAAGAACGGAAATGCTACTCTTGTTTTAAAAGAATTTACGCAAGTTGAAGATTGTCGGTCCCCAAGAAGTCTTCTTGCCCACGTGCATTGAAATTTGAATGACGAATTGAGCGGTGTAGGAAAAAGGTTTTCGAAAATAATAAGTTCGCTTTGTATGAATTAAACAAGAAATTTTGAATTTTGGAGGTTCTTGAGAAAACATTGATCCTTAGAAAAGAATTTAGCAAAAGGTCTTAGCGATCGTTAAAAAATAGTTTTAACAATTTATTTGTTGATGTTTAAAAGAGACTTTGGTAAAACGATCGTATAACATCCATAAGATTTTATCAGTATATGAGAAAGGTTGGTTTGATCTTGATTGAGAGTGGAAGTCTTTAGTATGATGATATAAAGTGAGTGTGTTTTAGTGATTAAGTCGAATATGAAGTTCATGGGCAAGAGATTCATCGAACCGGTAGTTAGGTAGCATTTCGTAAGGTTTTGAAATTCGGGCAATAAAACGTTTTAAGACATGATTAAGAATCTCGTGTATATGAGTCGAGTGAAAATAGATTGTAGGATAAGAGGTACGTTTGATAAAACAATCTATTTTTGAAATTGATATAAGTAGGTATTTTGATATACGATAAATGATCTAGGTATAAAACATGATCGGGTTTACATAATAAAATATTTAGAGGGAAAGTTTTGGTAACGATCACCTAGGTAAGGGAATCACCCCTAACCCATTGGTGAGGTCGTTTTAAGAAAAGGAGGAGTGGAGTTAACCGTCAAGGTAAGAAAATCACTCCTATCTCGATGATATGTCTCCATTTGGTGGTTGTAAGAAATGTAAATCTAATTGGTGATGTTTTCGAAATCATACATGTGAAGTACGTATAAGTGTATGAAAAGATTTAGTATGATATGTGTCTAAGGAAAAAAAATTCTCAAGAATAATTCAAATCTGAGAGAAGAGAATTGCACCTCATAAGATTGATAATAGTGAAACATAGGTTTGATTAAAACTTGGATGGTTCCGAAACGGAACTTTGACGAACCAAAGTGGTCGAAAAGTCTTTAGAGTTTGAGGAGCATGGTTTGGCCTAATAGGTGGAATACTCTCGCCGACAAGTCGGTTAACGGTATTTACCCTTCCGGTTACTACATGTCCCAAATCCATCAAAATTTCAAGACTTGGCGGGATTTATAAAAAAATCAAGGAGTGGAACTAGTCGGCAAGGTGCGGGTTTCACCCCTAACTTGACGATTTCGTATCCGAAGTGTGGTTGGTACTCATCGGGTCGAAATTTAATTTCAACACTTGACGAGGGTCCACTAGAATTTGAATTTTGAATTTCTCCATCAAGGTGAGGATTTCACTCCTAACTTGATGGTGAATTTCATGTAAAAAGAAAAAGTAGATGGATTGAGAGTTGTTCACCAAATTGTGGGTTTCACGCCTATTTTGGTGAAGTCGTTTCGTTTGTGTATTACGAGTGGTTTCGATTTTTAGTATAAACGTGTAAAAAGACGTATGTTCGAAATAATAATAACAAGTATAAGCACATAAAGCATTTCAAGAAAATCACACATAAAAGACATTTCAAGAATAACACATAAAGATGTTTCATAAAAATATCATGTGAAGCAAGTATGGTCGAATTTGGTGCTTAACTATAGACTAGGTCAAAAGCATGGCAATTTTCCTAATTCCCTATAGTTATGGCTCTGATACCAATCTGTCACACCCCAACTGATGCCGGAAACATCGGAATGAGACGAAATAGATTGCAAGAGACTTCATAACACTATTTGTGACAAGTATTTAAATAATAATTTTTCCATTTCATTTCTAAAGAGTCAATTGCAAGGATTTGAAACAATTACAACATGAATAATGAAATACAATACAATAAGAATACAAATTTAAAGTGTGTATCTAAGCATCCTACTAGATTCCATGCATCACCAACATCATCGTTAAACCTGCAACATATTTTAAAAGTGTAGTTCAATAGAAAGATATTGGCGAGTATACAAGTTTGGTGCGTAGTATATAAGTATAAAATAATAAGGAACAATCCACATGGCAAACCTAGTTATCAAGATTAACGTATAAACTGGCATGCGATTTACAAGTCAACCCTCTGTTTAAGCAAGTATGAATGAATAAACCTAACATGACCTCTCGTTCACGGGTGGTGCGTTACTCCTATAGCGCTATACATGTTAAGTGGAGGCTTGTACGAAGCTAATGACAAGTTCATCACATAAGAATCACCCAGAAAACACGAATCAAGCATAACAAATAGTAAGCATGTATTGGATTGTTTGTTTATGTATTTGCGTAAGAGTATGTATACTAAGTGTGTTTTGTATATAAAAACATGTTACACCCAAAAGTATGAAAACGGTAAAATGGGTCAAGTATACTCATAATATTGCTAATTCTTCCGATTAACCAAGTGTTGACGAGTGTATGAGATTGGGAGGACAAATGTACAAGGGTTAAAGTTCAAGGTATGTTTAGAGTCGAGATTTGGAATTTAAAAGGAATATGGAAAGTACATATGCAAAAGTAATCATCTTTAACACATAATGTTTTAGATGATATAATCAAACACCTTAACAAGTGAACACAAATTCGTCATCAAATGTTCGATAATTTGGAATATACATATAAGTAGTATGTAGTGTATATTTTATCATATAGGTTAAGTAGGAGGTAGGAGGATAAATCCACCATTTAGGAACCTCTTTGTATCATGAAAGTCATGTAGGAGGTAGGAAGAACAAGTCTTCCATTTAGGTACATCTAGATGTTCACCACTACACTTGATGTTATGAACATTCAAGGAGGGTCATGAACTTACAAGTAATAATGGAATAAGAACAACTAATCTAAGAGAAAACATCAAGCAATGTGTGGATTTTCAAGTAGGATAGCCCAAGCTAATCCTAAATCACACACTCATCAAGCTTAAGGCTTGAACATCACTTGTGGGTTTAAACCCTTGACCAAAACAGAAAGTTTGTGAGGTTTTCACCTATGATTTTACATGTCTTAACCTTGTTTTTAAGCCTAACTAACCATATATGTGGTTATAAGCATAAGGACATAGGTTTGAGATGAGTTTCCTCATGTTTAATCAAGTTTATCAAAGTTTGAATCAAGAACAGAAAAATCAATCAACTTTGGAGACCTTTTGGCGACATTCCAAGGCCCGGTTTTCCAGGGAAAACCAATGAAAACGTAGCTAAGGTCAATATAAAGAAGTAGGAAAAAGAATCGAGTGAATCGGATAAGAAATGAGTGAGTTATGCTCATTTTCGTATGAAGGCGACAATCTGTCCGAACTTCAGAATCCAGCTGCGATTTGGAGTGATTTTGAGAGTGTTTTAGTGTTGCAAAAGTGGTAGGGAGGCTGGTTATAAGTGGTATTTATAGGGGGAAGGATTAGGGTTAAGTTGGGTTGGCATTTAATACAAGTAGGTGAGAGTTTAAGCAATAAAAAGAGAAATAATTCAGCAATATATGGCTGAATTGCAAGGGCTGTTTGGCATTATATATATATATATATATTGTTGTTTAAATGATGTAAAATGTATAAATAAGATGTATTTTATATATGGTTAACATGTCCTACAATGTCTAGTGTGTATTGAACATGTATCAAGGCCTAAATGTATATTAAACATGAATTAAAGTAAGAGTAAAAAAATATGTTATGCATAAGTATGTGTAACAGACCAATATAACAAGTATGTACGACATGTGACTTGAGGTATCAAATAAGCGTAAAGAACATGAATTTGCATCTTGCAAAATGTGACCAAATGTTTGTTTAAGAATCATGAACACATGGTAGGTGTTTGCGAGTTAATCTTCGTAAGTATGCATTAAGTATAAACAACATGAATTTCATATAAAAGATCAATTTTTTTACTATAATCGAAGTCTCGGATTTACAATGGTTCGAAATGAATTACGATTACAAAGGAGACGGATTTCCAAAAGTAGAAATATACGACAAGTTTTCTAATTAGGGAAAGTGGGAAAAGCAGGGCGTTACAACAATAGTATAGCTGTAGGGGTAACGCACCTCACCGTTAGTCTTGGGGGTATTGTTAGGAGGAGACATTAACTTCCCGTTAGTCTTTGGGAAGGGCTTTTAACGCGTTGGGAAACTTGGGCTATCACTTGGACTGCGTAAACTAGTATGGTGAAACTTATTATTTGTTTTCATGTTGGATATGAGTTTTTGAAACTATTATGCTATGTATTCAAACTTGTATGCTCGCCAACATTTTGTTGATAGTATTTTAATACATGTTGCAGGTTGATAGTAGCTGAGGAAATCGAGAAACGAGCTAGGATGATGCTTAGAAACTCATTCTAGTTAATTAGGCAAATTTTGGGAAATGTTGATTTGTTATGATGCTTTGATACATTTTGTGGGATTTTGAAACATGGTTGATATTTTTAGACAATTTTATGAAATCTTGAACTAATTTATATTGAAACTAATAGTGTTGTGGAATCTCTTGAGCAATCTGAATCGCTTAGTGTCACGCCCCGATGTTTCTGCCATTGGTTGAGTTGTAACAATAACACTCCACCAATTGTATTATATTACCAACATTTTACAATTAAATTTATTTATAGTGCAGTGTTGCGTTTCCTGTTTTCTTAATTCTAAGTTGTTAACTTTTCATATATATATATATATAGGGTGGGGTTCTAGAGTGAACACTAATGTATTTGCGAACTGAGTGAACAAATCCTGGCCATTGATCACCACACGTGTATGGTCAGGATCTCATCATCAAATCGTAAAATACACTAATGTATTTCAACATCAAATCTTGGTCATTGATCTACACACGTGTATGGCCAGGATTAGTTCACTCAGTTCGCAAGCTACACTAGTGTTCACTCTTGAACCTAATCCTATATATATATATATATATATATATATAGTGAGACACTTTTATAAAGTTAGATTTTAGATTAAAACTTTGCATATTATATATTTAAAAAGATACAATAAGTGTTGTAATTTCTTTTGAAAGAGGGAATCTGTTGTGACATGTGATGCCCAGCTTGGATCTCTTATTTGTGTTTAGTGACTTTAGAGCAGGTTTAGTTTTTTTTAAACGACAAATTTGGATCACTGACGGACTACTAGAGTATCATCGTGCCATCAGCGGAACCATCCGATCATATCCATCTCCACTAGGCATAATGCCTATACGCCAATTCAGGAGAAAACCCAATAAATGTGGAAAAACCCCCTTTGTGGGAATCGACCTAGGACTTATATTAGTCCCAAAGTCTTATCCCACCCCCAAGATGCCACTAGGCTATAAAGACTTAGAGCAGGTTTAGTTAAACTGACTAAAAAAATTAACATAAGTTTCATAAAGACCCTTCAAGTTTTCAATATTACAAACATAGTTTGTAGTATAGCAAACAAATTTTCATTTCTAAAACGCAGTGACGAAGCTTGAGATTTCCGACTAGGGGGTCGAAAACGTATATACCTAAAACAATTATAAAACTGGGGTGGGGGGGTCGAATACGTATATACCTAAAAAATTCTATACAAAAACTACATACAGGACACTACTGAGCGAAAAGTTCGGGGGATAAAGCCAGTAAATATAGGTATGTAAACGAATTGGACGTATATGAATTGTGTTTTGTTCTTATTCATACATTTAACTTTAGCTAAATAAGCAAACGAAAATACTTAAACAAGAGGAATTTCTTGTTCATGATCATTTGTTAAGAAAATGAACGTATTCGTTATAACTTATGTTCATTCGTTAGTATTCAAAACGAACATACACAAACATAAATATAAATGGCCACAAAAGAGCATAGATAAATTTAGAGCGGGCATAAACAAAAACAAGTAGACACTAAGACACTAATCTGAAGTAAACAAAAATATCAAAATTAAAGTCCAAGTATCATTAGTCGTAATTATTAGATTAGGGCTGGCAATAGATATCTGTATAAGATACGATTAGACCTGTTTAATGAAAAAGTACAATGTGATTTTTTACTTTTTTAAAAATAAATAAAATTATAAGGTTAGGATCCATTGTTTCTTTTTCTTGGTACATACAACATAAAACTGTGTTATAGACAAGAGATATCAAGTAGTTAAACGAGTTGTATTCATATTTAATACTCGTGTTACGCGCGTCGTCAGAGACCTGTTAAACCCGATAAGACACGATTTGCCAGCCCTACATTAGATGATTCAAGAATCCCAAATGGATTGTTGGTTCTTGGATCGATGGTTCTTAATTCTAAAATGGACTGGGATGATGGTTTTAAAATGGGTTAGACTCAACTTCTTTGACTGAATATGTAAACAAACATAAACGGACCTTCATGTATGAACGCAAACGAAAGTAAATGGACAGTCAATCTATTCTTGGTTTTTAGATTTTCAAAATCGATCAGTTTTGGTTACAAACTATTCAGTTATCTTGGTTGCTAGGCTTGTTGAAAATCGTAAGTGGATTTAGAAAATAAATGAAATTTGCTTAAATGTATTAATGAGTAATCATATTTTGTATCATATCATTTTTGTTTATGGTGGTTGATTTGTCTCGTTGTAGAGCATTATGTGAATTCTGAAATTTGTCTAGGATTGTTACGGTTAATCCATTAAGTAATGAGAGGCATTCCTTATGAACATATAGATATATTATGGTAGTAGTTGACTTGCATGTTGTTTATTTTTAGCATCATCAAACCATATCGTTAATACTATGCATGTATACACCAACAGGTGATTAGGGATGAGCTCGGTACCGACCGGTACCGGAACCGAAAGTACCGGTACCGAAAATCCCCAAAAGTAGATACTGGTACCGAATATACCTGGTACGGTACCGGTACGATAACGGTATTTGAGGGTAAAAACCGGTAAATACCGGTACTGAACTGGTACCGTACCGGACCGGTACCGAAAATGTCAAAAGTCAGTATCGAATCGATACCAAAAATATACCCGGTTCGGTAAATTCGATACCGGTACCGGTTCAGTACTTGTACCGGGTACCATTATAGCTACTTATATGTGAGAAGCAAAGATGTGTCCGTTACCTTTTTAGTGCAAGTATTGTGCATTGAAGACCTCTACCGTTTTTGGAGAGAATATTTTAGCTAGTGAAGATAAACTACTAATTAAGATGAAGGAGTTGACATACATGGAAGTATTGTACATGGTGGTGGAGTGGGTGGGTGGTGACGGTGCAGGCAGGTGGTGGCGATGATAGAAGATTGTGATGGGGCGGGTGGTGTTGGTCGATGAAAATGTCCAAAAATAACAAAAGTCAGAGACTAAAATGGCAAAAAAACAAAACTATTTAGACTAAAATGACAAGAAAAAAACTATTTGAACTAAAGTGACAATTTTGACCAAATCTTGGGGAAAATGAAAATTTACTAAAAAAAAAAAAGAATCAAGAATTAAATTACACTGTTGCCCCTCATTAAAAGACATAATTTTCTCAATGCCACTTAACTTTGACTCTTTTGTTTTCCATCCAATTATTCATTCCACTTGACCAAATTTTCCTTTCGTCAACTTACACCACCTTTATACAATTCTAGCATAGAATTAATACAACTTCCACCATAATTCCACTTTTAATTTCCATCACTTAAAGCATATAATTAATACAACTTCCACCATAATTCCACTTTCAATTTCCATCACTTAAATTAGAATATATATATATATATTTTTCGAAAATCCAAGTTGACTTTTAATTCACTCGAAATATGTCATTTTAAGTCATTTATTGATAAAATTATTTAATTTGCTTGATATTTCTATATAGACTACTTACAGAAACAAGGTTGGTTTCTAGTTGGAAGGTTACATTGCATCTGGAGGTGCTCAAACATAGAATGATACAAATAGAGTTAATTTTAAAGGGGAAATGGACTGTATCACCCTCAACTATGCAAAATTGGCCGATATCACGCTCAACTTTCAAGTTGGCTCCCACCACCCCCTACTCGACAAGTTGGTGTCACTGTCACCCCTTGGTTAAAAAAATACTAACTGAGTTAGTATTTTAATCCTATGTGGCAATCAGATGCTGACTTGGAAGCATACGTGGACAGGAACCTCAATAAATAACCCATTTCCCTCTCTAATCAGTTGCATGTCATCAGTTCACCAGTTCACTTCGATGTTGGCGATCAAACCCTAGTTCCTTCATCATCGACGATTGCAGGCAAAATTCAGACTCCCAAGAGGTAAGGTTTATGTTAGGGTTGATTGCATTGTGATTTTACACACTGATTTAAGTTATGGAGCGTATAGATGTTATGCTTTGGTACGGTGGTTGTCTTGATTTCTCTTTTGATCAACCTCAGTATATTGATGGTTATTCTAAGTTAATCCAAATGGATTTTGATCATATCGCATACTTTGAACTACGTGATTATGCACTGGAAACCAACGAGTATGAAAGTAGGGATTTTTATATGTATGGGATGGATGCGGATAATGGTGATTTTAAACTGTTTCGTGATGATAAAGATGTGTTGGAACTTGCAATGAAGGCTAAAAATCGGGGTGAACCGTTCATTGAAGTCTTTGTTCAACATAGCCCAATTATATCTGAACATAAGACCCACCACGGTTCCCAACCCAGTAAACCACAGGCCCAGTCCAGTTGCCAGTCCAGTACCCAGCCCAGTAAACCTAAGTCTAGTTCCCAGCCCATTAAACGACAAGCCCAACCCAAAAAACTAATACCCAAGCCCAAAAAAAAGTAGTACACGTGAAAGTGGGTAGGGCATCTGGTAAATGTTTTACAACTCCTGAAGTCCCTAGATCTGGAAGTACATCAGGTGTAGAACCAATTGTTAAACAGGTTGTTGAAGAACCAGTACACGAGGCTTCATGGGCATTTGATATAGATAAGGAAACAAATCTTAAAGAGGTTGTACATGAAGAAGTCATTGGTCAAGATATTGATAAAGATGCTGATTTAGAACAGGACAGTGAAGACAGTGAAGACAGTGATTACAATGAAGAGTCCAGTTGTGATGATGATGAGGATTGTTATTCTGATGAGGATGAGGTTTTGGAAGAATTGGTTGGCTTAGATTCAGACAGAGAAGATTTTGAATGGAAACAATCACAAGATGCAATTAAACAAGCTACCAAAGATGAAGAAGCAGCCACAAAGAAGATACTTGAAGAGTGTATCAAACATAATGAAAAAGAAGGTAATTTGCATGAATCTAATGATGCAGGTTGTGCACATGTAGATGGATACAGTAGTTATGAAGAATCAGATGGTGATGTTGCCACACCAGGTGATAGTGAAGAAGATGATGTTCGAGGTAAAAAGTTTAGGGAAACTGCTCCTAGTGTAAGTGCAGAAACTAACTGGAAGAAGTTTGTTTGGAAAGTTGGGACAAGGTTTGCTTCAAGGGATTCCTTTAAGGAGGCAGTTAGAAGATATGCTGTGTCTAATGGCAGGAATCTTTTCATATGCTGTGTCTATAGGTGATGAGTTCCTACCTTTATTTAAGGCCAAACCACACTGGTCTGCTAAGGAAATCATAAATGCTGTCAGACAAAAGTACAAGGTGATTATAAGTAAGTGGTTGGCTTATAAGGCTAAGAAAAGTGCACATAAGAAGCTTCATGGATCTATGAGAGATCATTACAGTAAGATTGGTTCATATCTGAATGCATTAAGGAAAGCAAATCCATCATTAACTTTCAAGTTGGAAACTGCTCCACCAGGTTTCATTAATCTAGATCCAGAGGCCACATGTGAAGCATTCTTCAGACTGTTTGTATGTTTTGATGGTCTTAAAAAAGGTTTTCTAGCTGGATGCAGGAAGGTGTTGTGCTTAGATGGGTGTTTTCTAAAGACCTTCCTTGGAGGAATGTTGTTAACTGCTGTTGGGAGGGATGCTAATGACCAGATGTATCCTGTGGCTTGGGCAGTTGTTGAAGGAGAAAACAATGACAGTTGGGAATGGTTCATGCATGAGCTACTGCTATGTTTGGAAGTAAATGATGCTGGGCTTTCATGGACATTGATTTCTGACCAGCAAAAGGTTGTTACTCAATTCTGTCTTCCTAAATCAGTTGTTTAGTTATTCATTACTTATGTTTAAATGCTTTGGCAGGGTCTGTTAAATGCTGTTTCAATGATGTGGCCATATGCAGAGCATAGAAACTGTGCAAGGCACATCTATGCCAATTGGCACAAATCATTCAAAGATGAGGAGCTGAAAGAGTTGTTTTGGAAATCAGCTAGGGCTTACTCTGAAAGTGACTATCTACAAGCAATTGAAGACATGAAAGCAATCAATCCTGATGCAGTAGAGGCCTTACTGAAGCAGAATCCCAAGTGGTTTAACAGGTGCTATTTGAACACCCACACCAAGTGTGATGTAATAGTAAACAACATGGCAGAAACCTTTAATGGTTTTATCATTAATGCAAGGTCAAAACACATAATTCATATGTTAGAGGATATAAGGATTCAGGTCATGAGTAGGTTAGTGACAAAAAGGACAGAAATGGTTGCCAGAGATGTCATCATATGCCCTAAAATCCAGGACAAACTTGATTTTTCAAAAGCTGCTTCTTATAGATGTGAGGTGTATCCCTCATCATATCAAGTCTTTCAAGTAAGGGATTTTGATGATGTCTCTGTTGATCTAGAAAAGAGAAGCTGCACATGTAGAAAATGGGATTTAAGGGGATATCCTTGTAAACATGTATGTGCTGTTGCTGGATTTTTACATAAGAATGCTGAAGACTATGTTGATGTGTGTTATCACAAAGATACATACATGAAGGCCTATGAGTTCTCAATACCTCCATTACCTAGTGAAAGGTATTGGACCAAGATCAATCAGCCAATGGATCCACCACCAATCAAATCTGCTCCTGGTAGGCCCAAGAAGAATAGGAAGAGGGATCCTCATGAAGATCCAAAAAGGCCTGGGAAACTCACAAAGCATGGGGTTATAATGAAATGTAGTAACTGTGGGGCTACAGGTCACAACAAAAGAAAGTGCTCTGAGAAGGGGAAAACAACTGAAGGTAAATGTTATTAAGTTTAAGTTTATTCTTTAGTTAATTACATGGCTTAAAGTTTGTGTATCAGGTGGACATGCTCCAAAGAGGCAGAAGAAGTCAACTAAGAAGGCAACAAAGCAGTTAACTCAAGAGGCAACCCAGCAGTCCACTCAAGAGGCAACCCAGCAGTCCACTCAAGAGGCAAATCAGAAATCTACTCAAAAGGGAACCAATAACTCAAGTCAAAAGGGAAAGAGAAAGACCAATCAAGGCTGAAGTTATATGTGATCTTTTGTGTTTGTGGCACAATATTTTGTCTAAAAACACCTTCTAGTAATGTGGGAATGTTATGTATGACTTATTTAAGTAGGCAATGTTATGTATGACTGTAATATTTTGTGTAAAAATACCTTCTAGTAATGTGGGACAAGTTAAGTAGTCAATGTATGACTTTTCAGTGTTGTTTGACTTTTTCTGTGTTGTTTGACTTTTGTGGTTGATTGAGTCACACATTGGTGTACATATTCCATTATGGTCATTGTGTACACTTTAATAGGTTGACTCAAAAAATTGATGACCATGCTTTCTGTTTTGTATGTTTTGCTTTGGTGATTCTGCTGTTTGATTTGGTGTTGGTTTGGTGATTCTGATGTTTCTGCACTTTGGTCTGTTGTTTCTGCAAGTGCACTTGCATTTTGGTTCAACATATGGCCAATTCTGCACCTAGTGATAGTTTGACTGCAAATTGGTCAAACTTTGGCCAATTTTGCACCTAGTTATGCAGTTTGAGTCACTTGCAAGTGCAGTTGCACTTTGGTTCATATTTTGGCCATTTATGCACCTAGTTACAGTTTGACTATTGTTTGGTCAAACTTTAGGCAATTCTGCACCTACTTACAGTTTGACTGTAGTTTGGTCAAACTTTGGCCACTTTTGCTTTACACAGTTTGTCAATCTTGGTTCAAACATTAGCCATTTTGGCTGCATATGCAGTTTGAATCACTTGCAAGTATGGTCAACATGTACATTAACTTAGATGTCCAATTGAGTCAAAATAACAAAACACTTCATTTCATAACAAGTGGGCACAAATGGTTACAAACACTAAATACCACAACCGTTCATTATCTATACATACTAATTCCACAAATACAACAATATGGCAATTGCAATTACAAAGGTTAGCACATATGGTTTCTTCGACTTCGTCTTTGTGTCAAATCTCATTGCTTTCAAGTTCTTGTTCTCTTCTATTAACAACATATTGTGTAATTGAAGGTTCTTTATCTTCATGTCTTTAAACGTCACATGAGTTGAGGTGCCGTATGAACGTTCAACGAACATCTTATCAACATCTTCTTTCCAGAGGAAGAATTTGCAATCCCCTCTCTGCAAAACACAACAACTATAAGGAAATTGCAATGGAAATAACACCAAATTGATAAGCAAATTCAACTTACAGGCCAATGATAACAGCCGTAAAATTCTTCACCATGTCTTTCACTTTTAAGACCAGCTACACGAAGAACAGCAACAATGTCGTGATGACAGTACACATTCCCATCCAAATCGACCTTGAAGACTTTAGGTTTTCGAATTAGAGCAGAGGTAGAAGACGACGGCATGTTGACTGAATGTTTCAATGGGCAATTAGGGGAAGAACAGCTATGGGGAGGAGGTATTAGGGCAAGAACGGCTATGGTTTCTTCGACTTCGTCTGCAATTGATGGGGAGAATATGAGTTTGATTGGGAATTAGGGTTATCTGGTTCAATTGATGGTAAACAGATGATATATCAAGGTTCCTGTCCACGTATGCTTCCAAGTCAGCATCTGATTGCCACATAGGATTAAAATACTAACTCAGTTAGTATTTTTTTAACCAAGGGGTGACAGTGACACCAACTTGTCGAGTAGGGGGTGGTGGGAGCCAACTTGAAAGTTGAGCGTGATATCGGCCAATTTTGCATAGTTGAGTGTGATACAGTCCATTTCCCCAATTTTAAATAAAATCATTGAAGTGAAGCGAACCAAATATGACTATGTATGTATGGCTCATTCTTAACTAAAAGAGATAAATGACATTTTAGTCCTTGTGGTTTGGGCCATTTTGTCAGTTTAATCCAAAAGTTTTATTTTTCGTCTGTGGGTCCAAAAAGATTTCAGTGTTGCCATTTTAATCCACTAGGTTAACTTCATCCATTTTTTCTGTTAACAGAAAGGGTAATTCGGTCATTTTATATGTAATTCTGTTAACTAGAAAGGCAATTCCGCCATATAAAATGACCGAATTTCCCTTCTCGTTAACATAAAAAATGGATGAAGTTAACCCAGTGGACTAAAATGGAAACGATGAAACCTTTTTCCCACAGACAAAAAATGAAACATTTAGACTAAACTGACAAAATGACCAAAACCACATAGACTAAAATAGCATTTAAGTCTAATTAAAATTACTATAATTGGAAATGAATCACCCTGCTTTATTTAGTCTCAAAACACTTCAACTTTTTGCTTTATAATTTTCTAAGTTAAACCCACTTTAATTTGGTAGTTAAATGTCATTTTAGTCCCTGTGGTTTGTGTCACTTTGCCAGTTTAGTCCAAAAATTTCATTTTTTGCATGTGGGTTCAAAAAGATTTCACCATTGTCATTTTAGTCCACTGGGTTAACTTAATCTATTTTTCTGTTAACGAGAAGGGCAATTCGGTCATTTTATATGGTCGAATTGCCCTTCTAGTTAACGGAATTACATATAAAATGACCGAATTGCCCTTCTCGTTAACAAAAAAATGGATGAAGTTAACCTAATGGACTAAAATGACAACGGTGAAACCTTTTTGGACCCACAGGCGAACAATGAAACCTTTGGACTAAACTGCCAAATTGGCCCAAACCACAGGGGCTAAACTGGCATTTAACTCAATTTAATATTTAGATATTTTTATAGGGAGTTTATACAAACACCTAGTACGTTACTAATTATCCCATCTCAAGTTGATGTTATACAACCATATATATAGGATTGATTTATTGGCATACGTCCGTATAGGACAGCGAACGTGATGGTATACGCCGTATAGAGGTACAAATTCGTTTAAAGATGATTAATATGATGGTTAAGAAGCGATTCCTATTTTATAACATCTAGAATCTTATATACAAATAAAAGCTAGACTACCTGTCGTGGGGCACAATGGAGTGCCATATCAGCAGGCCATAGGAGGTTTCAAGGGCGCAAGGGTAGAGCAGGTGAACGATATGTGTGTCTTGATGGTGGTGTTGAACGTATGATAGGGAAGCCCCATTGCTAGGAGGTCAAGATCTACAACACACCTTTTTATGTGAAATATAAAAGCTTCACTCTCTTTTTAGCGTCTGTATCACATATTTTTTTTTTCATGAGTAAATTTCCATTTTAGTCCCTGAGTTTTTGTTTAGATTGCCATTTTAGTCCAAATAGTTTTTTTTTCTACTCTGGGTCCTTGACTTTTCATTTTTCTTGCCATTTTGATCACATTGCCTAACTTAGTCTAAAACCAGGTTATAATCAGGGGTATTTTTGGCATTAAATTATTATGATGTTTATAAATTATGTTGTACACTACCCCTGGTTATCGCTACACAACAGTTATGCCAAAAATACCCCTGGTTATAACCAAATTTTTAGACTGAGTTAGGCAAACTGATCAAAATGACAAGAAAATGAAATAGTCAGGGATCCAAAGGAGAAAAAAAAAACTATTTGAATTAAAATGGTAATTTAGACCAAACCTCAGGGACTAAAATGGTAATTTACTTTTTTTTTTCTTATAACAAAGGGTCATGCTATTTACACACGGAGAAAATTATTTTCACACCCCAAAGCGCCGCGCTTTGGAGTAAAGTCAACCGACAAGAACTGAGCCTGTCAGACTTTGTCTGTTGACTTTACATCAAAGCGCCGCGCTTTGGCCATAGAGCGGCGCTTTGGTTTTTTTTTTTTTTTTTTTTTTTTTTTTTGGGCAAAACGCCCCTCTTAGGTCAAAGCGCAGCGCTTAGGGCCTTTTTTAAATTTTTTAAAATTGTTTTTAATTCACAAACGCGTCGATAATAGTCTAAATTTTACGTTTTTTCCATTATACATCATTTTTTAATATATATGGACTATACTGCAAGTTCCGGATCAAATCCGTTACGTGTGATGTCGTATTCCATTATATCGTATCATTTTGGTTTGAAAGCACAAGTACTCCTATGAGTAGTTTTATGTGTATCAGCCGCCTACCGTACATGTACATGACGTATTTTTTCATTAATTGTAGTATTATGATGTATATTGTCATTTTGGGTCGTACAAGTGCGTATTGAATCTGATTGGGTCGTGTCGGTGACATTCGGTTTTTAACGTAATGTAACGCATATATTGAACAAACACAAACGTACTCTTGGATTGTAAAAGAATTAACGTGATTATTATTAAACACATTTAACATACATCTTAAACATATGGGGTTACATTAATGTGACAACCGGTGATTACGGCTCCTAATTACGCGCAGAACAAACATTGATGATTATACGAACTGAAAGATTCTAAAATTGAATATTCTAGTTTATTTGTTATAAGACCTCGTAGGAGGAATCAAGCTTGGATTTTATATATGATAATTTTTTTTAACACTTAACTAATCTAAAACCTCACACCTTGACCAATCCCTTTGACTCCCTACTTTACCAACCCTCAACTTTTGTCAATTCTTGTTGCTTCTCTCACGGACAGAAAGAAAGCAAAACAAGTTCCAAGGCTTTTCCTTGAAATCATATTTTTTAACCATTTAAACAAGCAACATCTTTGCTTTGTAATATTAAATTCCAAGACCCATCCTCCCATGCTTTCTAGAACATTTTCAAATCCAAAAAAGATCATATAAAATATAGAGGATGTCGAGTTGCTTTATATAGAGGATGTCGAGTTGCTTTACATCAACATGTAGGGACGAAATATGTAATAAGTGTCTGACAACTTTTTGACTTGACCATTCACTTCTCTCCATCACTGGAATACATAGACTCACACAGCTACATTTATATAGAGGATGTCGAGTTGCTTTACATCAGGGACGAAATATGTAATAAGTGCCTGACAACAAATTAAATATTGTAAAATTTGGACAAAAAATGTAAAATTTGAACTTAAACGTAGATACCAGTCAAAAATACGCCCAAAATGTAAAAAAAAAAAAAAAACCAAAGCGCCGAGCTTAGGCCAAAGCGGGGCGCTTTGGAAAAAAAAAAAAAAACCAAAGCGCCCCTCTTTGGCCATAGCGGGGCGCTTTTATGTAAAGCAACAGACAAGGTCTGACCGCGTCAGTCCTTGTCGGTTGACTTTACACCAAAGCGCCCCGCTTTGGCCATAGCGGGGCGCTTTGAGTGTGCAAATAGACCAAGCGCGTGTGCGAATAGACCAGGCCATAACAAATAGTGTTAGTCATGTGTAAGACTATAGTGAAGAAAAAGGTGCAATAATTAATAAAAAAGCATAACTAAAAACGGTATCTTTATGAAGTTGATTTGATTCCATGAAGAGAATCAATTGATTTTGTTTGTGAATTTTGTGACCGACCTGTTCACCCTTTCCACACCATTTCCCACTCTCTCTCTCTCTCTCTCTCTCTAGAACTCACCCATCAAACCCCTCTTCTCTCTTCAATTCTTCCTCCTGCCATTCTTTATCTTCCTCCATAAACCTTCATATTCCCAAAATCACCCTCAATTCTAACCTGGGTTCGAATCTTTTTACATGATCTCAACCCCACCGTTAGGGTTTTCTAACTCATTTTCTTGAACAATGAAACGAAGTAAACTAGACTTATTCATGTCATTAAAGCACAAAAGATCCATTCAGTTTCTGATCTTTGTTGGGTTTTTGTATCTCATCATGGTGGGTTTAGAAGCTCCATTTGTATCCAAGATTGCTACCCAAGAAGATGATGAATCCAGTAGCTTCTTTACAGACAAATTCTCCACAAATTATGCTTTAGAAAGTGAACAAGAATTGCAAGAAAAAGAAGCCCCAATTCGCCCTCTAAACGTCCCGCAAATCGTTGCTAAAACCCCCTTGAATTCGGTCCGTTTTCGCCGAAAGTTTGAAGCTTTATCGACTTTGAGTTTCGATTCCAATAGTTTGAATAGGGGGATTGAGAAGTCAGCAAAGGAAGCATTTTTGTTAGGGAAGAAGTTTTGGGAGGAAATTGAATCTGGGAAAGTTAAATTAGTGTCCGAAAACCCGATATCGAATGGGAACGGGAGCAGGGAGAATTGCCCGAATTCGATAGCGTTAACTGGGTTGGTTTTTAGGGAAAAAGGAAGCATTATTGTGCTTCCTTGTGGGATGACATTGGGATCACATATCACACTTGTGGGGAGGCCTAGAGAAGCTCATCCTGAGCAAGCCCCGAAGATTTCGTTGTTGAAACCGGGGCAGTATTTGATGGTTTCGCAGTTTATGATGGAGTTGCAGGGTTTGAAGACTGTTGATGGGGAAGACCCACCGAGGATTTTGCATTTTAATCCGAGGTTGAAGGGGGATTGGAGCGGAAAGCCGGTGATCGAACAGAATACGTGTTATAGGATGCAGTGGGGATCGGCTCATCGGTGTGAAGGATGGAAGTCTCGAGCTGATGAAGAAACCGGTATAGTTTGATTGAACTTTGTAAATGTTATATGATTAGTTATTAGTGTAATACTATGCAGTTAATGCGGTAAAATATCGGATATGGGTCAAGGACCGATATTTGAGATATAGGTTATCGCGGTGGGATATCGGTAATTTTAATATCATGCAGAACTTATATATATAACAATTCAATATACTCTCCTACCATTAATTAGGATTAGGATCAAATACAAAGGATCCTAATTGTAAGAAGTGTAAGAAAGATTTATAGAGTGACAAGTGTCCAATAACCTAAAAAAACCCACTACACAAAAAAACCCACTAAAAAAAAAAAAAAAAAATACTTAAACATCAACCACCACCAACCCCCCCCCGCCCCCCCCCCCCCCCCTACCCCCCACATCACCCACCCCAAAAAAAAAAAAAAAAAAAAAAAAAAATTTTTTTTTTTTTTTTTTTTTTTTTTTTTGCCGAGGGGGTGGGGGTTTAGGTTTTTGGGTGGTGGTGGGGGTGGGGGTGGGTGTTTAGTTTTTTTTTTATTTTTTTTTTAGGTTTTTGGGGGGTGGGGGGATGGGGGGGTTAGGTTTTTGGAGGGTTGGGGGGGGGGGGGGGTTAGGTTTTTTGAGGGTTTTTTTGGTGAGGTATAGTTTTTTTTTTGTTTTTTTTGTTTTTTTTGCGGGGGGGGGGGGGGGGGGGGTTTAGGTTTTTGGGTGGGGGGGGGGGGGGTGGGTGTTTAGGTTTTTGGTGGTGATGTAGTGGGTTTAGTTTTAGGTTATTGGACACTTGTCACTCTATAAATCCTTCTTACACTTCTTACAATAAGAAGCCTTTGTAGAATAACTTGACCCCCATTAATTAATTAACCTTTTGCAACTTGCAAAAAACTAACAATTGTAGCAAGTATGAACTGATCAAGACTTAAAAGTAACACTAACATTTAACACTAACAATTAACAATTAAGACTTAAAACACTAATGGCAGCAATAAGAAGAAAGAAGAATGGCAGAACTAAAAAGAAAGGACCTGATATCGGGAAAATCGGTGATATATCGGTCAAATATCGGTCAATATCACCGATAATATCGGTACCAATATTCTGACCGATATTTTACATGGGGACCGATAACCGATATATCACCAATATTAACTGCATAGGTATAAAAGTGTTTTGCACCGAAAACTATAAGTTTTTTTAGCTACTTTTATCAACCCTTAGCTGATTCTTTAGGGGTTTTGTAGTTGATGATCAGGTGAAATGTGAAAAATGGATACGCGATGATGATAACCATTCCGAGGAGACAAAATCGAGCTGGTGGTTGAATCGACTCATCGGTCTAACCAAGAAGGTGACTTTTGACTGGCCGTTCCCTTTCGCAGAAGGGAAGCTGTTCGTCTTGACTCTTAATGCAGGATTGGAAGGTTATCATGTTCACGTCGATGGAAGACATATTACTTCGTTTCCTTATCGAACCGTGAGTAGATATTTTGATAAACTTCAGTTTTTGACATGGAGAATACACTTTTACTTGAAGTTGGTAGGAAGTAAATCAATAATCAAGTTTGTTTTAGGGTTTTGCGTTGGAGGATGCGACGGGACTGGCGGGTAAACGGAGACATTGACGTGAATGCTGTATTTGCAGCTTCGTTACCGTCGACACATCCTAGTTTTGCTCCTCAACAGCACCTGGAAATGTCAAAGAAGTGGCAGGCTCCGCCGCTTCCAGACGGGCCGGTTGATATGTTTGTTGGTGTTCTTTCGGCTGGAAATCATTTTGCTGAACGGATGGCTGTCAGGAAGTCTTGGATGCAGCATAAACTTGTTAAATCTTCACGCGTTGTTGCTCGTTTCTTTGTTGCATTGGTTAGTAAAGAAACTAACATGTCCTATCATTCATGTGGAGTCCAACTCGCATCTCGACTTATCATTAGTCTTACTATTATTAAATCGAATGATTAAATAATAATAGGTTTTAACAAAGTTATATTAAAGGCACTTAAACTTTTTTTTTATTATTATATTTGTGAAATTTTTACTAGCAGTTAAAACGAAGTGTTTTTTCTGTATGCGACTAAAAATGAAGGTTTATAATTTTTTCGTTTCTTAATCGTTTATAATAAAAGTCACTTAGTTTTAGCTGCTGGTAAAATTTTCACATAAAGAAACTTAAATTGTTTTATGGTTAAAAAAAGGTGTTTTAAGTGCCTTTATTATAACATTGTTGAAACCTATTATTATTTAATCATTCGGTTTAATAGTAGTTAAGACTCATGAAAATTTGATATGTGTAGTAATAATAATTCTTGTTATTAATATTTCTGACCTCGCGCGTACTTTTACAGCACGCAAGAAAGGAAGTGAACATCGAGTTAAAGAAAGAATCGGACTTCTTCGGCGACATTGTGATTGTGCCTTACATGGATAATTATGATCTTGTTGTATTAAAAACCGTTGCAATATGTGAATACGGGGTGAGTTATATGTTCTTGTGGAAGAAAAAGACGATCTTGTTAATAAGCAAAGAAAACTCATATTCCGATTTTATTTTTATTCATTTCAGGTTCGTACAGCCGCTGCTAAATACATCATGAAGTGCGATGATGACACGTTTGTGAGAGTTGATGCTGTTCTTAATGAAGCAAAGAAAATTGGTGATGGCAAGAGCTTGTATGTCGGGAATATCAATTATTATCATAAACCGTTGCGTCATGGTAAATGGTCTGTAACATATGAGGTACTATAATCTTTTGAGACAACATACTAAATCTTTTTAAGGTAATGTATCAATCTGAGTACGGAACTTAAAATCTTTTAAACATTGTCAGGAATGGCCTGAAGAAGATTATCCGCCATACGCAAACGGTCCAGGCTACATATTATCATCAGATGTTGCGGACTTCATCGCGTCAGAATTCGAGAAACGTCGGTTGAAGCTATTCAAAATGGAAGATGTGAGTATGGGAATGTGGGTAGAACAGTTTAACGCCACAAAGGCAGTGGAATACGTACACAGTTTGAAATTTTGCCAATTTGGTTGCATAGAAGATTACTATACGGCACACTATCAATCTCCGAGGCAAATGCTATGCATGTGGAACAAGTTGCAACTTCACGGCCGCCCTCAATGCTGCAACATGAGATGACACCCGCTCTTTTTTTCATGATGATGATGATGACGAAAGTGTGGGCCGATCAAGAAAGGTCCGTTTAGGATTCTTTGATTCTTTTGTTTCTGGTCCCCCCTTCTTTCTTAGATGGGTGTTAAGTTTTGGTACAGCAGAATATCGGGTTGTTGTAATTTAATGTAGAAGTTTAACGAGATGGATAGATTTTGTTGGATTTTAATCTATATAGGTTCGGTTTGGTTCGGTTCAAATTCATGTCATTTTGTGTTTGGTACCTAAGTTTTGCCCTTTGGTAGTTCAAGTTTCAGAAAAAAGTCTTATGGATTTTCATTCTCTTTAGATTAGTTCTTGAACTTGTCTTTTAACATTGAAAAAAGACCTTTGTCTAATAATTGAAGTGAAAAGGAATTAGTTATGCAAGATTCTGGATTTTTTGTTGTTAAAGTACTATTTTTAAGCGTATTTAAGCAAATTAGTAGACTTTAGCGGATGATCAAGTTTGTTTTACGGTTTTAGTGAGATGTTTTGCCAACGTTTACTTACCCCCATTTAGCAACGGGTTCTCATTCATCTAGGAGACGCCCTGGGCACTCTTACGATTTGACTAACTGATAGGAGTATAACCCCGAATCACCGGTTCAAATAAAACGGTAAAATAAAAGATAGATCTACGGTTCGCTTTGGATACAGATACACCACCAAAACCAACAGTAGGGCTGCGAATCACTCCCGAAGATACAGAAATCACCACTCCGGTTATAAATTCGGGTCTAAGAACACCACTCAATATGCCACAATTGAGCTAGCATAGACACAATCAATTTAACTCAAAATCCATTGAGATAAACCAACCAAAGAGAAAAATCTCATACTCAAAACACACTGTCCTCTTTTCAGTTACTCATCCACAATACATATAGGAAATGTGGAAACTAAAAACAACCTACGTGGCTATCATTTAGGGAAGTGGGATAACTAACTTGAAAAATGAAAAATAAAGAAAATAAAAATAGAAGAAAATAACATAAATCTGTGTAACAGAACGTGGGTTTTGCATGAGCATGTGATCCAAAGTCTCAAAGAATCCATTTGACTAAAATGACCCAGGTTTGGCTCGCTTTGGTCGACCCACATATGCTCGATTGTGGCCCGATCGGGTTGGCTATCACTAACAGTGGGACTGATCGTAATTTCTAAAAGTAAGAGAGCAAAACCACAAGCATGCACTATTACGCTATGGTCTGTGATTTACCAATACGACCATCTTTGCGAGTGAAGTCATGGTTTGTGATTTTTTGGTATTCTTTTTCTTTGAACTGCAAAGTGACTCAGGACAAGTCAGAAACCGAGCAAAACAAAGAACTGTCAGCGGTGGTCAGGAATGGTGACCAAAGATGGTTGCTGACGAAGATGATGACCGAAGGTGGGTACAAGTCAGAAAACCGAGCAAAACAAAGAATTGTCAACTTTGGTCAGGAATGGTGACCAAAGATGGTTGCCGAAGAAGATGATGACCGAAGGTGGGGGACAAGTCAGAAAACCGAGCAAAAAACAAAGAACTGCCAACGTTGATTTGGTCAGGAATGGTGACCAAATATTGTTGCCGAAGAAAAGATGATGACCGAAGGTGGGGGAGTGCTGGGTTGGGTAACTGAGAACTTATAAATTATTACCATAAGTTCGAACCGGGGATCTCACTTAAAGCAGCCTCTTTATTCCTACAGGGTAAAGGTAAGACTGTCTACATCTTACCCTCCTCATACCCTACCTTAGCTTTGTTATTGGTGGGATTTACTGGGTATGATGATGATGAAATTATTACCATGTGCTTTCTATCTTAAAACTATTTTTCTTAAGGTAGTGTTTGGATCTATGAAATACAAAGAGCAGTTTGGTAAACAAGTAAAAAACGCTTTGAACTATCAGCAAACGTAAAAAGAACATCCAGGAGACAAGAATAATACTATAGCACAAGTCAAAAATTCAGAAACCTAAAACAACACTTGTCAATTAACATAAAATATGAGGCAACCAATTCAAAACCATAGCGTGCTCATGCTTCGTTAGTAGGGTACTCAAAGACAACATCTTTACCGGAAAGCTTCCTGTACACTCCACTGAATGTCTCTAGCTTGTACTCGGTGTCATTACGAGCCTTTGGGTCCAAGTAAACCTACAAAACATACAAACTTTCCGTCACAACAAAAAAAAATTGACAAAATAAACCATCTATGCCAGTTCTGACTATGAGGTACCGTAAAACAATAAGAATGAACCTAACTATGCATATATCTTAACTATAAGGAATAACGTTCACCTTCATGATTTTGGAACCATCGAGTCTGTATCGGACACGTTTCCCCACAATCTCAGCAGGGTGCACCACATCTTCCAGCATGGCTTCATGTACAGATGTAAGGGTGCGGGAACGAGGTCTCTGGAC